>CM044445.1:93797643-93858188 GCA_024363595.1 Xenopus borealis | reverse complement strand
GAACCCACACAATAGGATTACAACATTCTTGAAAATGTGGCCCTTGGCCCTTGCTCTGTGTGGATGCCATTTAGGATATTATGTCTCTTCTATATAATTTATGACTTAGATAAGGTCATAGGTTTCAGTATACAACATATAAAAGCATTGACCTATGGGTGTTATACAGAGCGTAGTATCATTGTTCTTCCTGTATGAGTTTTGGCTTGTGTTGGTAAAGTCTTTCGAGGTGAAGAGACTTGATCCTTAGGATTTTGTCCGTTATATTTTCTGCTTGTGCCAGTTATGGGTTTGATAGCTTTGATATGTCCATAGTAGTAGTAAGGGGGAAAAAAAAAAAAAAAGGGGGGGGAGAAAAAAGGAAAGGAGATGGGGGGAAGACATATTGGGGTTACGACATTGTTGTAGAGATAACCCTTGTCTCTTAATCCGTTCAGATGTCATTTGGAATATTGTATCTCCTTTATGTGGTATATGTCTTGGAACGGATCATATGTTCCTTTGTGTAGTGTAGGTAGGCATCGGCATATAGTTGTTGTGGAATAGGTGACATCAGTGGCCCTCCTGTATGGGGGGTTTGGAGTTTTGGCTTGTGTTGTGAAGTCTATCAACATGTAGTTGCTTATGTCTTGGGGTTATGTCAAATATATTCTCTGTTTGTTTTAGTTGTAGGTTTGGTATGTCCATGGTAGTATATTATCCGTTGTATAATTTAGTGTGATAGCGTAATGCGTTTTGCTCACTCTGATCTGTCTGGAGTACTCGCTGTTGCGTGCCTGTGTTTTTTGGCAGGTTTGTGCCATTTTGTCGTGTCCAGAGTGTCTAGGAAATCTCCGCCGTATGCCAAGTCTTTCCATTCTTTAATGTCTATTAGTGGCAGGCTTAGTTGTTCACAAAAGGCTTCCACTTCATCCGGTTCTTTGAGGGTGATTTGCCTCTCATTTTTCTTTGCTATCAGGGCAAAAGGAAATCCCCACCTGTAAGCGATGCCCTTATTCCGTAAAGCAGTGGTTAGGGGTCTAAGTGCCCTTCTCTGTTGAATAGTTAGCCATGCTAGATCTTGAAATATGGCTACTTCAAAGTCCTGGAATTTTATGCTTTCTTTATTGCGAATTGCGTGCATAATGTCTTCCTTTAGCATAAACTTATGTATGCAGCATATCACGTCTCTGGGTTTCTCGGTTCTGAGTCTAGGGGTGCCCAGTGAGCGGTGGACTCGGTCAAGCTCGATGGGGGTGCCTTCCTCCCTTCCCAATATAGCATTAAAGAGAGAGCATACCTTTTGGCGCAGGTCAGCGTTGGTAACAGACTCCGGGATGCCGCGTATTCTGAGATTGTTGCGGCGTCCACGGTTGTCCAGATCCTCCATATGTTTACGTATCATATATATATACTTATGGTGATCATTGACTCTTTGCGTTGTATTGTTGTGGGCCTGTTCTGTTGCTTCTAGCCTTGCGTCCATTTTGCTGTATGCTTCTCCAATGGTGCGTAGCTCCGATTTGATGTCTGCCATGTCTGCTCTTTGTGATTCCCTGAGTGTCTTTGCCATGGCACGGAGATCCTCTTTGTTCAGGAGGGAGGAAAGGATCGTCCGGATATCCAAAGGGATAGAAGTCGAGCTAATACCGGAGCATGCCGATCCCGCGGGGCTGGGGCTTCTGGTTGTTGCATGCGCCATTTTGGAATCCTGTGATCCCGCTCTGGCACTCGAACGTCTACCGAGAAATGGCGACATTGTGCTTTGTGTGTTGAGAGAGCTGGTTTGGGATGGTTGCTCACCCTTCTTGTGGTGCTTCCCCATAATTTCTGTTGTTTTAGAGATCTTTAGGGCTTTGCTTATATCTTTAGTTTGGGCTCAGGTCTGGAGCTTGCGGGAGATACGTCTGCTCAGCACGCCATTACGCCACGCCCCCTAAAACACTTATTTTTTGGTGTTACTGATCCATTAAACTCCTGGTTGTTACTTCTTAAACAATGTTGTGAAAGTCTTAGTTCCTCGGCAAAGACAGGTCTGTTAATCAGCTGCCTTGTCTTACATTGTAACAACAGTCTGAGGCATCAGAGCAGAGAATAGAAAGGGGCAGCCACTGCTTTCAATAGCAATACATGTACAAATAACTTAAAAACCATAGACAAATTGTGAGGAGTGTATATTGCTAAGTTTTCCTTTGTTAGGCAAAATAAAATATTGTTTGGGTTGACATTCACTTTAAAAGTTATTTACCCCTTTAAAGTGTAAAGAAGCCTACACTAGATTCTGTCAATATACACTATTGTATTGTCTAACTTTATTTGTAAAGCGCTGTTACGGAGCCGCAGCGCTGTACAGTGCATAGAAATTCAAAATATATACATGGAGAAGACAAATTACATAATAAATATATACAGAATCATAGGATAAAGAGCTTAAGTGCTGTGTGGTAAGAGACATATGGGAAGGAGATCCCTGCCCCATAGAGCTTACAGTCTCTACAAGTGTTGGCCATGTTTAGTGCTTTTGGAAATAGAAGTAGGGATCACTGCACCTTCAAAGACAATAAAACCATGAGGAGTGATGCTAGTGTGGAGAGAGTTATCTGGGAGTAAATCTTTCTTAGATTTTTTATGCCGTTCACAGGTCTATTTAGGATGTGCAACTAGCACCTGGGGAGCAGTGATGAGCGAAATGGTGAAAAATTAGCAAAACGCATTGAAGTGAATGGGTGTTAAAATAATTTTGATGCATGAAAAATTTGACGAGAGACAATTTTTATACGCACAACAAAGTCAATGGGCGTCTGAATAATTTTGATGCATGCCAATTTCTATGTGCGCGGCAATTTTGATGGGCACCAATTTTTTTTTTGTTACTGGTGAATTTTCTCTGCAGTTTCATGGAGGGCGAAATTCACCGCAAATCCATGCCTGGCGTGTTTATTGACCCATTACTTCTGGGGATGTAACACTCAAATATATGTGGGATGTGGGGAAAGAGAAAAATGGACACTTATGTGGGATGGGTGGAGAGATTAATAGAATGAAATGACAGTGGAGCAGAGGGCAGTGAAAAACCTAGGGGGGTATATAAGTCATAAGAGAGAGAGATGGGTATAAAATTCCCCCTATATGGGGTAAAGTTCAAATATTCAGTTTGTTAGCTAAGTTTCAAGTCCATTTTCAAAAAGTGTATTCCATCATGTCTATCCCATAGCAATGCTGCATTTCCCTTGATTTTTATATTTTACCTCTAAACTAAATCACTTAAATTATGAAAACACGAAAAACATGCATAGCCGACAAAGCCATAATGCAATGTCGCATTCATTGCTCTTACAGCTCTACTATATGGATGGTTCAATTGACAACAACCACATCTCATTTTTTCCATATCAAAAACAGGATGTTGGTGCAGGCTGGACATGGTAGATGGAGCAAAGCACTTCAAGCATGACTTTAATCCTTCTGACTTCACACTTGTATTGCACCTGGGATACTAGTTAATATACTTCTCTGGAACTCAGTCACAAACAATCCCCAAAGAACAATGTCGACATCAAAGAAGGACAGCACTCCATAAGGAAAGCAGGTTGCATTAACAACGGGGATCCTATGCGCTACGCGTTTCGGGAAACAATCCCTTAATCATGGGCATAATTGTATTGATGTAGCCCCAAAGAACAATGACTGCAGGCTCAGGAACGGCGGTTCAAGAAAACTGGGATTTACAGTAAATAGAAAAAAAAAACCCTTATTATTAAGTTACAAAGCTATTGATTTCAAATACATAATCAATAGCTTTTTAAGGCTAAAAATGAAATAAACGTTTCCAGTATTTCTTTAAGAGAATTCCCAAGAAAACGTGGCAACGCAGATCTGCATTTTTGCTCTGGGGCAGCTTTTGTTTACCTTTGCTTGTGTACATGATGTTATCCCATGACATGTTGCTGTATAACTGTATAAACTAACCCTTGCTTTCCAGAGAAGGGAAAGTCACAGGGAGGAGAGGGTGGTTGTCTAGGTGAGAAGACAATTCCTTGAATGTCCAAAGATGTCAACCACTCCACTGTCATGTGGGTAATAAGTCACTTGGACCCTTTTTTGAGACTCATTTCATGTTTCCATTTAGTGTAAATAGGAGTTTAGATTTAAAAACAAATCCAGGGCTGGACCTTCATTACATGGGTTGGTTGATGCTTCTGGATGTCACCATGTCGTACCCATCAAGTTGCAAGAGAGAAGACCGCTACATTGTGAGCTGATCCACAGCCTATGAATCAAACGTACTCTAGATGGCCATGCCTTTAAATTCATTCATGAGCATCATTTAGTAGCTGCTAAAATGGCCATACACAAACTCTCAGCTGACACTTGCTGAACTCAAATCCTTATTTATTGGTCATCCTAGAGTCAAACTGACAGGAACAGTACATTCTGGCCATTCTTGTAGGCCAAATTGCATTAGATCGGGATCTACCAGTAGATCCTTAGTGGGCAGCTCCGGATACGGTGGGCGGGCACCCCAAGGCCATGCAGTCCCACATACCCTCTCAGGTGCGAGCGAGCATGCAAACCTGCACTGGAGCACTTTACGGAAAGCTGCAGGGCGGAATGCCATCCCTAATATTTACTGACACCAGAAAATAACCTTTTTAAAACACCCATCATGACATTATCTTTGAATGCAATTTATAATGTTGCCATAAAAATATTTGCCTGATGCTTTTACATTACCCCCATGTTCCTGTATGAGGGGTGTTCTTTATGTAACTTTTAATGTAGATTGATATTTTGAAAAGAAAGTTTTTAGTGTCAGTATCACTTTAAACAATTGGAAGCTGAATCTTTAGCATGGAAGAATGGGGTGTGCAAAACTTAAAAAATACCCATTGTGTCATTTTCTTTATCGCAATGACACACATGGAGCTTTGTTGAGGTAGCAAAACTTAAGAAAATCCCCTGCCATTGTGGGTGCTGGGATTCACTGCATTTAAAACTGTATCAAGGTATTTTTGTGTAGTTGCACCCACAATGTGAAGGATTTGTTTGCTGCAACAAAAAGTCCCATGTGTTATTGCCCTTAGGGTGTTGACACACTTGATTACTGGGGGAGATTAGTTGCCCAGCTACAAAACACCTCTTCTTCTGGTGACTAATCTCCCCTAAATGCCTTCCCGGCCAGCTAGAATGTAAATCACCAGCGGGTTGGCACTCGTAATGCTTTGCAGGGTGGGCCAGGCCAGTTAGGAGGCAACCTGGCTGGCCGTGGCACCAACACAGTGCACGTATGCTTGAAACTGCCACTTGTATGAATGCGTGAAATTGCTGCTTGTGTGCATGCACATTACTCTGAAATATAGAAGCAGCAACCGTGGACAGAGAGGGGACTCGGGGTAAACGTAAGAGAAGGTACATGCCAGGGGCCCCCTCCAGCTTTGCACACTAGGCTTGTGCCTACTCTGCCTACCCCTTGGCCCAGCCCTGACGCTTTGTTTTCCGAAGTTGCCTCACGAAGAAACTTCGGGCAACTTTGAAAAACAAAGCGTTCTGAGTGCCATCACGATGGTGGGAAGTCAGTTCAGGGTTATTAGTCGCCTGAAGAAGAGGCGATTTGTCGCAGGGAGACTAATGTTCCTGAATCTCCATGTGCGTCTCTGCCCTTGGAGATCTGTACGTTGATTTCAGAAGAGCTCTGCTGTCCACTGGGGTCAATGAAGAACAGTGTAGCGGAGGCTTCTACATTTATTTTGTTTACTCCAGGGAAATAAGATAATGTCAGTAGATGATTATTTAACAGATAAGATTGACAAATACAAGCAAATCAAGGAGTAATAAATCGTTATTATGCAAACTGCCACAATTACCAAACAGTAGATATTACACCAGTTGAAGTGGATATATGCACTGTTTAAAAGTGTTTTCACCACATATTTACCCGTAGTAAAGTATGAAGTACAGTAAGCATTTCTAACTTTAGAGAATATTTCATCTGTGGGTATTTTAGCTGCCCATCATAGCATGAGGATGCAATCTTTCCTTTTTACAGTGCCACACACAGCACAACTGGCATTCAGCAGAATGTAAAAAGGGTTGCCAGTAGTTTCCTATGTTTTGATTGCCATGGTTCTTTTGAGATGATGATGCCAATTACTAATGCTCTGTGTGAGCCTGAATTTATACTCACGCATTGGGCCCTACTAGCAGAAAACCCTCCATGAACAGCTGCATCCGTTGGTTATAAATACAAAACATCGCAACTGCCACTATTATTTAGGGCTAGTGCACACCTGTGTTCAGCAGGTGCATTAGACTGGACTAGTTGAACTTTGGTCAGTCATTCTGCCTAGTTACAGTCTCTCGCTGCCTCGTCATTTTTATGATATTTACGTGGATCCATGCACCATAAAGTCTTGCTTTGGCTCCGATTAAACTTGCCGAACCGACAATCATAATCCATGTTATCTCTAATCGGTCACATGGATATATACTGAAAAGTTATTCCTATGAGTCAAGTCAGATCCCATTTTATAGCAGGAAGTGAGTGTAATTCTTCATAAACAGGTTGCAAGAATAAAAATGTTGTCATATAATTCGTCTTTCAGTTCCGTGTAATTATCAGCCAAACAGTTGCATTAGGATGTAAAAAGCAGATATGTGTGATTAACTCATCTGAGGTTTTGTAAGCAAATGTTATCATAATCAATAAAATGCTATTTCTGTGTGTGTAAGGAGTATACAGTCATATGAAAAAGTTGGGGAACCCCTCTCAGCTTGCATAATAATTTACTCCACTTTCAACTAAAAAGATAACAGTGATATGTCTTCATTTCCCAGGAACATCTGAGTACTGGGGTGTTTTCTGAACAAATATTTTTAGTGAACATCTTGCTGCAGATGGTGTATCTGCACATCGTTTTACAATTCAGCGCAATTTGCACAAAGATCATCTGTATGGCAGGGTGATGAGAAAGGAGCCCTTTCTGCACTGACGCCACTAAAAAGTAGAACACCGCATTCCAAGTAAAACACCTGCTACCTACTGTCAAATTTGGTGGAGGTTCCATCATGCTGTGGGGCTGTGTGGCTAGTTCAGGGACTGGGGCCCTTGTTAAAGTCCAGGATTCAAACCAATATCAACAAATTCTTTAGGATAATGTTCAAGCATCAGTCACATAGTTAAAGTTACACAGGGGTTGGATATTCCAACAAGACAATGACCCTAAGCACACTTCTAAAATCTACAAAGGCATTTATGCAGAGTGAGAAGTACAATATTCTGGAATGGCAGTCACATTCCCCCGACTTGAATATCATGGAAAATCTATGGCATGATTGGAAGCAGGCTGTCCATGCTCAGCAGCCATCAAATTTAACTGAATTGGAAAGATTTTGTATGGATGAATGGTGAAAAATACCACCATCCAGAATCCAGACACTAACCAAAGGATATAGGAGGCACCTAGAGGCGGTTACATTTGCACAAGTATTGATGTAATATCTCTGTTGGCGTGCCCAAATTTATGCACCTGTCTAATTTTGTTATCATGCACATTGCATATTTTCTGTTAATCCAATAAAATGTATTTCACTGCTGAAATACTACTGTTTCCATAAGGCATGTTATATATTAAAAGGATGTTGATAGCTTGAAAGCTCAGTCAATGTTAAATAAAACTCCAAAGAATTAAGAGGGGTTCCCAAACTTACATAACATGTATCAAAGCACTCTAAATGTTATAAAAGGTTATTGATGTTTCGATATTCGGTGCATATTCGGTGCATGCATGGCGGGAGGCAAGGCCACCGATATGAACAAACGACATGGCTGGTTGATCTGCCAAGATTGAAATTTTCCATCAGGCAAGGTTTACTGCTGAATCGTCACATAGAGGTAGAATTCTATTGTTTCTACTTGTACATCTGATGCTTCAGTTAATAACGTTTGTAATGAAAACAAAGGGCCTTTCCTTGGACCAATGGTTGCAACTAAAGATCGTTATTTGTATGACCACCTTAAGTTCTCAGAGTATGGCATCAAAATATATGACACTTCATTGTTTTAATCTTTCTGAAGGTGGAAGCAATAGGTTTTCACATTAGCATGGGCTGCCCTCAGAACATAAGGTAATCGGTTATTACTGTACATTTGTTATTTACTAATGTCAAATATTTTCAATTACCTATTTCCAAACCCTCCTCCAATAGTCCAGTTATCTTCAGTGATATCCAAGTTGCCATGGGTAAAAAAGGGAGTATTTATGAGAGTTCTGATGGTTTCTTCCCAGGGCTGAACAGTGGAACAAGAAAGGAAAACCGGTATATGGTGCCTGTAACTTTAATTGACTGATGTTTTGACTGTTAATATTGAGGTTTGCAAGATTTCAAGGCAAAATATTGTGATTCTGACCTTCTTTCTTAAACTCAGTCTGTATAGTTGTGATGGCTTTGCAGTCACACACAAGTTAGCAATCTTTTGACCAGGCCCGGATTTCATTTATACGGTGCCCCTAGGCCACATGGTCCTAGTACCTGCCAACCACTTTGAGTGCACAACGCCCCCCACCACGAGCTCTGCCTCTCCAGTGCTCCGTGGATGAGGCTGGGCGGCATGCCACCCCTGAAATCTTGCTGCCCTAAGCCCGGGTCTTTGTGGCCTCTCCACAAATCGGGCCTGCTTTTTCCTAGTTTGTGACCAAATGTAGTCACAGGACCAAATGATCCAGTACATTATAATACAAAACGTAAAAACATTTGCAGGATTGCTACAAAATCTCAATTGACCCTAGTGTATGAATGCTGCAACTTCAGGTTGTCTGGTGTATAACCAAACGCTGGGGGTATATGGATACATCTCAATCCTTTCCCTGTTATGCAAGGCAAATCTGTCCTTTTTCAATTCTATATTGCTATACTTCTATAAGCTTTATTGCTTTCATGTTAAAAGAGGAACGAAACCCTACAAACAAATATGGCTAGAAATGCCTTATTTCACATACTGAACTTACTGCACCAGCTTCAAGTTTCAGAATTTCTATAACACTAATGAAGTTGTGCTCCAGTGGGGACCAATTTAGTTAGGAGTGTCTGCGGCATGCACATGTTCAGTTGTCTCTGGGCAGCTGTTGAAAAGCAAATCTTAGGGGTTATAGCAAATCACCAAGCAGAAGCATCAAGCAGGTTCACGTATCATGGAAGTTTATGGTACAGGGGGGATTATTAAATTCTGTTGCAAACTCCACTGGGATTAATCTGAATTAATTTCTAATCAGGCTTGTTCTCTGACTTTTTACATTCTACATTATGCAGGGATGCACCAAATCCAGGATTCTGTTTGGGATTATTCTTTTTCAGCAGGATTCGGATTCAGCCGAATCCTTGTGCATAGCCAAACCGAATCCTAATTTGCATATGTAAATTAGGTGTGACTTTTTGTCACAAAACAAGGAAGTAAAAAAAACTTTTCCCCCACCTGTCCTGTAATTAACATATACAAATTAGGATTTGGTTCAGTATTCGGCTGAATCTTTAACAAAGGATTCAGGTATTCGGCCAAATCCCAAAAAGTGAGTTTGGTGCATCCCTTATATTCTGTATGCAATATATATATATATATATATATATATATATATATATATATAAATCTTACTCAAATCCCAGTGTGCACCTTTACTTTTTGGGTTTTCCAGCCTTAACTGGTAGCACCTGCATCTTTTGCTTCTGTGGATGGAGTGCGCTGGAATTTTGGAGTATATATATATATATATATATATATATATATATATATATATATATATATATATATAAATATATATAACATATATATTTTTTTACACGTTAGGGATGCACCAAATCCAGGATTCGGTTTGGGATTTGACCAGGGTTTTGCCTTTTTCAGCAGGATTCAGCCTAATCCTTATGCCTGGCTGAACCAAATCCGAATCCTAATTTGTGTATGCGTATTCAGCCATATCTTTTATGAAGGATTCGGGGAATCAGCCGAATTCCAAATAATGGATTTGGTGCATCCCTTATATTCTGTATGCAATATATAAATTCCTAAGCTCAGAGCACAAGCTGTGGGGGAATCTTCAGGGGCTTCCCTGCTAAACTGCTGTTGTTGCCTTGGGCTGGTACAGAAACCAAACATATTGTGTAGCATTTCTTTGGTTAACTTTTAGTTCTCCTTTAAGCAATTCCAGAGTAGATAAGAGGGTATGGCAACCGCACATGGTGACATCCAGCATCCCAGCACATATTACAGAAGAGAGTATAACTGCTGTATTTTGGAACTGACACTTTAGGGGTGATTGCTGTGGCAAAGATTTTCAATAGTATAAGAGGATAGTATTGAAAGGTAAAAAGTATTGAAAAGTTATGGAGGGTGAAAGTTGTACACAACAACTGATAAAGTACAGCAAGTATAAGAGATCCTGAAAATCAGAAAATCCACACATAATTTCCCTGCTATGTTCCAGGAATATCAGGGCCAAAATTGACTAGTTTTATCACGATACAGGATGTTGTTCAAGTTACATTTAGTTATATTAGCAATTTAATAAATTGGTGATTTGAGTTGATTTTGAACATGAATGTGTTATATTTACTTTTACTCTGGTTCATTGGAAGGACAATGTTATTTTCATAATTTCAACTGATTATCTGTAAGTATACCAAATGCCCAATGCAAAAACATATGCAGGGAATTTCCTTTTCATTGATGGTACAAACCTGGTGCCAGAGCTGAATTTAAGTGTGCTGGCAAGATAGGAACACATGATTGAGGAGACCCCTAAATCTTTGCTACTGAAACTCTTCTGCTCATGCTCCAAGCTGGTAACAGAAATATTCTTCATTCCCTCCTCAGCTGCAATGTTTTGCTTTAAAGGGGTTGTTCACCTTTGAGTTAACTTTTAGTATAATGTAGAGAGTGATATTCTGACACAATTTGCAATTGGTTTTCATTTTTTATTGTTTGTGGTTTTATAATTATTTAGCTTTTTATTCAGCAGTTCTCTATTTTGCAGTGTCAGCAATTTGGTTTCTAGGGTACAAATTACCCTAGCAACCCTGCATTGATTTGAATAAGAGACTGGAATATGAATAGGGGATGGACTGAATAGAATGATAAGTAATAAAAAGTAGCAATAACAATACATTTGTAGCCTTACAGAGCATTTGTTTTAGATGGTGTCAGTGACCCCCATTTGAAAGCTGCAAAGAAATATAAGAAAATTGCAAATCATTAAAAAACTATGAAAAATAAATAATGAAGACCAATTGAAAAGTTTCTTAGAATTGGCCCTTCTACAATATACCAAAAGTTAACTTGAAGGTGAACCACCCCTTTAAGTCTCAAATAAGGCATGGTGAGTATAGGGGGAACAAAAAAAAAGTGTTTCCATCAACAACACCCTCCCTGAAGTTGCCACCCTAGGCTCTGGCTTAGGGGAACACATACAGCAAATACATCTCTTCCAGGTGTAGCATTACATTCCCATCATCCTCTGATGTAGTTATAGTTCTGCAAGAAGTGACATGTTACAGGCCAATAATTTTCCATAATGACAAAGGGTAGAGAAATATACCTGTAATACACACGCAGGGTCTCCAGCTCTTCCTCAAGCTTTTTATAGTTTTCATTCACCTTATCCTTATCTTGCTGGAGAAAGGTCAGTGCAACCTAATAAAGCAAACAGAAAAATATCAGTGGAGCAGGGCAAATTAATAAAATGCATAAGAGAATGTAGGGAAGGTGACATTTACCACACCATATGGATAGCCATGCTACTGGCATAACAGTGTTGCTTTTAACATTGCCATTTATTGGATCAAAATAATCACCCTTAATGAGTAAACAGTCAACAATATGTCCAACCAGCCGGCGACCCGCTTCCAGACGGAGAGAGAGGAGACAGAGGGGAGGGAGGTTTGAGTGATGGAGAGGAGGGATGGGACAGCAATGGAAGAGAGGGGTGAGTGATGGAGGGGGAGGAAGGAGGAGACAGTGGGGAAGGGGAGGGAGGGGTGAGTGACGGAGGTGGGGGAGTGAGGGGACAGCGAAGGAGGGGATGGTAACAGGAGAGAGAGGAGAGATATGGATGGAAGGAGGGGCAGCAACGGAGGGGAGGGGTGAGCAACGGAGGGGGAGGTGGCAAGTGTAATGGAGGGTGACAGGAGGGAGGGGAGAGAGACAGAGGGGTGGGTGACACTAGGGAGGGGAGAGAGATGGAGGGGTGGGTGACAGAGGGAAGGAAGGGAAGTAAGCCTGAGGGGGTGTGAACTAAGGGTAGGCAGAAGACAATTTTAGAGGTAGCTGTCCAGTGCCCCCCTATCATTGTGCCCTAGGCAGCTGCCTCTTCTGCCTACCCCTAGTGCCGGCCCTGTGTCCATCTTGAGAATAGAAACATGTATTTCTGAGCACTCCAGTGATTGGAATTTTTGGATACTGGGACAGAATAATGTGTTGGTTCCAGCAACGTAACTACAGAGGAAGCAGACCCTGTGGCTGCAGGAGTACAGGGGGCCCAATGAGGCCCTAAGTGAGCAATGTCAACATATATTGGTAAAATAGGTCAACCTCTCGTTATGCTGGGGCTCTAGAAATAATTTTTAGTTACACCACAGGTTGGTTCTGCAAAGTGCTGGCTACAAGTGGCGATTTACATACAGACCTCTGCATTTCCCTGGCTATCAATTTCTTTCTGCTGCAGAAATTATATATGTTGTGTTAGCTGGGGTTGGAATTGACTAAATCCACCTCATAATACCTAAAAGTAGTCATACCTTTTTAATGGTTAAAGAGATTTTACAATGTTATACATATGGAGTCTAGTTTGTGGAGAAACATCGAAAAATGTTGAAAGTAAATAAAATGAGGCTTTGTTCCATTATGTCATAGATAGAAGAGCTCAAGAAAGTACAGGTTGGCTGGCCATTAGATTTCTACTGGGCTGAGGTATAGTCTGTCTGGTCAATAAAAGATATTGTTTCAGTCTGTAATTACTCGACTGCTTCTATTGGACTAACTATGTAGTTGCCACTGTCTCAGAAGGAATGCAACTGATTGTATGGTATACAACCCGACAGGCAGAAATGATTAAGATGTGTGTGGACTTTTAAAGGCAAATTTTGTGCTGCACGTTTTAGCCTTGATGTTGACTTATGCTTAATGCATGCAGGCATTTCTCAGAACGAATAGTCTTACTGAACCCTCCTTGGCTTTGTTATGAAAAATTGAAAATGTGTCTTATGATCTTTTCAATTAAGCCTTGCCATTCTGTACATGCTTATTGGCTGCACTTTAACTTGTGCCAAGGTAGCAGACTGACGGAGAAAAAAAATCATATCCCGTTAAGCCCCAATAGCAAACATTCACCATATGTCAAAATGAAGGTCCCCATCTGTGCCAGGTTCCTGTGAAGTGCCTTGTAACCCGTCTTTTATGGTTCCTAGTGCATCTTGCGCAAGGGACACGCAATAATGCTGCTGTCTTCGTTCCCCTGCTGCCACCTCATCTCTCAGACACCTGTTAGTCCCAGGTAAGCTGCCAATAAAATAAATAACTGTGCACAAACGACACCTAACAGCACTGTGAGATGATGCAACCTAAGAGGGAAGGGTTGGGTTACCCGTCTTATTTGCAAAGCAGCTGAAGTTATGATGCAACAAATACAAGATTTGGTTCGGGATTCGGCCTTTTTCAGCAGGATTTGGATTCTGCTTCTGCCTGGCTGAAACAAATCCGAATTTGCATATGCAAATTAGGGGTGGGGAGAGAAATCGCGTGACTTTTTGTCACTAAACAAGGAGGTTAAAATGTTTTCCCCTTCCCACTACTAATATGCATATGAAAATTAGGATTCGGTTCGGTATTCAGCCAAATCTTTCACAAAGAATTCTGGGGTTCGGCCGAATCCAAAATAGACGATTCAGTGCATCCCTAGTTCTCACAGTTAAACATCAGTACAACAATCACCTTTGGATCTAGAGGACTTTTCAAAATGTCACTGTGAAAGTGACTTGGCTTTTCAAAATTCTCTTCAAACATTGAATTATAGTATTTGGGAAGATTTATAAGACTTTATCACTGCTCCGTTAGAACAGTTCTATGGTAACTACACAGTAATGGAGAATAATGTTCTCAGTGACATACTGTAACCAGACAATACCAGGCCCCACAGCAGAACCCTTTTAGAGTCTTGTCTCTGCAGACCTTGAGGTTGATGGTCTGCTTCTTAGGGGTTGCCGATAAAAGCTGCTGAAATCAGTCCTTTAGACTAATTCAGCCCATGTAGGGGGCATTCCGACAGGACTCAAAAATAGGCCAAATATCAATCATGCAAGTTTGATTTTTTTGATGATTGAGGGCCGCATTGGCTAGTTGATGTGGTCCTCATGCCGTCGGCACCCATTTCCTTAGTTATAATCCAATTGTTTGGCCCTAGGGCTGAACAATTGGATTAACCCGATATCACCTTGCCTTTGCAGGGTATATCAGGTTAAGATCTTCTCGTTTGGCATCATTGTCAAAAGTGCCAATTTTATAGTGCATGGCCAACTTTACACATACAATGAAATTGTGCATCCTAGCAGAACCTCTATACTTCTGACCCTCCATCCCAACCGGGAAGCCACTGATTATAACCGATGACAACACTAAGCACAGTTTATATAGTGAATAAAGTACCCCTATTGTAAAATATGAGGATATTATAAGTTACCGAAGAGTTCCATGACCATATAAATGCATAAGGCAGAAGGCCAAGTGCTTTTATACAGGTCATGGAAGCCGAGGTTACTTCTAATTTCTTCATATTTTCCAGCAAGGGGTACTTTATTTATTATAATACACACGTTTTAGTGAGTCATGTGACAAAAATTACATCACTATTCACTGTTTCCATATTCCATAAAGGAGAAGCTGTTATGGAACTTATTTTTATTTGTACAAGTATGGGAACGGTTACGCAGAATGCTTAGGACTGTTATGCAGAAGGCTTTCAAGATAAGGGGTCTTTCATTTTAAACATTCATTAACCCCAATAGGATTATTTTGTCTCCAATAAGGATTCGTTTCATATTTGTTGGGATCAAGAACACAGTACTGTTTTATTTTTGCAAATAAACAGGAAATTATTTTAAAATTTTTAATCACTTGATTAAAATGGAGTTTATGGGAGACAACCTTCCCAAACTTCAGAGCTTTCTGGACCAGTTTCTGGTCTGGATAACAGATCCCATACCTGTACAAGTAATTGCTATCAAATGCTACAAGGAGAGCAATATTTCCTTTGCAGCTCAGTGCTACCCAAACCCCTACCAACCCCCCCCCCAAGACTACAAACAGCAATGCTTTCACTCATCATTCAGCTACACAAAAATTCCAAATGGTAATTTAGAGCCAGGTTAATAAACTAATGAAGTGTCAGCAGAAATCATACTGAAAACTTTCCCTGTTGGTGGCATCAGGACAGTGAGAGCCTTCTTAAAACAGAAGGTATTCACATGCTCATTGATACAAACATAGCATTACCTTAAGTCAAATAAATTAAGGAACTCTAGATGCAGACATGCAAATTAGTCTTTATAACCTTGTGGCCGGCTATGCATCCAGAATTTGTGGCTTAATGGGACAGCTGATGGTTTCAGTCTCATTAGATGTCACCAGTGCAAGATTCTAATGAATTGCAAAGTCATTGGGACAGGGACTTCATCCCAACTGTGTATTAATTCTCAAATCTAATTTAGAACAACTATACCCCTGTTTGTGTTTATGCCTTGTAAAACACTGTATATGCAATAAAAGATATTGAAGCAGGCTTTTACTCAGTGGTGGAATGACCAGAGGTCAGTGTGGGATAAACCATGGCCTGGCCCCCCCATGAGGCCCGATGGTGGTGATAACTGTGATCAAGCAACGATGAATAAGGGACAGTGGCAGTTAGTTCCTGGGGGGAATAAGGGCAGGGTGGGTAAAGTTGCATTTGCCTTTTGTCCCCAGGCTGGGTGGAGCATAATTCTACTACTATAGTGAGCTGCTACTACTACTACTACTACTACAACTAGTACTGCTGCTACTGCTACTTAGGGTTCCCACCTTTCCCCCAGATGAACTCCGGATGAGGTGGGGCAGTGGGCAATTGGTCAATTCCAGGAAATCCTGCCTTCAAAAAACCGTGCTCTCCAGGTCAAAACCAGACAAGTGTCAACCCTACTACTGCTACTAAAAAGGTGCAACCAAAAAGATATTAGTTCATGTTGTTTTAAGTACAAATGTTTTTAGTTTACAAAATTTTTGATCAGTTACAAAAACATACCTTTTAGGACAATGGCACATGGGGAGATTTAGGGCATTTAATCACCCAGGAGAATTCCAGCCATGTCAACTCACCCACATTGTTCTGTAGCCACACTAATGATTAAACCCCTCCACACAGACACCTAGTGTAAAAGCCCAGTCACCTGCTGTCATTAATTTGCACCCTAATATCAATGCCATTGAAATTATCACCCAAATCTTCAGAAGCAGCTGGATCGTGAAGCCATGATGGCTGGGGTAGAGAAGGCACGGGCAAGATGCATTGTGATATAAAGCAACAGTCCCTTTTTTGCCCCAGGGACCGGTCTCAAGCAAGACAATTGTTCCATGGACCACAGAGGATTTGGGGTGTTGGATAATAAACTAGTCACAGTGCATGTATAAAATATATACAGTTAGATCCATAATATTTGGACAGACAACTTTGTTTTCTAATTTTGGTTCTGTACATTACCACAATGAATTTTAAATGAAACAACTCAGATGCAGTTGATCTGCAGACTTACAGCTTTAATTCAGTTGGTTGAACAAAAAGATTGCATTTCAGGGGCTCAAAAGTAATTGGACCAGAGTTTCAGATGTAATTGGACAATTGATTCAAAGGCTATTTTATGGGCAAGTGTGGGCAATTCCTTTGTTATGTCATTATCAATGAAGCAGATGGGGGGGGGGTGCTTGTATGTTGAAGATTTTGCTGTGAACAGACAAAATGTGGTCAAAGAAACTCTCCATACAGGTGAAACAAGCCATCCTTAACAAAAAAATCTGAGAAATTGCTACAATATTAGGAGGGGCAAAAGGGCAAAATCTACAGTTTGATACAGCCAGGTCTACCATAAAGAGAAGACTGCATGAAAAGTAAATACATGAAAAGTAAATACAGAAGGCAACAGTGGTGGATGATCGTGGAATCATTTCCATGGTGAAGAGAAACCCCTTCACAACAGCCAAACAAGTAAACTCCAGGAGGTAGGCATATCCATATCCAAGTCTACCATAAAGAGAAGACTACATGTAAAATAAATAGGGTGCACTGCAAGGTGCAAGCCACTCATAAGCATCAAGAACAGAAAGGCTAGATTGGAAAAGCATACTTTGGACATATGAAACCAAGATCAACCTCTACCAGAATGATGGCAAGAAAAAAGTATGGAGAATGTGGGGAACAGCTCAATAGCATACCACATCATGTGTAAACCATTTGGGAGGCATTGTGATGGCTTGGGGGTGTATGGCTGCCAGTGGCACTGGGACACTAGTGTTTATCCTTGATGTGACACAGGACAGAAGCAGCCAAATGAATTGCGAGGTGTTCAGAGACATACTGTCTGCTCAAATCCAGCTAAATGCAGTCAATTTGATTGGGAGGCAATTCATAATAAAGATGGATAATGACCCAAAACATACAGCCAGGAGTTAAAGCAAAGAAGTGGAATATTCTTGAATGTTCTATGTTTAGTGTCTCTGGAATTCCAGCTTGGTACGAGGGAAAAATGGCATTCACGGCACACAATAATTCAGGTGATTGCCATTAGAATAAGTGAGGAGCCATTCTTCTTTACAAGATTTAAAAGAACAAACAAAGGGAACCAATACTGCAATAAATACTGTATGCACAGGAGGAAGGAGGTTCCTCATGTTCCATAAAGGTTGAGAGGCCCTGAAGATTTTGCTGCAGGGCTCAGTCATTATTCCTTACCCCAATTACTGTAAATGATACAGCGCACAAGCTGTAAGCAGGGCTGGTAGTACCAAGTGCGGGGCCCAATTGGAACCATTTTGGTGGGGCCCCCTAGAAGGAACTTTGCTGTCTGTCGCAGGGTCACAGAGCTGGATGGGCAAATAGTGGCTGCTTTCCCCTCTGTGACGGCTGTGATTTTGGGATGGGGGCAGGCTGGGCAACTGGGAGAAAATGTTCTCTCACTTTGTTTAATCTATGCAAATTTTAGCTACCACTGTAAACTGTGTATGTGCAGCACCATGAATTATATATACAACATTTATGTATTTCACTTGTTATTTTGGCCAATGGGGTTTGGGGCGGGCTAATTGAATTGGGTTTGGGGTGGCCTGGGCCAATCGGGTTTGAGCGGGCTCGGCCGGGCTACTGGGGAATTAGGGTATAGGAATCAGAGCTCGCACTGGAGCGGGGCCCCCATAAGTGCGGGGCCCAATTGGGCAAAATTGGTCCAATGTGCTTAAAACCGGCCCTGGCTGTAAGGCCTGATATTTATGATTAATGCTACAAGTTACCTGGTTCCAATAAAAAATAATTTGAGGACTATGTGTTTCAGTTAAAGTTTCCAGTGCACTGTGTGAATCCCCAGCCCCTCAAGCAGCTATTGGGTCTGCTGTTGTTTCCAATGCACCTTTTCAATAGATGGCATGAAAACTGTGCAATGAACTTTCTGCCAGTGGGAATGAACAAGCACTCAGTGTTGTGACATTTATCTGTGAGTCACTAAGCTTCAGATGCCAGTTTCTTTAACTCTGAAATCTACTGTAGGACTGTAACGCGTGTTTGGGAATTTGGAATTTCTTTGACTTCCTCATTGGAAACTGACGTAAATGCATTTAGACTAGAGGAATAGAGGGCGTTTTCTTCCGATGTGGAATGAAAGAAGCCATTTGCTGCATTAAAAATGGATGACATGAGATATTTTTTTATTAAGTAACTTTAGGATAGGACAGCAAAAATTTTAGTTTTTTTAACCTGTTTTATTTGAAATTCTTTATAGCTCACAAGTATAATAATTAAAACATCAAGATACAAAGCACTATACGGCATGAGGATATATTTTTAAAATATCTTTGAGGGTCTGATAACTATATTTTTATTATACAGGTATGCTATGTTATCCAGAATGCTTGGGACCTGGAGTTTTCCCGATAATAGATCTTTCCACAATTTGGATCTCCATACCTTAAGTTTAGCAGAAATTCATGTAAACATTAAATAAACCCAATAGGCTGGTTGTGCTTCCAATACGGATTTATTATATCTTAGCTTCAATCAAGTACAAGCTACTGTTGTATTACAGAGAAAAAGGAAATCATTTTTAAAAATCTGGATTATTTGGATAAAACGGAGTCTATGGGACACGACCATTCCGTAATTTGGAGCTTTCTAGATAATGGTTTTTCCATACCTGTACTGTTCTACTAGAAAGTCAATAATTTAATGAGCACCATGTACAGGCATATGATTTATGAGGAATGCTTGGTATCTGGGATTTTATGAAAAAGTTATAATTTCCTCATATGGATCACTATACCGTAAGTATGCTGAAAATCATTTAAACTTAAACCCAATAGGATTGTTTGGATCAACTACAAGCTACTGTTTTATTAAGAATTATTTGCTGAAAATGTGGGAGATGGCCATGCTGTAATTCTGAGCCCACTTGACATCAGTGACCCACTTGACATCACCAATTAAAGCTGATGACATCACTAAGCACCCTTCACAAAGATGCACTTCACTGGTTATTTCTGGATCATGTGTATTATAAGAAGTATATCTTACAGGTCAACTATTTTCAAATGTGCCTATAGATAGGAACTTATTTTCACAAACATATGGATGGTTTTGGAAAGAGAATAATGATGGTCCTTGCACCAGGAAAGTCTGTAGGTATACCACTGCAAATGGCCATTACAGACTGAAAACCATCAATACGAACTATTTGCTGTAGCTTGCTATTGCAGCTGTTTTGTAGGAAGACCCGTGAGTGCTCATTCGTTTGCACTTTTAAATTCATCTGTCTTTTGCAACTGGGGGAAGGCAAAAGTCTGGTTTAATATTTAAACTACATGGAGTTGATAACAGGTGATTTTTATTATTGACAGAGCAAATTGATTTCAAGAAGAAAAATGGAATATGTCAATGATAACAAGAGGATAATTTCCCATGCAATATAACGTGTATATATAACTCCATTTATATAATGTCACAGGTATGGGAGCTGTTATCCAGAATGCTCAGGGACTGGGGTTTTCTGGGATAACAGATCTTTCCGTAATTCAGATCGTCATAATGTACAGCTACTAGAAAATCATGTAAACATTAAAGGAGTGTTTTACCTTTAAGTAAACTTTTAGTATGTTATAGAATGGCCATTTCTAAGCAACTTTTCATTATTTGTTTTTTTATAGTTCTATAATTATTTGCCTTTTTCTTCTGGCTCTTTCCAGCTTTCAAATGGGAGTTGTTGACCCCATCTAAAAAGCAAAATGCTTTGTAAGGCTACACATTTATTGTTATTGCTACTTTTTATTTCTCCTGTTTCTAGTAAGGTCCTCTCCTAGTCATATTCCAGTCTCTTATTCAAATCAAGGCATGGTTGCTAGGGTCATTTGGACCCTAGCAACCAGATAGCTGATTGCAAACTCGAGAGCTCGTGAATAAAAAGCTAAATAACTCAAAAACCTTAAATAATAAAAAATGAAAGCCAATGGCAAATTGTCTCAGAATATCACTCTCTACATCATACTAAAAGTTAGCTCAAAGGTGAACAACACCTTTGAATTAACCCAATAGGCTGGTTTTGCTTCTAATAAGGATTAATTATCCTAAGGTGGACATACATGGGCTAATAAAAGGTGTCGACAGATTGGCCCATGTATGGGGCCCTCCGACAGGTTTCCCCGATCGATATCTGGCTGAAAGTTGGGCAGATATTGATCGGGAAGGACTAAAAAGCCCTTCAGATTGCAAATCGCAGCTGTGGTCCCGCAATTAGACTGCTGGTTTACCCCTCTTTATGATCCAATCATTGGACCCTAGGGCTCATAATAGGATCAGCCCAATATTTCCCACCTCAAGGTGGGAATATCGGAGAGAGATCCACTTGTTTGGCAACATCGCCAAACAAGCGGATCTCTCCATGTATGGCCATACAGATATATATATACAGATATACCTGCAATACTGGACGAACGATCGGACGTCCAAATCGACCTGCCCCTATACTTTCAGAATAAATACAGTAGTAAACTTTCAGGATAAATAAAGTAGTAAAAGAACCACACAGAGAGTGAGAGATGTGGAATGGAATATGGATTAAAAGAAGAGTTCCCAGAGGGCAGTTGCTTTCTGACACTGTATATAATAAATTGCCATCACCGGGGCAGATTCTCCTGGAAGTCAATGCAGAGGTCTTTCCTGAATGTTACATATATATATGCCAGTCCATATGCAAAAGCCAATAGGATATAATATATGCTTGTAATGATAAGCACACTGCTCTACATTTACAGGGAAGATATATGTATATATATCTAATAAATGCAAGTTAGAAAGCAGGAGGTGCGCTTTCTAACTTGCATTTATTATATATATATATATATATACACATATATCTTCCCTGTAAATGTAGAGCAGTGTGCTTATCATTACCAGCATATATTATATCCTATTGGCTTTTGCATATGGACAAGCAGTCTGGCACTGCATGAGTTAAAATGATTGATGCTGTTTTAATGGTGTAAAACTTTGACATTTCCCCACCATATTTGTTCAGTACCCAATCCCCAATTTTGCCAGATATCTCCCATCAAAGTATATGGAAAAGGGCCTTGTGCTTTGTGATTTGCCTCTATGTAGCAGCTTGGCCTGGAGTTCTCTGTGGGAGTAAATGTCCTTATAACAGTAAGCTCTTGGGTGACAAATGGTGACAGCAGTTCATAAACCATTAACAGTTTTACCAATAAAGGTATGGTATCCGTTATCCAGCTAGTTCCAAATTATGGAAAGGCCGTCTCCCATAGATTCCATTATAATCAAATAAACCGAATTTTAAAAACTATTTCCTTTTCCTCTGTAATAATAATAAAACCGTACCTTGTACTTGATCCAAACTAACATATAATCAATCCTTGGAAGCAGAACCAGCCTATTGGGTTTATTTAATCTTTACATGATTTTCTAGTAGATGTAAGATATGAAGATCCAAACTATGGAAAGACCCGTTATCTGGAAAACCCCAGGTCCCAAGAATTCTGGATAACAGGTCCCATACCTATACTACAACTACTAAAAACCAAACATTAGGTTTTAGTTGCCCATTAAATGCTTTTATAGCCTGAAACTTTGCAAACTGGGTGTTATATTAAAGAGGAATACATATTTAAAGATTAGCATTCCTTTATGTTTGCAGAGAAAATACAATTGGGAAACTGTGCAGAGTCAGTGAAGAAGAGGGTCTAAATAGCTATCTTTTTTATATTCCAGGTAATATTGTGGTCGAGTCCTTCTGAGCGAGCTGTTCAGGGCACCTCTGAAAAGTTTAATTCATTCTGCCTGTAAAGACGGTCTTTCATTCTCAGGCTCACTTAATAAAGAGTAGCCTGAACTGAGCAAATGAAAGGGAACTCTACATAGAATATAGGAATTAATTCATAAATAAGTGGACGGGGACTCCGTGCTAGGCAAATAAATTCAAATACAACACCTTTACAAAAACACACGGCTAGCTAATTAGTCTGGGACTGCAACAGGTATTTCAGCTACTGGTGCGGAGCGGCTGATAAATTTAGGAGATTAGACTAGAATATTTTGGACCGCTACGCTAGTGATTTTACAGGTGTTAGGAATGCATTTTAATGTCAAAATGCTGTATATTTTTAAACAAAAAAAAAAAAAGGATTTTTTTTTTCTCTTTCACATATGCATACCATGTTAACCTTTTAGATTAAATAAAGATGTTCTTTGAGCTTATACTGCTTAGCACACATATTAGAAAGGCAGCAAATTGTAGAAGCGTGTACTTAAATAAACTGCTAAAGTGCTATGTCTATATAAACAGGATGCAGGGGACACCGCTAAGAAAATATAAATGAGAATGTACAGTTTGTGAACTGGATAAGGCAGAGCTTTCCCCCTGTTTAACACTCTGGCTGCTAAACTGCAATTCCCAGAATTAACAGCTTGTGGCTCCAGGGGGATGGAGGAAATTCTACCTCCACTGCTGAGCGATGCTGGGAGCTGGCATTCGAACAGCAGAGGGAGTTCCACAATAAACAATGTGAACTTTAATTAGATATACTGTAAGCTAACCCCCCCAGGGGCAGTCAGTAGAGGGCTCCAGTCCAAAAATATTACTGACAGTTAGTTAGAACTCAGTGGACCCTAGCAGGCCCGGACTGGCAATATGTGGGTTAGGGCAAATGCCAGATGGGCTGCTATAAGGTCCCATAGAAAGTCAGTATTTAGTGGGCTGGTGGGGACTGTTTGGGCCTCTATGTGAGCTGATTGGGCCTCTGTGTACCTGAAATGCCAGTCCTGGACCCTAGAAGTGGCTTAGCCATTATAGATGCCATTATAATCAAATAATCCAAAATGTAAAAACATGATTTCCCTTTTCTCTGTAATAAAAAAGCAGTGCCTTGCACTTGTTCCAAACTAAGATATAATTGATCCTAATTGGAAGCAAAACCAGTCTATTGTGTTTAATTACTGTTTACAGGATTTCGTAGTAGACTTAGGGTATGAAGATCCAAATTAAGGAAAGATCCATTATGAGGAAAACCCCATGTCCCGAGCATTCTGCACAACAGGTCCCATACCTGTATCAGTTATAGATCAGCATAACTATAGGTTACAGGACTCATAACAGTTGGGGAAAATAATCTCTTTTCTCATATATACTGAAATGTCTTTTAGTTTGACCACCTATACCTAAGCCCACTTTTTTCCGGCAATAGTCTCTCTTGCCACACCCTACTGTGATGTCTTACGGAGAACCCCTGGCAAACTAGAACATATCTTCACATGTAGAACTGCAACAATCAAGTCTAACCAGGAATCTTCCTTTCATGCAACCTCTTCTGTTGGTTTTCTCAGGCTGCCACAATAGAAAAGAAATGATCAATGAGCAGGTATTTGCTGCTTGTTAGGGAATCGAGAATGCTTGGATAACTCCTATTCTCTCCTACAGTGAAGGAATAAGCACATACATAGCAGTTATTATGCCCCCAGCGATGCTGACACTGTAAAATAAATGCTGAGTTTTACTTTCCTGCGTTGCCAGTCCCTTTGCTCACCTGTGTTGTGTACACACTTCTTTGTATTCTGAGCTATTTGCTGGGGCCCCTCTAGCCATCTGTAGGATTTACAACATCCGGGTGCCCCTTTATAAAAAGCTCTATACCAAGAAGTTACTATTTTCCCTTTCACTGAATGAAAGAAAAGGATAAAGCCACAGTTCCCCAGCTAGAAACAAAACATTTCAGCACCCTTGGTCATATCTATTGCCCTCCAGCTTCGGTTGAAGAATCTCCAGCACCCACATAAGCGGCAGGGAAAGGGACGTCAAATCGTAACTTCGCAAACACCGAATCTGGCGAATTTTCTCTAGCGAAGTAGTTAGACTAGCGAAACTTTGCACCCTTACACCATGCGAAGCGGTGCACTGACGAAGGATCGTAATTACGCAAATTCTCTAGGATGACCATTTTACTGAACGTTACCACTTACGCTAGATGTTACTTCGCCAGGTCAGACCTATAGAGAGGAGTTTGAAAAAAAGTACCTTTCTAGGGTGATAGTCTGAAAAAGAGTGAAATTTTTTTGGGGGGTTACCCTCCTTCCCCCCTACATTTCCTAACATATAGCAACTCAACTATACAGGGGGCACATGTTTAGGGCAATAGGACAACTTTATTTTATTTATTAAAGGTTTCCTGGGCTTGTGTAGTGGAATGTAGTGGCTGTAACATATACTTCTATTAGACTTTGAAATTAGCACCGTATGCAAATTAGGCATCGCTAGCGTAAATGTGCTTTGTCTGGCGAAGTAACACTAGCGCAACTACACTACCGTTCGCAGACCTTAGCGTAACTTCTCACTTTAGTGAATTTCGGTAACGCTAGCGAAAATTGGCCTGGCGAAGTGCGGCAAACGTTAGCGAAGGCAACACTAGCAAATTTTCGCTGCTTAGTGAATTTGCCCCTTGGCCTCCCGTGAAGCCCAAAGGACTATGATACCCATCCAGTGAAAAAAAGACAAAAACACCAAAAAAGGTGCTGAAGTGCAAGAGTGCAATGCCATTGAATGCCTTGGTAATGCTCCAGTTGATGGCCAGACTACTTCCCGCCAACCTAATGGCTGGAGCAAAGGAAGAAAAGCATGATTAAGAAAGAAGTGCATATGCATAGTGAAAGACCCAAAAAAGTGAATCAAGCACCCCTTAAGGGGGCACAACTCCTCAGCTTTCATCAAGCCTAGCTTGCCAGCCCTCTGCCAGAGGATCAAGTGTGTCTCCTGATGCTGTGTGTAATTATACCCTTAGTTGCCCAAATTAATTTTTTTGTACAAATATATATCCCCTATCGTTGGTCACACCTAGCCATTGCATATTAAGAACAATGGATGACTCTTTTTATATTGTTCTGTTCCAAGTAGCTCCTTTTTAGCCCAGAATCACTGCCTGTTGTTTATAGAATAAACCAAGCTCATGTGCAAACTCAAGCACAGCAAGCAAAGTGCAAAAAATTAAAAAAAAAAAAGCCCAATTGTCAATTTTTTGCATTTTGAATGCTGGGCTTGGACGTAAGCAAATAGTTGCAGACCTTTGCACTCCAAAATGGAGTGTATTAGTGAATGGTTGGCAGCGGGAGGCAGGCCCGGACTGACCATTTGTGGGTTAGGGCAAATGCCAGAGGGGCTGCTATAAGGTCCCATAGAAAGTCAGTGTTTAGTGGGCTGGTGGGGGCTGTTTGGGCCTCTATGTGGGCTGATGGGCCTCTTGTGTACCTGAAATGCCAGGGCCTATTTTAATTCTCAGTCCAGTCCTGGCGGGAGGCACATACAGTAGACATCCCCTCTCCCAACCTGTACCTTGTACATCATTCAGACGTACAAGGTATGGAGCAGCAGGAGGTGTATCCTGCTTCAGGGCCCTGTCTTTACCTAAAGGGCAGAATGGGCACCTAGGGGTGAAGAAGTATCCCTAAAGTGTAGTTAAACGGGTTGTTCACCTTTGAGTTAACTTTTAGTATAATGCAGAGAGTGATATTCTGAGACAATTTGCAATTGGTTTTCATTTTTTATTGTTTGTGATTTTATAGTTATTTAGCTTTTTATTCAGCAGCTCCCTAGTTTGCAGTGTCAGCAATTTGGTTCCTAGGGTACAAATTACCCTAGCAACCCTGCACTGATTTGAATAAGAGACTGGAATATGAATAGGAGATGGACTGAATAGAATGATAAGTAATAAAAAGTGGCAATAACAATACATGTGTAGCCTTACAGAGCATTTGTTTTTAGATGTGTCAGTGACCCCCATTTGAAAGCTGCAAAGAAACAGAAGAAAATTGCAAATCATTAAAAAACTATGAAAAATAAATAATGAAGACCAATTGAAAAGTTTCTTAGAATCGGCCCTTCTACAAAATACTTAAAGTTAACTTGAAGGTGAACCCACCCCTTTAAAACCTTCAAAGAAATATAGGAGCAAAATAATTACACATTCAAGTAAATATTTCCAGCACAGAAACCCATAAAAAATAAAATAAGAAAGTATAATGGCTCTACCAAAAAACAAGTACGAAGAGTAGAGTAAGCCAATACCAAAAAGTACACAAAGTATCTTTGGATACACTATAAAAATAAGCTGACATTTTCAAATGGGATTCTGTGAACAGAATAAAAAATACAGTCAGGCAGATCTGTTGATTAGAAACCTTGTATCCAGAAAATCCTGTTTTTATCTATGATAATGTGACAATTGTTGGTAAAAAAAAAATGGAAAAATGCACAGTGGTAAAATGTCACTTTGGGCTGTTCACTTGGACCCTTGTGCATCATCTGGATATACGCTCTCAGTCTATTTTATAACACCCATGCACGTAACCAACTATCCAATGACAATGTTTATTTAGCTTTAGCTATAGGCGTAAATGAATAAGATCATTTTATGTCAACATTTCCCCAAGCAATGTAGGACTACATTTAGGAAAATATTTTATGATAATAAGATTTCCAATGGATAAACTTTAATAATTTTGCAAGCCTTTTTTCCAGTTCTTAAGACATGTAAGGCACAAGCATAGTACCTCCGCAGAGAGTGTGGTTTGGGTCTCTTTCTAAAATGGATTAGTGAGAGTGCGTGTGTGTATTTATAGGCACGTAATATTTTGCTATGAGATTTTTGTTTCAGTCATTTGATCCCCACTGGGATATTTGTCAGGAAAAGTGGGGATTGAAAAGTTAAATAATAAACCAACAGTAAAGAAGTAAGACTTTTTATAGGGAACGAGTGTACTCCTGCACAAGCAATTGTCCAAACTGCATCATATTACTCCCACAACCCCCCCAACCATTACATGTGCCCAGAATGTTGTAGAAGGTTTAGTGGGGAGGCTTCATGAACATGATTGCCAAGCTGGGGCATGTGAATGTAAAGCCTAACAGTGTAGATGGTGTATGGGTTCTAAGAATTTTCACTTTACACACTGAGCCCAGTTTATCAAGGAGATTTGCCCAGAAGTGGGAAAGTGTTGCACAATCCAGTACCATGTTAGTGTGGTATTTTCTATGTGGCATCTAGGGCACCAAAAGCAGGTCCCTAGAAATATTTAATGTAGCTTAGCAGGTTTATAATAGTTTCTGTAACAAAGTATAGTTGTATCATTCTGTCTCTATAGTTGAGAAATACTCTGGGAAATACTGGGAAATCTAGTTTATCTCAGTTACCATCAATTAGGGGACACAGAGCACTTTCCCATTTGTCCCTCAGTTTTTCCAGTTTTTTTTACTTTATTTTGTAGGCTGGTATACAGTAATGATGTAAAAACCTTGGACAAACCATACCTCACTTTTCATATTAATTCACTTTGTGCCTGCACTTTAGGATGGAACTACTTTCTGGTAGGTTGTAATTTTTACTATTTAGTGTTGATCTTAGATCTACCAAGGAGCTGTTATCTTGTGTTAGGGAGCTACTATTTCATTACCTTCCCATTGTTCTGTTGTTAGGCTGCTGGGGGTGAGAGGGAGGGGGTGATATCACTCCAACTTGCAGTAAAGCAGTAAAGAGTGACTGAAGTTTATCAGAGCACAAGTCACATGACTGGGGGCAGCTAGGAAATGGACAATATGTCTAGCCCCATGTCAGATTTCGAAATTGAATATATAAAAATCTGTTTGCTCTTTTGACAAATGGATTTCAGTGCGGAATTCTGGCACTATTAACTGATGCGTTTTGAAAAAAACTTGTTGTCCCATGACAGTATCCCCTTAATGTATTAAGTTAATTCTTCAAAGGCCAGCTTGGTCCCTTCTGTGTAACAGGAGCTTGAGGTGTTTAAATTAAATCTACCATGTAGAACAAGACAAAATAAAAATATTTTGTACATGACATACAAAGTAAAACATATAGAGCTAGTTGAAAGCAAAAAAAAAAAAATTATAGAACATTTCTAATAAAGCTGAAGAGTAATTATAATACACTATAATAATGCCTGAACATCATAGCAAATATAAGACATGGGGATCACCAAGTTCTTTTACCGGAGAGGCACCTTGTGGTCTGCCAGTCTCCATGAGTCTCTCTTTTGCAATGCTCTTTATGCCTCAAAAACTTGCCTCCAAGCCAGGAATTTAAAAATGGGCACCTGTTTTGAGGTCTCTAGAAGCAACATCGTAGGAATGGTGAGCAACATGTTGCTTGCAATCCTCTGGTTGGGGATCACTTAAAGCAGGGATCCCAAATTGTTTTTACCAAATCAAATGTTAATAAAAAGTTGTAGAGTAACACAAGCAAGCAAAAAGTCCCTGGGGGTGCCAAAAAAGGGCTGTTATTGGCAGCTTTAAGAAGACACCTGGTTTTTATGCAACCAAGCCAGGGGTTGAGTAGCAACATTCAAGGGGTTGGGCAGCAACATGCTGCTCACATGTAACTGGTTGGGGATCACTGACTTAAAGCATTGCAAGAGGCATGACACAGGTCAGTTGTAACCAAAACTGAAAAACAGGCATTCCAGTATAAGGATTGTAAATATCGTTTTAGTATTTCAGACCGCAGTTTTGTAAGAGAAGCTGATGGCACACTATGCAACACTATGCAATTATGTGTGTATTAAAATAATAAAATGTATTCTATTTGTGTTGTAATAATCATTGTAAAGTGTTATAAGCAATCTATCTTGTTCAATGTGTGATTATAAGTGCAGTTAATTTGACCGTGTAAGACTGGCATATAAACAAGTTGGCAGCATACCAAGCCAGTGATCCATAAAGTTTTAGAATAAGTGTATGGGTGGCAGACTGACAAGGAATAACAGACAAGAGAGGGATTCACAATTGGCCTTGTCCTAAAAAGCTCTCCTAAAAGCCCAACACAAAGAGGCAAACAAATATATGGGAAAATATATCACAGCTTGACAAACTCCAAACTGGACCGAGCAAGCCAAGGAGATGAGTTATATCAAGTAACAGCTGAATATCATAGGTTAAAGAATCTCCTCCAAATGAGCTAATTGTTCTCTGCTAATACATAAATACAATCGCAAAATGTGGCAATGTCTCAACCCATGCTGCCGTGGTGGAACACGTCAAACTGCATAGTTAGTACACGGTGTATAATACAGAGCAAATCAGCTCCAGTGCAGCAACACATATCAACCAATCACAAATGAGATTGTTGGAGATACAACATCATCTCTATGGTTTGAATGATATGAATATTCTTTAAAGGAGAAGGACACCCTTCAAGCACAAAACCCCTGCCCCCTGTAGGCCCCCCTCCCTCCTCCCTGCGGCCTACCTCCCGCCCCGGGTTAATCGGAAAACTTTGTGCATTTGCGCACTAGATCCGCACCAGCAAATGCCTGCTACTGCGCATGTGCCAGAAGACGCTGATGGATCCAGGAAGAAGACGCCTCAGGGGAAGATAGCGCCAATGAACTCCACAGGAGAGGACCTAGAAGAAGGGGTAAGTAACAAGTTAGGGGCATTTCCCTGGGGCGGGAGGTAGGCTGGGGGGGGGGGGGGGGGGAGAAGGGATGGGTTTTGCACCGGAAAGGTTTCCTTCTCCTTTAAGAGACAGGGATTATGCATACTATACTTACACAGTAATTTCATTGAGTACTTTTCTCATTTTGTTTTAATGTCTTATGTCCAGCAGCTTTCAAAGTGATACTGACACTAAAAAAATATTATTCAAAATATTAATGTACATCAAAAGTTACCTAAAGCTCATGTTGATCGTTTTTCACTCATAGCACCCTTAGAGTGGAACACGGGGATCAGATGGGTAATGTAAAAGCATCTGCAAATACTTTTATGGCAAAATTATAGATAGCATGCAAAGACAATATTATGATTACATTAGCAATGGTAAAAAGGACTTCCTTTACCAGGAAGACTTTATAGGTTGCCGAACAATGGTACAGAGATTCCAAGACACAGAAGTCTGTATTGAGGGAGTTAAGACAGACAGCAACTGGACTTTGTTTAATTAGCAGATAAAAGAACAGATGTGTTGACTGTCCTTTTTACAAAGCAGCTGGCATGGGAGAACAACTGATGCATCTTAAAGCCTCTGTCCAGCTGCTGAGCTGTAATTACCTGCTGCCAAGGATGCCAGGTGATGCTAGGATGGAGTCATAATACGGGTTTCTGCTTAGCAATGGGGGGACAGCACAAATATTCTATAGCAAAAAGGTAGCCTCGATCCAAACAGCATGCAAACCACTCGAAATTCAGTATTTAAAAGAAGAAATTGCTCTTCATTTACATTTATATATCCTCAATTTAAAGGACTATATGCTTGCACCTGTTTAGGGAAATCGTGATGGCAGGTGTCAGGTCTAATCATCTCCTGAAATTTTAGACAGTCCATTTTATCTGCCTCTCAGTAACAGGTACCAGATTTTTATGGCACTGCGTGGAAAATATTATGCAGGAGATAAGGGTAGAAAAGTCAAAATAAAAATGATACTGAGCAACAGCACAACAGCAGGTTTGTGGATCACAAGCCAACAACCCAAGTAACATAGAAAACTCAAAACCGAGCTTCTGGCAAATTGTTTCCATAATGAATGGGAATCATGTTTCCTAAGGCCCTAAGGCCTTGCATTACCTGTACAAGAGCTTATAATCTATCAGGGAATGTGAATGCTAGCAGTTCCACAGAGCTTAAAAATGTTGTACAAAATAATATTATCAGTTGCTGGCATTAACCTTCACAAATCACCAAAACCAAGCCCTACTGGGAAGCAAAATCCCGAACACAAACAAATATACCAGAGTCCTTGTCACTCATATCAGCTCTACAGTAGCTAAATTGACCATAGCTAGAGCATGGAAATCTCCACTATTACCTATACAGCTACTTAAAAACATCTTAAATGATAAGAAATAGGATTTCAAAAAATGTGGGAGCCATGAATACAATACATTGCCCCCTCAGGTATAACCCATGTCCTCCTCTCCAACTAAATAAATGGACATGGGAAATGGCTATGGGCCAGTGGGCAAACAGCAGCCAAGACGGATTACTATCCTAGATCCCCACACAACACAGTATATAGAATGTGCCCTGTACTATTGACATGCTCCCCAATGGAGCTAATCATAAACGTGACTGCAAAAAACGGGCTTTCCCTTTCAAAGGGTCCGTAGTTTTGAAAGACTCCAGGATTTGGTTACTGGAAGCAGCCCCGGTGGCCCGGACAAGGCAATTGTGAGAAGAAATTAAATTGTTATTGATTTTATTTGATTGTTTTCATGCATAATTGTGTAAAATTACATTCTATTATCTATCTTGTATGGTAACCTATTATGTTTAGTAAAAACTTTAAAAAGTTGTATGTCTCAATTTAAATATTGGTCCCACCCTAGCTCAGCCTGGCCATTCCCACAGACACCACCAGTCTACCCAAACCCCACTGTTTGGCCCTGAAATAGGCCATGAAAATCAGTCTAAATGCTGCCAAGCATATTTTCAACTTTTTTTTCCCGCTTTTAAATTCTAAAACCTGCTTAGATATTAGTTAGCTTGTGCATATATATATTTTTGACACTGAACTTAAGTTCTTTATTTTGCAACAGAAAATTCAGTATTAGCACCTGACTCAGCTCAAAGGAAATTAGGCAACACCAGATCCATCAATAGCATTAATGTCACCGTACTGCCACTAATACAACTGATGTTCTGACATGAAAAGCTAAAATGAGGATGTACAAGGAAACAAAAATTCAAACAGAAGAACCTTTGTTTTTCACAACACTGAACAATAACAGAAAAAGCAGGTGAAGCCCCATTATGAGAATGAGTGGTATGAGATTGTAGGTTTGTTCTTAAACTGAATGTGTATGTAAGTTGAAACATATACATTTACTTATTAAATGCAACAATACAGATGTCTGTCTTAATGTAGTATTTATTTTTACCTTTCTGCGCTCCACAGTTGACCACACACACATTGGGGCAGGTGGTCTTTTAAAGTCAAGCAATGTTACTGTAACAGACCCGTCTGTAAGTATGATTTGTATGTAAGTCAGGTGTATGTAACTCGAGGAATCCCTGTACTTCGAACTCTTTATAGAAAGTGCGTCCAGTGGGTCCCAGACATTTTTACTTAAAGGGAAATTTAGGAGAGGCATTTAAATGTAGATTATACTATGCATATTTGCGTTGCTTGAATTCAGCTTATATTGATTTCAATTGAATACATGCCATGTATTTAAAGGAGAAGTAAAATTATTTGGAAATAACAGACTTCTTGTACAGCCCCTCCCCAACCTAACAGTGCCTTCCATAACTTACCAAACAAGCATGTTCTACAGAAGGGTTGGTTGTTGCTATATCTGTCAGTGTCACACACGGTCCCTTGCTTGTCACTGCCCCCAATAGTTACAATATGTTTTGCTGTACTTAATTCACATTGCAAGCATGTATTGGTCACATCTGTGATTTGGCTGGGGTTGGTGTGGTTGCCATTTAATTTGCCCATTAGCATCACAGGATGCCATGGGCTCACATTGGATGCATATGCTACTATTGCTACAGCAGACACATATTTGGGCTGGGGACAATGCTGGGTCTGAAAAGAATCAACAAAATACTTAATTTGTGAACAAACATTGTTGCCTTCTCTTGGCCAGTGGCTGAATGCTGAAGATGAAGCCAAATCTGACATAAAGAGTACAAAAACGGTCTTTATCCTCTACTCCTCTGGGAAGGATTTCTACAGAATTTTTAATATCGTTGGTAGAATTTCCTTCATTTAATACATAGGAGTTGGGCACAAATGCTGGATGATCAGGCTTGGCTCATAACGGATCCTATGCCAAAAACAAAAAAAGAGCCTTCCCCAAACTGTAGCATCAAAGCAAGACTCAAAGGATTGGCATTGTATCATCTACTGGCACCTGCAATGATTGCAATGCCTAAAATAACCCATTCCAGTAGTTAGAAGGGGCACGCACATAGTGGGTAGTTTAATGTAACTGCTAAAAAATCAGTAGAACATTGATGAAATGTTCTGTTGAAATTCTGAAATGTTCCTAAATTCTCCCTAGCTCTAACCCATACCTAAGCATTCCTACATTTAATTATTACACAATGGTCCGGGGTAATTGGCCAGTACAAAGCTGCAAATAATTTGGGGGAAAGAGGGAATTGCCCATATTTACGTATTTTGAAACAAAGGAAATGAAGTGTTTGCTTTCTGCTTTGACAAACTAGAGGAAAATTAAGAATTACTCTTGTGAAAAAAAACAGGCCGAGCCATCCTGGAATGTTCCATGTTGATCCTTTCTGCGTAAAGATTCCCACACATGCAGCCATGGGCCGTACATTGTGATGACAGCCGTTGCCTTGCAGAAGTGATGCAGTTGCGGGCACTTCAACCCACAGTTCGCATCTAGAACAAAACAAGAGCACGTAAAGGAGGCAACGCAGAGAGTAAATATTGATCAGTAAACACAGAAGAGGCTGGGTAACAGGAGCTGCTCACACCATGTTACCGGAGGCTTTTGTAATCAGCTTGGGAGTTTAGAAGGCTCAATGACAGACAGCCCTGAGCACACACACCGTTTGCCATATTAATGGTTCACCCCCCTTTACAAAAACAAGGGAGTACAGTTGCGGTTTGCCGCCACGCTGCACTGCAGGTTCCCACAACTGCAAATATCAGCTTGGAACGTATTCATGAAAAACAAAAAAAAACAAAAGGTGCAGAAATTTCCCCAAACTGTTTGTGAATGAAGAATTTACAATTAATTCAAATTACAGTTAATCCTTAAATGCAGTTTTAGCAAATTGTCTAAAAAGATATTTATGGGTTAACTGTTATTGCGATCTAAGTCTCTTTATATTGTAAAGTTGATTGCCAGGCAATATGATGATGCACCTTGCTGATGCTGTTTTGTAATGGGGGGCATCTTTGTTGTCGGTCTATGATATATGGAGGCCATTATATGGTTATAAATGTTGTGTGTTTTGACGTATGCTTATGAGGTGAAACACAGCACGGTATATAATGCTATTTTTGTGGGAGTTTTTTTTCTTGGTGCAATGTTTAAAGATGTGCTGTCAAGCTACTCAATATACTGATACAGGTGTGGAACCTATTATAAAGAATGCTCAGGACCTGGGGTATTCTGGATAATGGATTTTTCCATAATTTGGGTCTTCATACATTAGGGGGCAGATTTACTAAATTTGTGTGAATGATTCGAAATTCGATTGAATTCAATTCTTCAAATAGGTTTTCTAGCCACTTCGACCATCAAATTTTAAAGATGCGACCGAATCCAATGATTCGAATAGATCGATTAAAAATCTATTTGATTATTCGATGGCCTAGTTCGCCAGATTAAACCTACCGAATTGCTGTATAACCCTATGGGAAGCTCAGCTTTAGCTTTTTTAGATCGAATAAAAAAAATTTGATTGAATGGTTAAAATCGTTCGAATCGTTCGATCCCAACGATTTAATTGATCGATTGAATATTTTTTATTCCATCTTCCGATTTATCAAATTGCTTTAAAACCCTTAGAATATCGAATTTGAAGGGTTAAAATACGGGGAAAAAAAATCGATGATTGAATTTGAGGGTTTTTTAACCCTCGAATTTGACCCTTAGTAAATCTGCCCCTAAGTCTACTAGAAAATCATGTAAACATTACATAAACCCAATAGGCTGGTTTTGCTTCCAATAAGGATTAATTATATCTTAGTTTGGAACAAGTACAAGCTACTGTTTTATTACTAGAGAGAAAAAGGAAATAATTTGTAAAAATTTGGAATATTTCATTATAATGGAGTCTATGGGTGACAGCCTTTCCGTAATTCAGAACTTTCTGGATAATGGGTTTCAGGATAGCGGATCTAATACCTGTATATATTTTGGTCCTGAGGATGGGGATTACCTGAAACATGTAACCTGGAGACAATGATTTGTGTGAAGGGGAAGGAAAGCTACTGAAGCAGCTACCTGCCAACAGATTAGCCACAATCGTGTAACCTATAACACTATATTTATTCTGTAGAATACTTTACGATAACAGCTCTAGACACTGTCTGTTTATGATATTAGCTGCCATATCTGCTTGCTGTGACATCACTTCCTGCCTGAGTCTCTCCCTGCTCACTCATAGCTCTGGGCTCAGATTACAGCAGGGAGGGGAGGGGGGAGCAAACTGAGCATGCTCAAACCCTAGCCCTGGAGGTTTATGCTGAAAACAGGAAGTGTGATACAGAAGCCCATGTGTACAAAATAGAAGGAAAGAAATGCTGTGTTTCTTTTGAAACTTTGAGGGTTTACTGGTTTATTTATATAGACCTTTCTGATAAAGCTTACTTAATTTTAGCCTTTCCTTCTCCTTTAAAGGCTTTATTCAACTTGATGTTAACTTTTAGCATGTTCTTTCGAAATGGGGTCACTTGACCCCATCTGAAAAAAAAAGGCTACACATTTATTGTTACTTTTTATTACTTATCCTTCTATTCAGTCTCTCTTCTATTCATATTCCAGTCCCTCATTCAAATTAGTGCATGGTCGCTAGGGTAATTTGGGCCCCAGAAACCAGATTGCTGAAACTGCAAACTGGAGAGCAGCTGAATAAAAAGCTAAATAACTCAAAAACCACATATATTAAATGAGAACCAATTGCAAATTGTCTCAGAATATCACTCTCTACATCATACTAAAAGTTAATTTAGAGGTGAACTACCTCTTTAAAAAATGTGATTTAAAGGTGAACAAAACCTTTAAGAAATTTGAGCTATACTGATATCTTCAATGTAATTTTTGTTGATTTAAAAAAAATAACAAAATAAATGCCTGACCTGATCCCTGTGTGTCTGTGTATATACACATACATAAATACACATGGACACACATATATAATACAACGATTGCAAATAAACAAACTATGAAAAAGTCAATCTTATCAAATGTGTATTTATTTAGAAGGGTGCAAACAGCAGTGACTGATGCATTGCTGTGAAGAAGCAGTTGTAGGGAGATCATGGAACTGTAGGTATAGTAGGCTTAGATGTAATCAGTAACCAAAACCCAATATCAGCTTCACAAAAAAAACTGGCGGCACTCATTTTGAAATCTGTCCCCCATGGCTCGGCTCTGATATTATAAGCAGACAGGCAGACAGACAGATTGATAGAGGATAGATAGAAACATGTAATGCAAAGTTAACATAAAATTGTTTATATTGTTACAGAATACCTTCCGGCTCACCATGGAATACATTTCTAAAATTGGCAACTATTTTCAATGAAGCATTGGACTCACAAATGCCAAATTCATTGTGAGACATTATCTAAACTGACACTGCCATTAAGATAAATGTGTATGCAAATAAAATCACTAATGTAAATAACCCCTCAGCTAAATGTGCAGGAAACTACAGTCAGGGCAAACATCCATTAATGATGAAGGTTATTATTAATGAATAGTGTGTAACTGACTTACACAACAATACAGAAAACATGGAAAAACTTCTTACTGAACTCATTTGCTGACAGCTGTACATTGAAACTGCATTGCGTTGTAAAGTGGGTCCTAAACACTAAAAATCGGCTTGTTTGCTAGTCAATAAATGAATGGATCTTTGCCTGACTTTGTTACCCTAGTGATGCATCAAATAAGGTTAAACAATTGTTTGGTCCACCAGACCAAATATCTTGCGTTAAGTAGGGTTTGTACTGATGGGGACACAAACATTAAGGGCCTGTGTAGATCAGTACTGTATTTCTATTTTAAGGTACATGAACTGTATGTATAACAGACCACATAAACAGTAAAATACCTGGTTGCTAAGGTAAGTGTGACCCTCACCATAGGATACGTGAAACACAGAATGCTCATGTAGGACAGGTTGGAAAAAAGATCAGAGTCTGAGGGAAAAAAAGGTCAACTGATTTGAATTGTTAGTGACTCTGTGTTGTCCCCTGCCTCTCCTGGTCACTTGTAGTAACAGCCCAATGTTACCCCTCCTTGTAACTTGCACCCAAATTAACTTCAACCACCCACAACCGAAAAGCCTTAAACACACTTAAATATGTCCCAGAAACAGGCAGCATTGACCAGAGATGGGAACGACTGGTGTTGCAAAACAGTCACTTGGCATATCTATACTACATCCATGGTGCCATGCAGTCATCTTCCCATAAATTAAAAGTAAGCAATTTGTCCTGCACCATGGGAAAAAAAGAGAGACCATTTTTTGCACCAGGACATACAGGCTCATAGTTACATAGTTAAATTGGGTTGAAAAAAGACAAAGTCCATCAAGCTCAGCATACACGCACACCCCGCCACTCACACAAACCATATATGTCCAGCTATACTAACTGTAGAGTTTAGTATCAAACTAGCCTTTGATATGATGTCTGTCCAAAAAATCATCCAAGCTGCTTTGGAAAGCATCAACAGAATGAGCCATCACAACATCACCCGGCAGTGCATTCCACAACCTCACTGTCCTGACTGTGAAGAACCACCTACGCTGCTTCAAATGAAAGTCCTTTTCTTCTAGTCTGAAGGGGTGGCCTCTGGTGCGGTGATCCTCTTTATGGGTAAAAAGGTCCCCTGATATTTGTCTATAATGTCCTCTAATGTATTTGTGTAATCATGTCCCCTCGCAGCGCCTTTTTTCCAGAGAAAACAACCCCAACCTGGACAGTCTACCCTCATAATTTAAGTCTTCCATCCCTCTAACCAGTTTAGTCGCACATCTCTGCACTCTCTCCAGGTCATTTATATCCCTCCTAAGGACTGGAGTCCAAAACTGCACTGCATACTCCAGATGAGGCCTTACTAGGGATCTATAAAGAGGCATAATTATGTTTTCATCCCTTGAGTTTATGCCCTTTTTTATGAAAGACAGAACTTTATTTGCTTTAGTAGCTACAGAACGACACTGCCCAGAATTAGACAACTTGTTATCTATGAAAACCCCAAGATCCTTCTCACTTAAGGAAACTCCCAACACACTGACATATAGTGTATAACTTGTATTTATATTATTTTTGCCAAAGTGCATAACCTTGCATTTATCGACATTGAACCTCATTTTCCAGTTTGCTGCCCAGTTTCCCAACTTAGACAAATCACTCTGCAAAGTGGCAGCATCCTGCATGGAACCTATAGCTCTGCACAATTTAGTATCATCTGCAAAAATAGAAACCGTACTTTCAATGCTCACATCCAGGTCATTAAAAAACAAGTTGAAAAGCAAGGGACCCAGTACAGAGCACTGCGTAGTAACAGCCCAATATTCCCCCTCTTTGTAACTTGCACCCAAATTAACTTCAACCCCCTACAACAAAAGGCCTTAAACACACTTAAATATGTCCCAGAAACAGGCAGCATTGGACAGAGATGGGAACGACTGGTGTCGTGGGTGGAGGGTATAAGACGGTTGGGTAAAGATTTTCCCAAAATGCATAAGTTTGTCACTTAGCATATCTGTACTACATCATTGGTACCATGCAGTCATCTTCCGATAAAATAAAAGTAAGCAATTTGTCATGCACCATGGGAAAAAAAGAGAGACAAATTTTTGCACCAGGACATACAGGCTCATGCAGCCATCGTCTTGCCTTCTGAAACGTAAATGTACATATTATTTCATATAGCTTTTTTTTTTTTACATACAGAGAAATCGTGAGCCAAAAATAAAATAATCACTGGAAAAAAACCTATAAAAATTGTTATTTAATCAACACTGTAGTAACTCCATAGAACCCAGAATCATGCTCATTATAGCCAAATTTAATTTAAGTAATTTGTGCCCTTTCCTAACAGGCCCACAAGTTTCCATCCCACTAATGTGTAGGCCCTACCATGTGTTTGATTCCCTTACACTAAGTTCTCTCACATCCCACCATGCTTAAACTCACAAACATGCTTTCTTTTACGCTGCGCTTCCTCCGCTCAGTTTCCATGCAGGAAGTGGCATTCACTTCCCTGTGAATTCCTCCCGTTCTCTTTCAACACTGCTCCTTCTCATGCCAAACACTAGTACCTCTCACTAATAAATTCCCCAGCCCGCACTGTCTCTGCCAGCTCTTCTTCATCTTTGGCTCTCTTTCTAGCTTTCCTTGCTGTCACCCCATATTTTAGGAGGAACATTAATTTATAACAGTACTTTGTATTTAGCTCTGTGTTACTTGTTTTAATAATAGGGACCGCCTGTTAGGCCTTAATATAAAGATATGAAGACATGCATTTTGAACAATTATTTAAAAAACTGAATTGCTAATATCTGTCCTTGAAATAACACTTGAAACTTGGCTGTCTTTTAACTTGTTCAGCCTTAAATATTTGATTTAGCTTCCAACTAATTTAGAAAAAGTGAAAAAAAAATTTACCTTGTTAAGCTACAGAAGCAGGTTGGGGATGTTACTAATAAATGTGCTAATTTGTAACAATCACTTAGATCTTTCTTTAGTTTTATTATTAGCAAGAGTTTTTAAATATTGCCACAAAGAAGCCAATTTAGAATCTAATTTAGTAAATGAGCAACCTCCAGATCGATTGGACCAACCAATGAATGAATTAATACCAGTAAGTTTTTGGAGGTGATGGACAGTTATAGCGAAACAAAGACAAAAATGGCAGCTTAAAGGGACAACGTTTTGAGAAAACATGTTTTTTCTCAAAACACATCAGTTAATAGTGCTGCTCCAGCAGACTTCTGCACTGAAATCCATTTCTCAAAAGAACAAACAGATTTTTCATATTCAGTTATGAAATCTGACATGGGGCTAGACATTTTGTCAATTTCCCAGCTGCCCCATGTCATGTGACTTGGGGCAGCTGGGAAATTGACAATATGTCTAGATTTGAAAATGAAATATAAAGAAATCTGTTTGCTCTTTTGAGAAATGGATTTCAGTGCAGAATTCTGCTGGAGCGGCACTATTAACTGATGCATTTAGAAAAAATTTTTTTTCCCCATGACAGCATTCCTTTAAGAAAAAGAGAGAGGAATAAAGTAAAAAGGTATTTTTTTTTGGATTCGGCTATGAACATTTTAAATACAAAAACACAAGGGGACAATACAACATTTTGTTGGTGGCTCCCTTACATCATATAAACAGATGTAGTCTATTTGGCAGGCAGAGAAAAGGAAAAGACTTTGGCTCTCCAGCTAGATTGGTCTGTCATTCAATCTGTTCTAGCACAACCACCCTCAAGACTATACTGTAATCTTCTTATATACTTTACTATTATATTATAGTCTGCATATAATAATATAGCATTATATGAAAATATTTAAATACACATAATAATGAATGTTATATAAAAAAAAATGCTGGCATTACTAGTTAGGGCTCATGTAGTATTTTTGATCACCACCAGATTTCTCCAAATACTAATCACATACATGGACAGGAATTAAAATCCATTTTTTTAAATGAATCAAAAGCCAATCTGTGTAATGAACCTCAAGTGCCCTTGGAGAAGGTCTTGCAGAGTATCAGGGATTACTGGAATACTCTAACTATGTGGCTATTTAACCTTACGGTTTTTACATCATTGTAAAGGTACTGTGCAGATGCCATAGTTGCACCAGAGCAAGGAAGAGACCCCAGTAGGTACTCTAGTAAATTTCCATTTAAAATCATCTATTTAGGGAAGTCTTGAAAAAAAAATACTGCACCTGTACATCAGCATTATACTATTTTGTTAATGTAGTGCTCGGATAGTGATACAGTATACCACATGACTGCAGGAAAGTTATACAGAATAATCTATTGCATTTGTAGACTCTTTTTTTACTTTAAGAGTCCATCAAAACAATTTGGAAGTTTTCCCTCCCATTCCTTTTCAGTTGGACAGCCTTCCTAAAAAGAAACAGTGAATTTGCCTTAAGGTAAAGGCAAAAGAAAACATTTGAAGGGTATGTGATATATTGGAAGGGTAGGTATTTCATTACTAGAATTAATGAACCCAGAATCACCTTGTAAAGGAAAGTCTAAAAATGAATAGGGCTAAAAATGCCATGTTTTATATACTGAACATATTGCACTCTCGTAAAGTTTCATCTTGTCAACAGCAGCAATGATCCAGGACTTCAAACTTGTCACAGGGGGTCACCATCATGGAAAGTGTCTGTGATACTCACACGCTCAGTGGGCTCTGAGCAGCTAAGCTTAGGGGTTGTTGCAAATTATCAAACAGAAAATGAGGTTGGCCTGTAATATAAACTGATGCTACAGGGATTATTATTAAATTCTGATGCTAATTGCATTGGTTTCTGTGCTGCCATGTAGTTATTATATGTATTAATGACTAATCAGCCTTATTGTTTGACATCTCTATTCTATGTGTACTGTATATTGCGAGTGGGTCCCTAAGCTCAGTGAGTGACAGCAGCACAGAGCATGTGCAGTGACTCAGCAGAAAAGAAGATGGGGAGCTACTGGGGCATCTTTGGAGACACAGATCTTTACTGCTAAAGGGCAGTGGTTGCCTGGGGCTGGTACAGAAGCCAAAAGTATAATGTACAACATTTCTAGCTACTTCTTTAGTTTCACTTTCCTTGTCCTTTAAGCACGGATTCCTTTATGGTGACCCAATCTAACAATCGGTCACATCATTGTCTTCTATTTTCCCGATTAATTTTATTACATCTATTTCAATTTCCCAGCCCCAATCTGCCCAGGCTGATTGCGAAAATGCAAAACAAACACAGGTGGTTTAACTTCAGTCACGGACTTCTCCCAGCCTGTACGTTAGTGCCCCACCCTGTGATCCAAGCTAAGCCAAGTGCTCGAGAAGAAACGTCAAAAGCTTCTACTTCATGCACTGTATGAACTGCTGCTTGGAAGAATTTTCCACAGATCTTTTTGCGTACATACATCTTCCCACAGAAAGGGACGGAAAGAAGGTAATTACTGAAGGTGGACCTTCTCTTGAGTTAACTTCTCTGGCAACTGTTCCACTACGTTTTAAATGTAATAGTTACAGTCTACTGCAAAGCTATCAAACACTTAATCCTCCACCTGTCGTTAGGGTCTACAGCTCTAGGGTATTCCATCATGTTTGACAGCAGAAAGGCCATGTGCTGATGTACAGGTACATATAAACTGTGGCCCAGTTAATGTTTTCTTGAAAAACCTAACATTCATGATGAGAAGGACCCATTATGGGACAAACTGATAAGATGTACCCTGTACTTGATTTTGAATATTGTTAAAAAAAAAAAATTCCATACTTCAATGCAGGCAGTAATATGGATATTGTCCCATGTAATTTTTCATTGATGTGTACAACATTAAATAAACGGCAGCCATCTGGTCAGGTCTTCTTTCACAACATACTTGCATGATTCAATACAAACAAATCAGGAGAAAGTAGAATAATTTGGAATGCACAAAAAGGGTCAAGTTGAACCCTTGTTTTGTCCTGTGGCATATACACAGTATGACCAGGCCTGCTACAATTGTATCATTGCAAGAGCGCACAATGGGGATTTACAGCAGAGTGCTATAGACCTATGAAGAATGACAGCTAAATTGTACCTACCAGGCAAGCTGGTACGGTGGTTATATAGGGGCATAGCCTTGTAGATAATAATGCAAAATCCCTGCATCATCTCCCTGTGTATTCAACACTACATCTCCAGTGTGTCATGAATTGTAAGTAACATTGGACTGGTGGCAGCTTGGTGAGATTATTTTAGAAAAGAACATTTTTGTCCTCCCATAACAATGATACTGACGTATTCCTTTTAATTATACGATCAAGTCAGCATCACTTATTGGGTTTCTGGTGTATGAACATGCTATGGGAATGTTCTTGGGGTGGCATATGGAGTGTAGCCTATAGCATACACAAGTGCCCCAAAGAAACAACACTGTCAACAACATTACCAATCATTTACATTACTTGATGGCTGAATTGGCATACTGCGAGCTGCTCTCATACTCCCACAGGCCACAAATAAATAACAGGAGGATGGTCCAAAACAACTATTTTTATGTTGAAACTAATAAAATAATGAGTATTTCCTGCTTGGAGTATTTAAAGGATATATATGTCAACAATGGCCTAAATTCAAGTTATATAATTCAATATCAAAAATCTTTTAGGGTCTTCCAAACCTTCAGAAAGATAATTTGTTTCCACAACTATTGATAAGACTTTGGATGTCAGTTTGGTACATTCAGCAAGATAGGACTGTCTATTTGAAGGGAGATTACATTATAAGTGAAATAGATGTGTATATAATGTATACATAAAACTCACATGTATATCACGGAGTAAAGCCCAGTATACTCATTTACCTTTGACGAAGGCTCTATGCTTTTCCCTGCAGTTACAATATCCATGGAGGTCTGTTTACTCTCTTGCAGCAGATGAAGCTCCTTCTCCAGCTGTTTGCACTGGGGATAGGAAATAATAAACATGAATATTTGCTTTACTTTATTGATACTGAAATGCCAGAACCTCTTTTCAAATATTTTTCTCACAAATTAACACGGAAACCAAAACAAAAAATACATGATCAGATGATGAAACAAATAAACTTGGGTCAGCCTATGAATTTCAGAGAATTTAACAAACCCAGCACCATACTGTGCAGCAGTTGGTCTCACAAATAATTGTTGGTCGTCAACTAAAGAACTGTGGAAATATTAGAGGCTCAAAAAGTATGCTGCTGTGCATTCATTTTTCTGTTGCTCCTGACAAATGGAAATATAGAGAAGTGAAAATAATTGCATTATGTTGCATAACTGTTCTTCAAGGGCAAATGCACACTTTCAACCTGGACCAGGATGGTGCCTCTTCCCATGCTTTGGTGAGAAGCAATCCACATTGGTAGAGAAAAACAAAAGTTACCATTTGCAATAGAGCCTGTCTGCATACCCTTTTCACTATGAGCTGGCATGTGCGCATGGACTGGACAACTACGCTCCCCAGTGCTTCACAGACAGTGGCTGGGCGGCATGAAGCCCCTAATTTTTTGCCATCCTAGGCCCAGGCCTTTGTGGCCTCGCCACAAATCCAGGCCTGCATGCTGGGCCACAAGAAACTGCTCTGGGTCCTGCAAGTGGACAGTCCCATGGCCTTGCTATTTATAACCCAGCCACCCAAATGTGCTATAAACACTATACCATTAGCCAGCAGGGTGTGGGGCATTGTAGTCAAGAGGTTGTGTTGACGATAGGGATGCACCGAATCCAGGATTCGGTTTGGAATTCTGCCAATATTCTGCCTTTTTTAGAAGGATTTGGATCCAGCCAAACCAAATCAATGACTTTTTGTCACACAAGAAGGGAAGTCAAACATTTTTTAACCTTGCGCTGCACATGCTTTCATCACACTTTGGATATGCAAATGAGGGTTTGGACTTTGGTATTTGCCTGAATCTTTGACAAAGGATTCGGGATTCATTGCATCCCTGGTTTACATGTTCATCTTGAATACATTCCATATTTCACAGTAGTATTTAGTTACCAATAAAAATATTAATATACTTTTAACTAGAATGAAAACAAATTAACTTTACACTATTGTCTTTCTTTCTGTTTTATTATTTCAATGTTATCATATTAAAAATAAATACATCAGAATAGCTAACCCAAAAGAGCAAGAGGGGCAAAAAATAAATAAAGGTATATTTTTTATAGTTAAAAGCTGTATGCATTTGTTCAACATCCGCACAATAACATAAGTGGTTTTGGTCAAAAAAATCCTTATTTATTTTTTACTAATGGAAAATTGGTTAATTTTTACCCTTACAGGTCATTACTCCAGATATGCAAGTGTTCATCAGGGGATTTGTTTAGTGGAAGAAATAAAATTCATACTTATTTTTAAAAAAAATCAGGAGATGAACAAGGGGTTATGAAGCCCCTTTAACCCAGAGGGTTGATGATTTAAATTAAATATGCTATATGTAGACTTGTTTCTGTTCAATTTTCCATCTGTGTATTTAATGGAAACGTGGGATATTTTATCAGTTACAAGCCATTAACGTGTTCTTGCAGATCTTGAGAAAAACAAACACAGAGCAGAGGAATGTATATTATAAGAAGAGACCCAACCCACACTCTAGTAACAGTGAGAGAAGCCCTCAGTGCTTAGTATTATACATGCGGTGCTTTGTTCAGCGGATTGGGAAGCAATACCAATATTCTTTGCTGCACTGTTGTGTCAATGCACTGTGGAAGTAAGAATTTGCTCAGAATTGGCTGAATAAAAAAAAGTAATAAAACCAATAAAATATCCTTTCATGTTGGCTACAAAAGAGCACACACCATTTCATAAACCTGTAAATTTCACAGTTACATCATAAATGGAATGGAAAACGTGTATTTTTGCTCACTTTATAAGGGAAGTGACATGGTGCTGCTGCCCAGTAGCGAAGAAGTCTTTTGGCTCAGAAGAAAGAAAAAAAGAGACCTTTTAAAAAGACAGAGTTGGGATTGAGAAAGCACTAAGCGCACACAAGCAAGCCCTGGGTACATTCTCCTATTAGCATCCCAGCCAGGCATCACTGAGAGGAGCATCTGGGCTCCTTCCTCTAAACACTGCCAGACTTTGCTTTTCTTAACTAAAATAACCAAACTTCCTTGGCCACAGACATTCGGCTTCTTTCATCCTTAAGTTAGCCGTATGCTAGACACTGAGCTGCTTATGTTCAGCCATGCCAAAGATCCCGCTGTCATTGATTCCCAGTCAGCTCCAGTGCAAATACTACTTTTTTTTTTTTTTTTTTTAAAGGACACATGTTTTCATTGGTTGCTTTCCTTCTGTCCTTCTGCCCACAACCACATGTCAGGCACAGGGTTTCCTTCTTAAAACAGGTTGATAAAAATAGTTATTGAAACTGGTAGAGAAACTAAGTTTTAGCATAGAAAAGGAAAATTTTGCCTCCATGAGCCCATAAAGTCAGGTTAGTTTCCTTACCTTGCACGCCTAAAGAAAAACAAGCATTAGACCCTTAGTTTAAAGCATAATTAGACTAGATTTTCCACCTGATCCCATTGTACTATGATGGAAGCAATCCCAATCTTAGACCTATTTGCAGTTTAATGCACAGTGGGATTGCTGGCATGTCCCAAATACATTTATGATGATTTGTTATTTTGCCTTGTGTTTCCATTGCTGTCAGCAGCATAACATAGAGCTTGTATCTGGAGTTTGCAGGCTGACTTTGCAGACTCAGGAAAGCAAATGTTGTATAACACATATTTAAAGGGGAAATACAGCCTTTTGTTAGTATTTAATGGAGCTCAACTGTTGAGAATGTCCTTTTGTCTAAGAATAGGCTCTGTTGTGCTTCACAAATCGTATAATTTTTCTTCACAATACATACTCAGCAGCTAATACAAATACCCCAATAAAATGTAGTGGACATGAAAGTAACAATGTTTCATGGACCCTGCTGTTCAATAAAAGAATATTAAAGGGATCCTGTCATGGGAAAATTTTTTTTTTTCAAAATGCATCAGTTAATAGTAGGGATGCACCGAATCCACTATTTTGGATTCGGCCGAACCCCCGAATCCTTCCCGAAAGATTTGGCCGAATACCGAACCGAATCTGAACCCTAATTTGCATATGCAAATTATGGGTGGGAAGGGGAAAACATTTTTTACTTCCTTGTTTTGTGCCAAAAAGTCACGTAATTTAGCTCCCTGGCCCTAATTTGCATATGCAAATTAGGATTCAGATTCGGTTCGGCCAGGCAGAAGGATTCGGCCGAATCCGAATCCTGCTGATAAAGGCCGAATCCTGGCCGAATCCTGGATTCGGTGCATCCCTAGTTAATAGTGCTGTCCCAGAAGAATTCTGCACTGAAATCCATTTCTCAAAAGAGCAAACAGATTTTTTTATATTTCATTTTGAAATCTGACATGGGGCTAGACATTTTGTCAATTTCCCAGCTGCCCCAAGTCATGTGACTTGTGCTCTGATAAACTTCAATCACTCTTTACTGCTGTACTGCAAGTTGGAGTGATATCACCCCTCCCTTTCCCCCACACAGCAGCCTAACAAAAGAACAATGGGAAGGTAACCAGATAACAGCTCCCTAACACAAGATAACAGCTGCCTGGTAGATCTAAGAACTGCACTCAATAGTAAAACCCATGTCCCACTGCGTACTATTCAGTTACATTGAGAAGGAAAAAAAAAAATCTGTAATCCTACAGGATTTTTTAACCTGCCCGATCGAGGGCCAGATACAGATCGGGGAAGCCCGTCGGATGGCCTCACATAAGGGCCAATAAGCTACCGACTTGGTCTGTCAGTAGCTTTTATCGGCCCATTTACATGGGAGTAAAGGCAGATAAATTCCAATAAGGATTAATTATATTTTAGTTGGGATCAAGTACAAGTTACTGTTTTATTATTACAGACAAAACGGAAATAATTTTTAAAATCTGGATTATTTGGATAAAATGGAGTCTATGGGAGACAGCCTTTCTGTAAGCTTTCTGGATAATGTATTTCTGGATAACAGATCCCCTACCTGTATTAAACAAAGCTAAAAAACATGTCATGCTAGGATCTATTACAGGGATACAGACATATATGGAGAGGAAACATGAAAAAAAGGCAGTAAGAAATGAGTTTAAAGGGATACTGTCATGGGAAAAATTCTGCATTGAAATCCATTTCTCAAAAAGACCAACTTAAAAGTTGCTTAGAATTGGCCATTCTATAACATACCAAGTTAACCTAAAGGTGAACTACAGATTTCACATTAATATAATCATTAGTCACATTAAAAATGGAAACATATGTTTGAAATCCCTTTGAGAAGAACTGTTGCATTTTAGTTATAAAAAAAAAATGAAAAACAAATAAGCCATCTGATAAACCAAAACTAAATTTAAAACAGCAGTACTGACTAGGATATTATATTTAAGCTGAAATCAAATGTGGTTTAGAATAGGATCTCTCGAAGGCTTCAGAAAGATTAAGACATTTATACATAAGACATTTATACCTTTCTGTAGTAACCCGAGGTGAACAGCAAAGAATCTACACAAAAGTTTTCATTTGTTTGCATTCATTTATAGAGAGATTTAAAGAAGGATACAGGACAGATACCATATGAAGCTCAGGCACCGGAATTAGTTCATCCTGGAATTTATATGGTAAAGTGCAACGTAGGGGCAAACTGTCAGCTATATGAAAGGTACATATAGGGGCCGATTTAAAAAATTCACATGAAATGATTGAAGTTTGATCGAATTCGATCGAATACCGATCATACGAATTTTTTGTGAAATCGGATATGCAAATTTGGCCTCTTCGACCATCGGATATCGAATAGATCGAATATTCGATAATTCAATCATTCGATGATCGAATGATTTAAAATTTTAAAGTTATTCGACTGCCTACTTCACCAGATTGAACCTACCGAAGCTGCCCATAGGCTTCTGAGGCTAAGTCCTGCTCGAATACCATTCGTACGATTGGAGCGTTCAAATCGTACAAATTTTTTGGACTCTAGAATGAAATTTCAAGATTTTTTTTGTGAAATCGAACGATCGGTATCCGATCGTACGAATTCATCGAGAAATCGGATATCGAGACTAAAACAATTCGATAAGCATTCGATGGTCGAATACTTATTGAATTGCAAATTTGGTCGAGCTAATTTCTGGGAGTAATAGTAAATTTGCCCCATAATGCTTGTAAATTTAAGTCAAACACAGGGGCAGATTAGACTGAACCGTCTGGTAGATAGCCATGTGCTTCAACCTATAAATGATGGTCAAATTTTTACTCTTCTTTATTTTGATGGCAATTTGTGAAGGGTTTTTTTTTTTATAACAATGGAATAAAAGTTAGAATGTTTTAGTGTTTTATTTATTTAACAGACTAGTGCTTGATATTAGATTATGTTAATGCAAATGGTAATTGATTTTTATCTCTACTTAAAATCTCCTGAAAATATTTTTAAATTCCTTTTTTTTTTTAAATATTATGTTGATTTTCATGCTTCTCTTTTGTGTATGCACATGGCTTTATACAGGTATGGGAACTTTATACGAAATGCTCGGGGACCTGGGGTCTTTCCGTGACTTGGATATTCATATCTTTAGTCTACTAGAAAATCATGTAAACATTAAATGAACCCAATAGGCAGGTTTTGCTTCCGATAAGGATTAATTATATCTTAGTTGGAATCAAGTACAAGTTACTGTTTTATAACAGAGAAGGAAATCAATTTTTAATCATTTGAATTGTTTGGATAAAAAAATATATAAGCTTGGTTACTTGCTTTATGCTTTAATGGGATACTATCAAAAAAAATTCTCAAAAGAGCAAACAGATTTTTTTTATATTCAATTTTGAAATCTGACATGGGGCTAGACTAGGGTTGCCACCTGGTCAGTATTTTACCGGCCTGGCCAGTATTTTTGATGGTTGAGCCCAATGTTGTTAGGAAAAAAAGATAAATATATGGAAAGGCCGGTGGCAGCCCTAGCTAGACATGTCAATTTCCCAGCTGCCCCCAGTCATGTGAGTTGTGCTCTGATAAACTTCAGTCACTCTTTACATCAGTACTGCAAGTTGGAGTGATATCATCCCCCACTCTTCCCCCCGCACCAGCAGCCTAACAACAGAACAATGGGAAGGTAACCAGATAACAGCTCCCTAACACAACAGCTGCCTGGTAGATCTAAGAACAACAATCAAAGCTAATTCAGTTACATTAAATAGGAGAAATAACAGCCTGGCAAAAAGAAGTTCCATCCCACAAGTCACATACTTGGGGGCAGCTGGGAAACTGACAATATGTCTAGCCCCATGTCAGATTTCAAAATTGAATATGAAAAACCTGTTTGCTCTTTTGAGAACTGGATCTCAGTGCAGAAGTCTACTGGAGCAGCACTATTACCTGATGCATTTTGAAAAAAAACAAACATTTTTTACCATGACAGTATCCATTTCATTCTATGTTTGATGCTCAATCTATACAATAAATGTATTTCTAATCTTTGCCCTGATTCATATAAAAGTAGGGGATGATCTTTTATCTGCAAACCCGATATCCAGAAAGCTTCTAATTACGGGAAGGCAATCAGATTTTGTTTTAATGATCCCATTTTCTCTGTAAGAACATAACACTACCTTTTATGCAAGAGTAATTAAAGGGGCTGTTAACCTTGGAGTTAACTTTTAGTATGAAATAGAGAGCAATAGTCTGAGACAATTGCAATTGGTTTTCATTTTTTTTTATTACTTGTGGTTTTTGAGTTATTTAGATTTTTATTCAGACGTTTGCAGTTTATACAGTCTGATTGCTAGGGTCCAAACTACCATAGCAACCATGCAATGATTTAAATAAGAGACTGGAATATGAATAGGAGAGGGCCTGAAAAGAAAGATGAGTAATAAAAATAAAAATTAGCACTAAGAATAAATTTGTAGCCTTACAGAGCATTTGTTTTTAGATGGGGCCCCCATTTCAAAAGTTAACAAATAAATCATTAAAAAATTACAAAAAATAAATAATGAAGACCAACTTAAAAGTTGCTTAGAATGAGCCATTTTAGAACATGCTAAAATGTAACTAAAAGGCGAACCACCTCCTTTAAGCTGCATACATCCATGTTAGTGGCAAAAGAATCCTATTGGATTTATTTAATGGTTTCATTGTTTTTAGCAGACTTGGAGGTCCAAATTACAGAAAAATCTCTCAGAAAAGCATTCCAGATAATATATCTTACACTTGTATTGCCTCAACCATACATGTACATGAATATCTATGGATCTAACTAATATTAATATAATATTGAAAGCTTCTACTTGCCTTTATAGACTAAATGAAAACTAAAGAAGTCTTATTACAAAACAACACAATAAAACAGCCAGTACTGACAAAGTAATGATATTCCGGTTGCAAAAAGGCTTCAGAAAAATGAAGACGTTTATATAGCTCTGTAGTGAGATGGGGTTAGAATCTACACAAATGTTTTTTTATTTGTTTGCAGAGATTCATTGAAAGAGAGTGAAAGAAGGATATGGGAGGGTTGCAATATGAAGCGCCGGCACTGGAATTAAAGGTTGATCCTGGAACTTATATGGTAATATGCAACGTGGGGTCTGTGTACATTTGTTTCTAACAAAGGAGAATAAGTCAGAATGGTTCAGTGTTTTCTTTCCACATTAGATTATTGCTTGATGTTATAACAAGGATATACATCCTTGCCATAATATTTAGCACTGGTTCATACCCGTTTGAAACAGCATTGATCAGTTTTAGGTGGCATTGTTATACATGCAACTGACATAGACCACATATAACCCAGAAATAAATGTATTTATGTCCGACTTACATGTATTTCTAGGAGAAAAATATCATCTTCTAAGTATATTTTTTTTCTTTCCTTTTTTTTTTTCAGGCTTCTGTCTTTTGTGTATACAAATCAGCAATATATCTAACCTTGGTTACCTATTTCAATCTTTACTTCTATTTTTGATGCTCAATCTATATAGTACATGTAAAATGTCGAATTCTTTCATGTACTAGTGTTGGATGACAACCCGAAAAATGATAAAGATCTGAATTACAAGATGGAATGATTTCCTAATAAAACAGGAGCTTGTACTTCATGGCAACTAAGCTGAATAAATCCAGATTGGTGAATTATATTGGTGGGAAAGCAATCCTATTTATTTTATTTATGTTTACTAATAATAATAACAATAATATGCATTATTATTAATATTATTATTATTGAAATAATATATATATATATATTTAATATATATATTTTTAAAAGGCTTAAGGTATGGAGATCTAAATCATGGTAAAAATCATTGTCTTGAAAATTCCAGGCCCCATGTATTCCAAATAATCGGTCCCATACCTGTAAAACACCCACCTGTTCAGTCCATGATAAACTGTCATCAAATGGGATTTAAAAAAAACACAGATTCTGGGTCTGAACAGCCAACAAAGTGAAAGTGTTTTTCCAATACAATTTTAACACTTTGTAGAAAACTTTTTCTGTTAATACATTTTTATTAAGCATTAGTTTCTTGAAATGGTTTCAGAAAAGAACCTGGTCTTGTCTTCTTATGGTTAATAATATCATACTATAACAATACACATAAAGATGAAGCTTGCTGCGTTCATTTGTTTTTACATTCCTATGTATATCTATCTGTCATCAGCAACTGTCATTCTTTCTTCATAGGAACATTGAATATGTGATGAGAGACATGCAGTAAAGCAAACACATAACTATTAGACCAACAGTCCTTAATACTATATTCCAATTGCAGCTACAAACATGTTATATACCCACTAACTTATTAAGTCCCATGTACAAGCCTATGGTCCACCAAACTACATTGGCACCAAGCCTCCTTTATACTCCCATAGGATTCATTTGAACAGTCCCGGTTCATAATCAGTTCAGTCCAATGATGAGGACTTAGTGAATAGCAGCATTCTTATGTCCCAATTAAAGTGGTTGCTCACCAATTTCAGCAATCTGGTTGCTAGGGTCCAAGTTACCCTAGAGACTGGAATATGAATAGGAAACAGAAAGATGAGTAATAAAAACTAGCAATAACAATACATTTTAGCCTTACAGAGCATTTGATTTCACTCCAACTTGCAGTACAGTAGTAAAGAGTAATGGAAGTTTATCAGAGCACAAGTCACATGACTGGGAGCAGCTGGTAAACTGAAAATATGTCTAGTCTCATGTGAGATTTCAATGGGGGGTAGGGTTTTTTTTAGTTACAGGTTGACTAACTCAGAGTTAGAGAGCTGACTAACTTAGAGAGAGAGAGTGCTGAAAAGCAGAAAGTAGTGTTCTGTTATGTTAGACATCCAGTCCCTCCAGCCTTTATACATTACATTTTTTTTATTTTGTACAGCCTATCTTTTTATCCAGTTTTATTTTTACATTGAACCGTTCCTTTAAGATTTTCCAGTTTTAGAAAGCTCTACGGGATTAAAACAAAACATCATGGCATAATCCCCAAGCAAGAACAAGGACTGAAATGTGTAACATACTAAAGGTAAAAAACAGATATTGCAAAATGCATTTACATATTTTATAATTTACCTCAAGAAGTCAGAACCCTTTATTGGCATGATGATAAAAAGTAAAACATATTTTATTACTTTTAAAAAAAAAAAAACTGCCTTTTAGACATAAAATCACGAGTATATTTTCCGCTACTAACAAAGCATTCATCAGCAGGAAGAATTAGCTGAGTATTACAATAAAAAAAAAAGTTGATCCAACTCTGGCCACAGATGTTACAGTTGGGTGCAAACTAGGTCTTTCAGAGTCAACAGAATCAGCACTCCCAGCCATTCCCTTCATTTCATATATTCAAAATAACACAAGAGGCCATTTGAAAAACTGAAGCAATAAAGAGCCACAGGGACATTTCTTGGTAACAGTACCCTCCTCCGACGCAGTTTAAAATAAGCAACCAGGAGCCAAGGTATTTGTGTTGGCCTACATAAGTCTAGTGGCACTGCCAAGGGTTAAAAGACAAGACGCTGAGAGGAAAGGCAGCAGAGATGGCATGAATGGAGGAACACTGTGAGCAAATCTGGCCAGGCGACTCATACTCCGATGCCGTGGTCGCTTGCTGGCCCGTGGAAAAATGTGTTTCTTGCTTTTCCTTCTGGAACAGAAGTCTCGTTGTGCTGAGACCGGCAGTGCTGCTGAGAGAAAAATGTCTCCCTTCGGATGCTGCAGACAAAGAATAACACTGCTCCCTCCAGACCAAACATAGTGCCTTTGGTGTCAGACAGAGCCGTGTGTTGTTCAGGGGTGATGTTTAGACACTCTTGTATGATGAGAGGAAACCGTCTCCTCGTTTCAAGGTATAAACATGACAGAATTAGCATTCTTAATTACCCAGCCTCTGCTTAGCAGCTGGACCAGGGAACCTTCAGCAGCTTGTTTCATTTCTATAGAAGATATTTATATTTACCAATGAGTATCTTTCTCACCATGATTCCTGTGGTATCCAGTAGATAAGTCTCATTATATTTACTGCTAAGTGTCCCACAATGGGAATGGGATGGAGCATGAACACATGAAAACAAGCCAATCTGGAAAGGTTGCTTATTATTGGCCATACTACAACATACTAAAAGTTAACTTAAAGAAGAACTAAACCGTAAAAATAAATAGGGCTTAAAATCCCATGTTTTATATACTGAACTTATTGCACCTGCCTAAAGTTTCAGTGTGTCAATAGCAGCAATGATCCAGGACTTCAAACTTGTCACAGGGGGTCACCATCTTGGATAATGTCTGCAACTCTCAAATGCTCAGTGGGCTCTGAGCAGCTAAACTTAGGGTTTGTCATTAATTATCAAGCAGAAAATGAGGTTTGTCTGTCATATAAGCTGATGCTACAGGGACGATTATAAGATTCTAATGCTAGTTGCACTGGTTTATGTGCTGCCATGTAGTAATTATTTGTATTAATGACTAATCAGCCTTATATTTCCAGGGCCGGATTTATATAGTGGATACCCCTAGGCCCACTGGCGTTCATCGCCCCCGTCCTATATTCAGGCAAATTTTCTTCATCGCTACTGGAGCAATCAGAGATTGGTGCATGGCAAATTTAAAAAACTCTCACATCTACTGCACATCCCCAGTGTTTCTGGGGTTGGGCAGCATGCCACTCCCTAAAATCTTGTCACCCTAGGCCCGGGCCTAGCTGGCCTTTCCACAAATCCGGGCCTGGACATTTCTATTCTATGTGTACTGTATATTGTGTGGGTCCTTAAGCTCAGTATTTTTTATACTGCATTCATTGGCTCACAATTTGTCTGTATGTAAAAAAAGCTATATGAAATAATATGTACATTCATGTTTCAGAAGGCAAGATGATGGCTGCATGAGCCTGTATTTCCTGGCGCAAAAAAATCATAGGATGGTCTCTCTTTTTTTCCTATGGTGTAGGACAAATTGCACGGCCCTAACCAGGGCCCCCCCCACCTAGTTCCGTTACTGGGGGTCACCATCTTGGAAAGTGTCTGTGACACTCACATGCTCAGTGGGCTCTGAGCAGCTGTTGAGAAGCTAAGCTTAGGGGTTATCACTAATTATCAAGCCACAAATGAGGTTTGTCTGTAATATAGATTGAGGCTACAAAGCTGATTATTAAATTCTGATGCTAATTGTACAGGTTTCTGATCTAACGTAGTAATTATCTGCATTAATTACTAATTAGCCTTATACTGTGACATTTCTATTCTATGTGTACTGTATATTGTGAGTGGGTCCCTAAGCTCAGTAAGTGACAGCAGCACAGAGCATGTGAATCAGCAGAAAAGAAGATGGGGAGCTACTGGGGCATCTTTGGAGACACAGATCTTTACTGCTAAAGGGCTGTGGTTGCCTTGGGCAGGTACAGAAACCCAAATCATAATGTGCAACATTTATAGCTACTTCTTTAGTTTAACTTTCCTTGTCCTGATTTTTATGATGTAATTTTAATTTCTCAATTGCACTGTTTACACTACAAATAATTCACTCTACACTATAAAATTAAATTTCTGAACCAGCAAGTGTAGGAGTTGTAATATTGGTGTGTAGGTAACCATCTCAGGTCATTTTGTCTGGTCATGTGCTTGCAAAAAGAGCCATTACTTTAGGTTGGAACTACTTTCTGGTAGGCTGTTGTTTCTCCTACTCAATGTAACTGAAAAAACTATTGAGCACAGTATATAAAAGGGCATGGGAAGGGAGTTAATGTAAACTGTATATGTAATTATAAATGTCAAAAAATGAGTGAACTAATAAAAAGAAAAAAAAACCCTTTAAGACTTGAGGAAATGAATACTGCAGGTGGTTCTTCACAGTGAGGTTGTGATGGCAGATTCTATTACTGCCTTTATGAATGGCTTGGATGATTTCCTGAACAAGCATATTATATATATATTTTTTACACTGATATATATGTATATGTTTCCTCAGCTTCATAGAAAACCATGGTTGTCTGCTTCTGACTGGCAGAGGCCACCCGGTAGGCTGGCAGGGTCATTTCACCCCTCCCTCCATGTCTTGTTCCATATTGAAGTAATGGATTCTGGGATTTGAAGCCCTCTGCTTTCCATGGTGGGCAGCACAGGCTCTAAAAACAGAGGGATGTAAAGTCCCATGTATGTTGGGCCAAGGGGATTAAACAAAAATTCTAATCCTGCCATGTTTATTTAACAGTAGCAAAGTAGACAGTATATGGATACACTTTTCTGTTAATTTATTTTGTTTGACATTTTCGTTGTTATTGTTACTAATACTAATTGTATTTTTCCAATGAACAAAAATTAACAAAAAGCGCAATTAGCTAGAAAGGTAATTTACAAGCGTCTCAAATTTTTCCATTTCCCCCCCCAATTTTTCATCTCTCTCAGCTTATTGTATTATTGTTTATATATCTGAACAAGATCACTTTTGTGCACAAACAGGGTTTGCTCTGTTATGAAAATTCTCATAATTTCAGATGGGACAAAAGGTCCATTTACCTCAGTACGCTCAGTACCTTCCCTAATTCCCCCTCACCCCCTTCACCAAACAATATTTAACACAGATTTTAAAGTGTATGACTTTAGGCCTGAGAAAGGACCCAGTGTGGCCTGAAATGTTGCTTTTTTGACTACTTTTGTGCAAGCCAATAAAATCACCATGACACAAAGCTTATTCATCTACCCAGTGTGCTGCAGTTTCATGGACGGCATACAACATAAATGAATGAAACAGCGCTACGCAATATGTTGGCCCTATAAAAAATACATGCTAATAATGGATGCTATTTGCAGCTTTAATAGATGAGAAGCTATACAATCTTCTGGTTCTTCCCAAGTCTGATTCAGCAATCAGCCCCTGGATATCAATGGGAAAAAAAGTTTGATTTTTAATATGGTTGTCTATGTGAAATGGCAAGGGCAAGTAATATTGCAGCTCTGGCTCTTACGAATAAATGAAAATATATAAATAGAAGCTGCCTTGTGCACACCATAAAGGAGAATAAAAGCAATATGGTATACAAGAAGGCTGCTGTGCCAGTGGAAGGAAAACATGGGGCAGAGTTTATTACAGGATGTTTTCTCAAGAGGAATTCCTCTCACAAATAAGTCAGCATTTGTAAGTCTTCTCACAGCACCGGCCCATTTAGGAAAAAGTACAGGCTCTTGCAAATGTTTTCAGATTATGTTTGTGTGTTGTTGTTTTTTTAAGTCTTTAAATTTAGACTTTTAAATTTTGTGGTGATAACGATAATAAACATATTAACATAGCCTTTTCCGTGGCCTAGCACAGAGATGGTTTATGTTCCACGGCAAAAGCAGCCTGATGCTGAGGTAATACATTAAAGGGCCTAACGAGAAGCAGTACAGTATCCTAATACGGGCACATTATTGCTTGGTAAATATTATGGGCAGGTGAGCAACAGACAGGAAGAAAGAGATTCAAATTGAATTTCCCCCTAAAATAAACTTCTTACAAGTCTTTTTTTTTTTTTTTTGAGACTGGGACTTCATGATATTTAATTTAGAATAAATAATATGGACAGCATGCCCGTTGAATGCAATGTTTGTGCTCCCTTTATAATACCTGTGAATAATGACTCCATCATCACTGGAGCAATAAGGTCGGTCACATCAGGAGAATAACATTACCATGTGTCCCCATTTCTGTCTCTAAGGAGATACCACATACCGTTTCTTTTTTTCAGCACGTTTATCACTTTTATTTCGATGGAAGACCAACTATTTACCCATGCACATTAGGGGTTATTTATTAAAGGTCAAGTTGATCTGAACCGGAATAATTTGAGTTTTCAATGGTATTTTCAAAAGTAGTATTTTTGGATTAAAAAAAAACAAACTTTTTTTTATAGATTTATTATACCCCGAACCTGGAAATAGATTGAATCCAGAAATACTCCAGCTACAGCAAAACCTGTTGAGGTCATGTAGAAGTCAATGGTCTTTCAACCATTTGAAGACATTTGTAGTCTTCATGATGTCCGGGTTTTTTTTCCCAATGGTTTTGCTTGAAAACTTGATTAATTCAAGCGATTTGAGTTTTCAGGTTGTCCAGCCTGACTAAACACATTCAAGTTTTTTTTCATAAATTAGAAAGCATTTAAGTTGTGAATTAATTTGAGGTATAAAAAAACCTCACAAACCTCTAAAACTCAACCTTTGATTAAAATCAATAGGGTTTACAAACGCATCACCCAAAATGGCTAGTAAGCAAGTAATAAAAGTAAGTAAAACTTTATGTTTTCCAAAATATTTCTGCAGATATTTGACCTTTATTTCAAAAACATTACAAATGAAGGTGTTATACACACTTATTCCACCATTTACATTTTGTAGTCTATTGTGCAATTTAAATAAACAAATGAAAATACCACATTAGGGAAAACTACATCCCTACATTTATCACTAGCTCAAATATCTAAACTTAGGCACCACAGATCAGGTGCAAATGATTAGGATATTTTAAGAGGCACCCATCTTATTTAAGCCACAGTCATTTACAAGTTGTAGTTTGGTTTGCTCTTTGTTGTGGAAGTGCTTGGTATCACCACGCCTACATTGAGAGAGCTTTCTGAGGCCTTTAAAGGGAAGGTTATAGATGCCTATAAGTCTGGGAAGGGATTTAAAGAATTGCCAAGTGGACATCAATCATTCCACAGTCTGCAAATCTAGTGGAGAAGATTTCAAACAACAGACAACTTTCCACGTAGGCCCAGCTCTTTCCACTATACATGTCCAAACATAGAGAGAGTCTACTATTACAAAGAAGCAAAAAATTAAGATCAATTTTAGTTAGTGTTATTTTTTTTTAATCATTGTTTTAAAACCCTTTAGTATTCTTAACTTCTTAATTCTAACTTCCAAACTGCTGCCTGGTTGTTTGAATAAATAAAACCTATGAACCAGAAAGTAGAACAAGAGATGCCGAACAAGAATACTAAAGTTGTTTAATGTTCTGTAAAAATATTACACTCCAAAGGCTCACAAAGAAATTATTACACAGTGCAACAAGTGTTTTGTATTTTTACTAAGAGGGGTCCCTGAACAAGATTTAGCAACTGCCTCACCTGCACTGAAAATGGCTTATGTTGAAGCACAGAACACCAAAAAGCATGTGCTAAAGAGAGTAAAAAGCTAAACCTAAAGCTCTTTTCTTACAAAAGGCTTAAGACTGAGATATAACATAGGGTGAAAGCCCTAAATCTATCAATCACTGCGGTGGAATCTATTGTACCATACACAAATAAATTTTTTCAGAGGGAACATTTTTTCCAAGGTGATAAACTACCAGAAGGTTCTTTGCCAGGGTAGAGACTTTTGTGTGCAGTGCACCAACACATCTAAGATGCAATAGATCTTGTGTCTGGCATGTTAGTATTAGTACAGGAGAGATCAAAATGCGTTGGCTTTATAAAGGTATCGCAGAGGATCAACAGTTCCTAAGGAAATATTTAAACAGTACCTGACAGCATTAACAGGTAAGGTGACTAAAGGAGAGTTAAATAAATTAGTCTGTGCAACAGTCAAATGAGTTGGAACAAACACAGAGATCAGAAAGGAAAGTTTAAGTTTGCGTGTGAAAGGAACAAGAACAGAGTTGGGAACATGAAAGGAAATATTCAGCATGCAGCATGTAATGACCAGAAATCATTATTCCTGACTTAACCAGTTCCCTATGGAGCAAGACAGACATGTACAGTGGTGTGAAAAACTATTTGCCCCCTTCCTGATTTCTTATTCTTTTGCA
>CM044445.1:93773979-93795807 GCA_024363595.1 Xenopus borealis | reverse complement strand
ACATTTTGTGTGACAAACATGCAAAAGAATAAGAAATCAGGAAGGGGCAAATAGTTTTTCGCACCACTGTATGTGATATGAGACATTTTCTCAAACTCAAATCAGGAGTTAATAGTTTGTGTCATTAACTCTGGGATAATATTGCTGATTGGTGGGTCATCAATGTAATGGGGCCTACCTTCAAAAAAGAATTTGTTTGTCTGGGATTTGTACCTAATCCTCCCTTGTAACTTACATCTTGTTAAATTAGGTACCTACAGGCAGAACTGCCCTTTCTTATAAGTCACATAAATAACAAGATCAGGCTTGACCATTATCCATTCAAGTGATTCACTCTATTTCACCTTTAAATGAATGCTTTGCCAATTTTGGTAAACTGAAATATTAAACGGGCCCAGGACACAAGTGCTATATAGCAGGGCAAAATGAAACCCTTTCTTGCTCATTCTGTAAGTACTTACATCTGAATGCTGAATGGACGTACAATCATGTCTGATGGGAATATGCACCATTCGTGCACCACTATACAATAGACATTGCAAACAGTTGCGTCTAAACATAATGTATGCATACAAAACCCTACAGTTTCAAGATCAATCGGTGTTATACGGAACTGTTAATCATAGCTATAGCACCGGTATATTGGTTTGTCCAGGTAATTTTGCCTGGTCATGTGCTTTCAGAAAGAGCAAGCACTTTAGGATGGAAAAGCTTTCTGGCAGGCTGTTGTTTCTCCTACTCCGTGTAACTGAATGTGTCACAGTGGGACCTGGATTTTACTATTGAGTGCTGTTCTTAGATCTACCAGGCAGCGGTATAGGAAGCTGCTACCTGGTTACCTTACCATTGTTTTGTTGTTAGGCTTCTGGGGGGAAACGGGAGGGGTCATATCACTCCAACCTGCAGTACAGCAATAAAGACAGACTGAAGTTTATCAGAGCACAAATCACATGACTGGGGGCAGCTGGGAAATGGACAATATGTTTAGTCGCATGTCAGATTTCAAATATATTAATTAATTAATTAATTAATAAAACAAATCTGTTTGCACTTTTGAGAAATGGATTTCAATGCAGAAGTCTGCTGGAGCAGCACTATTAACTGAAACGTTTTGAAAATAAATGTTTTTCTCATGGCAGTATCCATTTAAATTTTCTAATAATCATTTAAACATTAATAAAACCCAATAGGATTGTTTTGCCTCCAATAACAATTAGTTACCATCACCTCCAAAGTATTGTTTTATTATTACAGAGAAAAAAGGAATTAATTTGAAAAATTTTGAATAATTTGATTAAAATGGAGTCTATTGGAGATGACCGTTCCGTAATTCAGAGTTTTCTGGATGACAGATTACACAGCAAACAATCTATGACCTATTTTATACTCATGGATTATTTATTTTGCTCCTCTCTCTATTCAGGCCATCTGCTATTCAAATTCTGTCATTCAAACCGCTACATACCTGGCAGCTAGGGTAAACTGGACCATAGAAACAGATATCTGTTGTATTTCCAAACTATGGGGTTGCTGATTTAAAAATGTAATTCACTAAAAAAAAACACTTAAAAATAAATACAGTTACTGTCAGAATATCTTTGTCTACATCATACTAAAAGTTCATCTTAGGGTAAACTTCCCATTTAGGTGAACTGGGCAGTTACTCTCTTGATATGAGCCATCAGCTTGCTTGAATGTGAAATATAAGTGTTTAGGGAATCAGTAGTGAAACTGTACTGGACCAAAACCATTCGTGAGACATGTCTAATGGTATTTTTTTTGTTAACATTTATGTTAATTAGGCATACCTATGAAATCCAGGATACCTTCAATATGTTCATATTTTTTTAGTGCTCATAAACAGACATTATATTGACATTATAATAATATAAGATGATAGGTCAGTACTGAGAAATACATACAGCTACATATACAAAGTACATATAAAAAGCACAGCAAGGCCACAGATGTGTGTACTTACTGAATGAGCATGGAGGAGTTCAATATTGGCCTACTATAGCACTAGTGTCCAGGGCCTTTCCAAATGACCCTTTCATATCTAAATTAACACACATTAGAGAAGCATTCAAGAAGTTTTAAGGGGAAATAAGGTCTCAGATGGACTTAACCATTGATCAAGCTATTGGGGTTGCTGTGCTGCTCTCAACTGCCAGTTGTATTATGGCCATTATGTGTTCCCTAAGCCCCTGCACTTGTTGCTGTAGTTCACGAGGCAAGCACAAACTTTAAACAGAGAGAACAACTCTCTCTTGACTTATTATAATCTTTTCAAACAGTTGTATCACAATAGGCATCTATTACTCCAGTGAAATAACCCCCCTATGATCTACGATGCCCTTTGCATCAGCAAGGCATTTATGAAGTTAAACTTTTTCTGCAAAACCAAAACAATTCTAAAAACTGTCTAGGTATTGTGCTCATTTGTTTAGTCCTGTATATGTACATAGCCCTTGAAAAGAACAAACATACATGAGGGTACCAGACTAGGCCAAACAGAACTGTTACTTATATAAACCATCATTGTTCCTGTGGCCTGGGCTCAATAATTGCCCTGATTCACTTCACCATTCCCATTCATTCTGATATCGCCTTTTTGGGGGGAGAGTAATAAAAGTAATTAACGAAACAATATGGGCAATGCAGATTGTGAGAATTTAAAGGGATCCTGTCATGGGAAACATTTTTTTCAAAATGCATCAGTTAATAGTGCTGTTCCAGAAGAATTCTGCACTGAAATTCATTTCTCAAAAGAGCAAACAGATTTTTCTATATTTCATTTTGAAAATCTGACATGGGGCTAGACATTTTGTCAATTTCCCAGCTGCCCCAAGTCATGTAACTTGTGCTCTGATATACTTCAATCACTCTGTACTGCAAGTTAGAGTGAGATCACCCCTTCTCTTTCCCCCACCCAGCAGCCTAACAAAAGAACAATGGGAAGGTAACCAGATAACAGCTCCCTAACACAAGATAACAGCTGCCTGGTAGATCTAAGAACAGCGCTCAATAGTAAAACCCATGGCCCACTGCGTACTATTCAGTTACATTGAGAAGGAAACGGAACAGTTCCCTCTTAAAGTGCTGGCACAAGTCACATGACATGGGGCAGCTGGGAAATTGACAAAATGGCTAGCCCCATGTCAGATTTCAAAACTGAATATAAAAAAATCTGTTTGCTCTTTTGAGAAATGGATTTCAGTGCAGAAGTCTGCTATTAACTGATGTGTTTTCCCATGACAGTTTCCCTTTAAGATAGCTTTTGCAAAACTGCAATACAATTAGCAACCCATCTGCCAAAAGATTGCTCATTTTACAGTCTGCACCATGGCGCAGTGAATTTAATGAAACCATTAAAATAAATGAGTAGAACTGCCTAATGAAGAAGTTTACATTAGAAAATGTCAATTATTTGTCCTTCTCAACAAACCAATATATTGGATGGACACCTCTCATACCATTATCTATGATTATCAGGTTGTGTCCATGGCCCTGTAAACTGTGATTTGGGAGAACGAACTTCACTTCTGATCATTTGAGAAAACTTTAAAAAATCTTTATATTTATGTTACTGGCTGAGCCAGATATTCTGGAGCATTATTCTATAGCAGTGATCCCCAACCAGTGGCTAGTCAGTAGCATCTTGCTCTCCAACCCCTTGGATGTTGCTATATGTGACCTCCAAGCAGGTGCTTATTATTGAATTCTTGGCTTGGAGGCAAGTTTTGGTTGCATAAAACCAGAGAGACTCCTATAGGCTGCCAGTCCACATAGGGGCTAGCAAATAGAAAACCACAGCCTTTATTTGGCATCTCCGGGACTTTTTTAATGCTTGTGTTGCTCCCCAACTCTTTTTATATTTGGTCTGTGCACAGACAAAAAAAAGGTTGGGGTCCTGTGTTCTATAGCATGGCTTCAAAGTTGGATAGCCAAACTGCAATCCACTTGGCTTGTGCACTGATGGTGATGGTTTCAGAAATTGTCCCATGTGTGGCTTTCTCTACAACTCCTTTCATTATGTGCAAACACGGACATTAATACACCCACACACTGACCTGCTCCAGCTCTGTCAGAAGCAAACACAATAATCTGCACACATATTGCAATTCCATTACAGAAAATACTTTTATTGGAGACAGCCCCAGTAATATTTTTGCTGTCATCAGTCAAGATAAAAGTCACTAAGATAAATCTCCCTGTGTATAAGCCTTAGGGCTGGTGCAGACAGGGAGATTCGGTCGCCTGGCGATTAATCGCTGGCGAAAATCTCCCCGAACTGCATTCTCCCTGCCGCTTGTTTAAATCAAAAAGCACCAGCGCCAATACACACGCATCGATTTCCGGAATCACCCGAAGTTTCCTCACGAAGCAACTTCTTACGATTCCGGAAATCGCCGGGCAGCGTGTGCATTGGCGCTGGCGCTTTTTAATTAAACAGGCGGTCGACAGGGAGAAGGCAGTTCGGGGAGATTGTTGCCTCGATTAATAGCCAGGCGACAGAATCTCCCCGAATCTCCCTGTCTGCACCCAGCCTAAGCATAATGGATAACTATAAATTGTTAACTGTAAGTGATAAATTCAACATCTGTGTTTAAGTTGTTAAGACAACAGGTCTTTACTACACACAGTTCTATTCCTCTACACTGAACAGTCCTGAAACAGATACTGAGAAAGGGCATATTAACAGGTTTCATTGGAGTGCTTGCACAGTAAATTGATAAGCAATCCCTATTCTAGGTCTACTGTACACTGCCAGGCCCTTCTTTCAGGCAGCCTTTAAAAAGCCTTCCATGGGATTTTCTTTAAATCCATTTATAAACAGAACTTAAGTCTAAATATTCTATGTTGACAGTTAACGAACAAAAGGACTTTATAGAAGGACGCAACGCTGCCCTGCCTTTTACTGAAATCCAGTGACATTAGATAAAAGGAGAACCTTTGGAAGTCAGAGTATGGGGTTTCTTGCCCGCTCCCGGGAGGGGGAAAGCATGATAGACATAGCAGGAACATTGAAATCAACTGGATGATTAAATGGGAGGTTATATTTAGAAAAAAAAAACACCGTCAGTGGGCAATAGGCCAAGAAAGTGTTAATTTTCAGATTAAAAAAAAAAAAAAAAGAGTACATGAATGTGCTTCTTATTTCAACCCGAGTGAAGAAAATGAAAGCATTCTAAGTGTCCAGCACAATTTATTAGCTTCACTTTGCTCTTTCAGGATTTCGTATAGACCTTGATGCAGAGATTGCCAAGGCATTGCTGGTTGCGGTGAGGAACGTTTTTTAATTGGTTGTTAAAAATATTTTTACAAATTGAAATTGCTCCAAAATGAGCAAAAAAAAGTAACATTAATGATGAATTGTTTATATTAGAAATTCAGTTACATTTTTATGGTTGAGACTGACGAACCCCAGAGCTAAACCTTTATAAGTAATCTCTATTAGAAGCTGAAAGTATTAATATCTGGCAAGGGGCCAGCGAAAAACATTCACCATGAAGAGCTGGAAATCTAACAGATCCTTCTGAAAGACCTGAAATGTACTCAAGACGTTTTTGACAACAGACAACAAAATCCTAATTACAAAGATAGCTAGATCTTTATAGTTTAATTTTATTCTTTTGTCAGGTAAAACCAGGGGTGTCCAACTACAGTTGAACAACACCCCCTAGCATACCAAAGGCTTTTGAGGCTTCTAGAATGTTTTAAGTTGGGCAACAGGCTGGGTATTTTCAAATGAACTTTTAGTAGGATGTAGATCATTATATATATGGAGACAAATTGCTTTTGGTGCATTTTTTTGTTGTTTTTGAATAACATTGCTTTTTGTTTAACAGCTCTCCAGTCTGGAATTTTAGCAGGTTTCTGGGTGCTTGGGTCCAATTGACCCTATCAATTAGGCAGTGGTTGACTGAAATAAAGACTGACAGAAGAATAGGACAGGACTTGAACAGAAAGATATATAACAAAATAGTAGCTTCAAAGATTAATATTGGTTTTGAAAAGAACGACTAGTGCAAACACTGGCAAACACGGCAGATTAGATTTTCAAACATGCCTGATCCCAAAACCCATCAATATCCATAAAACAGATATGGGACCTGTTATCCAGAATGTTGGGTTGAGACCTCCATACGTAAAAAAATATTTTAACATTAATTAAACCCAATAGGATTATTTATCCTTCAATAAAGGCAAATTCTATCTCAACTGCAATCCAGTGCAATGCAGTTTTACTATTACATAGAAAAAGAAAATAGTTTTTTAAAATGTGCATTATTTGATTAAAATTGAGTCTTTGGGAGACAGCATTGCTGTAATTTGAAGATTCCTGGAGAATGGGTTTCCAGAAAACATATCCCATACCTGTACATGGATATTGCTGTGAATTGATGGGCCACCATACAAGTACTGAATATCATCCAAAACAGCTTTATTATAACTCTTCTGTGACTTTCTACAGATTGTTCATGCTCAGTTAGCTTCAATGTTGGCTACACACAAACACATCCAGTGTTTACTGAATGCATTTAAACCTCAATTCTTTTGTTCTTTTTGTAGTCATGTTTTCTTATTTGTACAGTAGTTTATGATTCTCTGCTATAACAAACTGCAGTTTAGCAATCTGTTTATTGCTGGTGCAGGTATGGGAGCTGTTATCCAGAAAGGCATTTTCCAGGTAAGAGATCTTTCTGTAATTTGGATCAGCATACTACTTTATGTTGTTAAATGCTTTTTACAAACCCAAAAGCATTGTTTTGCTTCCATACTTATAATAAATATATATCTATACAATATAATATATAAAATTGAGTGTTTTGGAGATGGCCTTCCAGTAACTTTGATACAAGTACACATAAATGAATAGTGTCTGCCATAAACACTATTCTCATTAGACAAAAACATGATTTTAATAAACATAAAATTAAGCAGTTTCTTAGAGATTAATCACAGATATTTTGTTGCAGTTTCCCAGCTGAATAAAATAAATGAAATTATATGTTTTGACATCTCACCTAATTTCTTTAGAGATTAACTGTTGGGAAACTCCACCAGATATGGAACAGTCTTTATAACCATTTCCTTGCCTGTTGATAACAGTATAATATAGCTGAAAACAATGACACCTGGAAAAGCCGATATTAAGAAAGAATGCGAGTGAATGTTCCACACAATCCTGCATAATGGGTGTGTTAAGGAATTCACCTGTGCTGAGTGACTAATATGTTAACCTTTCCTTACTGATCTGTTGTATTGAGTCAAACGGTTGTCATAACTCTATGGTGCTATACTCCTACTTTTGAAAAACCTTTCGGCAGCAGATCGCAGAGACTATAGAGGTAATTTTCCATTGTCCAAAGGACAAGAGCATGATATGGTCCCACGCACAAACCAGTTGTGTCTGAGCCAAATGGTTTGTATAGTCTGTAGCTCTGCACCACATAAAAATACGGTGCAAGTTGTAAAGCCCATAATAGGATGTAGTAAGTGCATGGCTCTCTTTCTTGCATCCTATGGTAAATGGCACCTAATATGTATTCAAGCACTAATTAAAAGTGGGCATATCATTGATCGTTGAGTCCCTTTCCTATTGGAGGTATGGAAAACAATTTATATAAAAACACTCAACAGGAGAGCAATGCTAATATTGAGTGGAGAGGACCTCTTGTATTTGTCTATGTGAATATTGTGGTCACAATCTCATTGCACTCGATAACTAACAGCGGCCTTGTGGTTACTTGATTTTTAGGACCGTGAGATGTAGACCCAAGGGCCCAAACAATTTTAAACATCTACTACATTATTGACATATTATACACACAGGCAACGTAGCTATCCTGCTTAACTAGGGAGAAAATAAGGTGGAGTTACAATGTTACCACAACGATAATGGTGTTACATATTGTCTTGTTTTTATCATGTGTTTTTGCTATATTAGGAGATGTAAATGAATCATTTGAATATAGTTTAAATAGATGTTAGTTCAGATTTTAAGTGTATGGGGTTGTGATGTGGCACGTATGTCACAATAGTTGGTTTCCCGCCAGTACATGTATTTAAGAATGTTTTACTATGTGTGTGATACTCTAAGGAAGGCCCTTGGTGGGCCGAAACATCAGCCCATAGTTCTATAATAAATGATCATTTAAATTTTTTAAGACCTGTGAGTGCTGATCTCTCTTTTTTGTTTTGTACTAAGCTTATGCTGATCGTGCACCGAGGCATATATATTACTTAGTTTCGTGAGTGCCGGCATTCCTTGGAGTTAAATATACATATATGTGTATGTGTACATACGTATATACATATATATGACATTGTTTGCAGGTGAAATGATTTAGGAAGAAAGCAGTACTGAATATGTGGTACACTAAAACTAGTTATATTGCTCCACTGTGATTCTTCTACATCTCATAGGGGCAAATTTTCACTGCAAACCAATTCTCCAAATGAAAATTAGCTACCACTATGCTAATTCACTGAAATGCTAAGTTGTGTCCGGGCAGGTGAACGTTGGCAAAGCTTGCTATCATTAATTCGTCAGCATTTCCATTTCATAGCGATCTTTCGCTAACGTTCTTTTCTGCCTAGAGAAACTTTGTCAGTACTCTTACACTTAGGTCAATTTGAATAGGGTGGGTACATATAGATGTCTTTATTAGAGATGTTCCTGCAAATGGAAACAAAATAAAGACGAAAGAGATCCTCTAATGCCCTAGACATGAGTCCACCATAAAACAAAAATGGCATGCCCCTCAACTGATTGGGAATGAATTGTTAACACAAAACACATTAATAGTTAGGACTTTTGAAGGCAATTGTCCCTGTGGATGAGATGTCTGGTGGATTTTCGCTAGCGACAGCCACTTCCTTTAATAAATCTGCCCCATAGTGTCCTAGGTTTCTGCAGAGTTCCATTGATAAGTGAGGTAAGACCAAATTAAGCCAGCACTGCAAAGATAATCTTGCTGGAGCGTGAATCGTAAGGTCAATCTTGTATGCAAGATGAAAATATTTGGCTCTCGGACGCAAACACAATTAAATGATGTAAAAGATAAGAGAGGTGTCGAAATCTGAATTTCCCAATACACAATGGCAGCAACATAAGGAACTTACAGTACAGAAATATTCTCACTACTAAGTGATAGAAAGGAGGATTGTGTGTGTGCATGGTTTAAGCAAGGGGGAGAGAGGTGAACAAGGGAATGCCCATACTAAACAAGAGACAAAGCATTCCCCTTTTCTCTGGTTTCAGCAGTTGTTCCCTTTGAGGTCAACAACCAGTTTGCAGATATTATGCACCCAGATGCAAATGCCAGTGATAATAGGTAAGAATAAAATACCTGCTGCAGCCTCCAGAACTTTCAGACTAGGGGGGGGGGTCAGCATACCGAAGTACCATTAACAGACCCACAACATTGAAAGTCTAAATGAAACAAGGCAACATAAATATTTACTCCAAAATCAACATCTTCATAAAGAGGGCAGTTGAAACAAATTAGTATAAATATCCAAGAATTTACACAAAATTTGCCCAATTTGTGGTTTTGTGAATAAGGCTACTCTACCACTCTCCATGTAAAGCAGATATATCCAACTTAGAAATTGCACCTAAAATCCCTTGGCTTACTTTCTGAATTCAGACCGATAGATGGTCTTTTTCCAGGTGCATACGTATGCCCGGATCAGTACTTTGATGCGCTGTCTGCAAACCTTGCATTTGCTCTTCTAAGGGGCAGATTTACTAAGGGCCGAATTTTCGAGGGCTATAAAAAGGTTTTTGGCCGCTATTCGATAAATTCGTACAATCGAACGATTTTACAAAAAAATCTGAGTCTGAGTTCTTGCCAGCAAAGTGGCACGACGGTATAGAAAGTCTTTAAGGCCAAAGGTCACGGTACAGACAGGATTAGGCACATTCGTGGTCAGACAGGCTGGGTCAAGGCAGGCAGATAGCAAGGATCGTCAGGTAGGCAAGGGTCAAAACCAGGTAATCAATCAGATGAGGATGAGGCAGAATCGGTGGTCAGATAACAGGCATGGGTCAGGATACAGATATCAGCGTAGCCAAAGTCAGGCAGGGTCAAACACAAATTCAGGATCAAACAGAAGCTTAACAGCACAGATAAGGCACCAGAGAATAAACCTATCATGGGCACCCAGCATAACTCAAAGTCCCCTTTAAATATTTAAAATTTGGTGCCACTGCGCGCTGACGTCACGCGTCAGCGCACCTGCCCCTTTAAATTCCGTCCCCGCCGCACTGCTGGGTGATATTTCTTTACAATAGGCAGTCGAATAAAATTTTAGGTCCCCTCCAATCAGGTCATTGATGAACCTTTGCTACTTTTACTACATTACTCTGTGTCTCACATACACACAACAATGAATGGCTCATAGACTTACCAATGGACGATTAGAATAGGTTTAACAATAATGATAGCAATGGTTCATTCTTTTCATTTTTCAAGTAAGTAGTCCATAGACCTGGCAAGATAAGCTCAACTAAATAAAGTATCACTATGAACAGATCAACGATACCATAACACAGATATAGGAGTCTAAGCGCTTTGTAGTGGGCCAACAATTAGTGGAGCTCCCCATAAAATTTTACAGCACTTTGTATCCTAGTAGAGCCCTACAAATAAAGTTATACATACATTAGCTCCTTACAGTGTTACAGATCTGTCGAATACTTCTCAGAGCAGCAACGGTAAGTGAATGATAGAAACAGCACATACAAAGGGTGTAAAACTCTTTTATAAAACCATGAATAATAACAAAAAAAGCTCAAACCTCCCCACTAAAATATGGATTTTTGTTTGTCACTATCAGTGACTTAATGAATAATTTGCACAAACAGTAACTCTTTCTTCAGTTTGTGCTTAGTCATGTCATCGGTTATAGTCGGTGCTAAGTGATGTCATTTCTGTCACATGACTCACTGATACTTGTGTAACATAATATATAAAGTAACCTGCTGCACAATATGAGGATAGTGGAAGTCACTTTGTTAATATCCTTATAATACACAAAAGCCGTGAATATCTTGTAAATTATATCCTTATAAACGGTGAGATCTGATGTCATCAGTTATAAACGGTGAGTTCTGATGTCATTTCTGTGACATGACTCACTGAAACTTGTGTATTATAATAAATAAAGTACCCGCAGTTGCAAAATATGAGGATATTAGAAGTTACCTTGGAGTTCCATGACCTGTATAAAAACACTCTGCCTTCGGCCTCGTGTTTTTATATGGTCATGAAACTCCTCGGTAACTTATAATATCCTTATATTTTACAATAGGGGGTACTTTATTCACTATATATTTTACAAGAGGGTATATTAAAAATAAATTTGCTGGAATATCAATTTGGTAACATGGATGCCACTGAACCATACACTCTTGTATTAAAGGAGCAGTAAAATTTTAAAAAATGTGTTTTAAAGGAATGAGAAGATAATGTACTGTTGCCCTGCACTGATACAAATGGTGTTTTAGCTTTAGAGAGACTATGGTGCAAGTTCACGAAGATCCGAAAAGTCGCTAGCGTTCGCCGCACTTTGCCAGGCAAATTTTCGCCAGCGCTACGCAAATTCACTAAAGTACAAAGTTACGCTCAGGACTGCAAATGGTAGCATAGTTGCGCTAGTGTTACTTTGCTAGGCAGAGCGCAGTTATGCTAGCGAAGCCTAATATGCATACGGCGGGAACTTTAACGTATAATAGAAGTATATGTTACAGCCACTACATTCCAAGCCCAGGAAACTTTTAATAAATAAATAAAGTTGTCCTATTGCCCTACATGTGCCCCCTGTATAGTTGAGTTGCCATATGTTAGGAAATGTAGGGGGGTAGGGGGGAATTTCCGCAGTTACGAAATGACGTCATGCTGGCGAATTAGCGCTAGCGTTAGACGCTTCGCGTTTTAGTGAATTTGGGCCCATGATAGTTATATAAACAAGAAAATATGTAACTATGAGGGCAGCCATTCAAGCAAAGGATACACAGTAGATAGATAAGTTCTGAAGAATCCCATAGTATACAACCAGGGCCTATTTATATTAAATTGATACTGAAACTATAACATTATTATTCAAAATATTAATGTACATCAAAAGTTACCTATAGCTCATGTTGACAATTTTTCACTGATAAAGCTGCTTTTGTAAGTAATTGTTACTTTAAGTTCTTAAACCTGACAGTTTTGGCAACCTGATTGTCCCTTCTCAACATGTCAGAGTTTCTAATGCTAACAGACTACTGAAATATGGCAGCTCCCTGATAGAGGAACACAGGGGATCAGATGGGTAATGTAAAAGCATCTGCAAATACTTTTATGGCAAAATTATAGATAGCATGCAAAGACAATATTATGATAGATGTAAAAAAAGGTTTAATTTCTGGCGTCAGAATCTCTTTAAGGCACCCAAGGGTGGCAGGATTTGGGGGCGGCCCTTGGGTGGTTATAAATTTATTTTTTTGAATACAAAAAAAATTGCTCAGCCTCTTCAATGGATTTCCATAGGAGATAGGAAATACAGTGAAATAGGGGGGGGGGATTAGGGGTAGGGGGCAGCTGGTTGGTGGAAGTGATGTTGCGCATGTGTGTGCATTGCACAAGTGCCGCGTAGGGGGCATGTTTAGGTCCATTGCCTAGGGCAGCATCAGATCTAAATACAGTCCTGTATAGAACAGAGTTGATTTGTTATCTGCTGTGCATCCTGTGCCAGTTCTTTTTCAGCTTTGAATGGCTGCCCCCATTGTTACACAGCAGCTTGTTTATTAAAACCAGTGATCCCCAACCAGTAGCTCGTGAGCAACATGTCGCTCTCTAACCCCTTGGATGTTGCTCCCAGTGACCTCAAAGCAGGTGCTTATTTTTGAATTCCAGGCTTGGAGGCAAGTTTTGGTTGTATAAAAATCAGGTGCACTGCCAATGCACATTCTCAATGTAGTCTCAATGTAGGTTGACAATCCACATAGGGGCTATAAATGGCCAATCACAGCACTTATTTGGCACCACAAGAACATTTTTCATGATTGTGTTGCTCCCCAACTTATTTTACTTCTGAATGTTGTTCACAGGTTCAAAAGGTTGGTGATCCCTGATCCAATATATAGTAGTCTTTCTGAAGCAAAAACATCCGTTTGTACCAGGGCACCAGTACATTATATTTTCTTTTTTTGTGTTACTGTTCCTTTAAATCCATTTTTTTTGGTCTGCATTTTGAAAAAGAGTTGCCAGCGTGAGTCACTCTGTGCTGATTTTTACTCCCTATACTGGCAATGCTTAGATGGCTGATCAGCTGGAGAAAGCCAGTTAGTGCCTGGGGCTGTCAGAAGGTAGTTCCTGCATAGCAGGATGCAAAACCAGACATGCGTTGCCAAATCTGTTACTCTTTGCCTGCCACCAATGTAATAAGGATTTTATACAAACAGAACTAGTGAAATCGCTTTTTCTCCTATGGTTCATAAGAGATATGAGCATTAAATATAATGAATACCAATGCTTTTTCTATGTAAGATATTTTATTTTGAGACTTCACTAAGCAGCCAAAATATCAGTCATATAACTTAAAATGTACAGAAAATTTTCCAAAAAAAAAAAAAACTTCCCATGGTACATAATAAAAAAAGGTACAGACTATGCTAGTTGGTTAGTGCAAGGGAATACCTAGCTTTCTCTGTATAGTCTATGAGCAAACAAAGTATTTTTTCCTGCTATGGGACCTTCAACTTACAGTTACTCTCCAATAAAATCAGAAAACTATGTCGCTGGCTTCTTGTTGGAAATCTGTCAGATTTCCAGATGATGAAGCTTGATTCATCACTCCACAAGATGCGTTTCTACCATTTTAAATGGAAGAGACCTTTATACAGTACAGGCTTCAACTCTTGGTGGTCCCTTTTTAGGAGGCTTACCATTCTACAACTGAACGAATTATGCTGTTAGATGTTGAAAATCACAGACTTCATTTCACTTACAGTTGAAGGCAGCTCTAGCAGCCTTCATCAGGCAAAGGCTAATTTGCTTACGGCACGAAGTTAAACGTATAATAGAAGTATATATTACAGCCACTACATTATACTACACAAGCCCAGGAAACCTTTAATAAATAAAATAGAGTTGTCATATTGCCCTAAACATGTGCCCTCTGTGTAGTTGAGTTGCCATATGTTAGGAAATGTAAGGGGGAAGGAGGGTAAGCCCCAAAAAATTACGCTATTTTTCAGACTATCACCCTAAAAAAAAAAGTAAAAGATGCCAGAGTTTTTTTGAGAAAATTTCACGTTTTTTTTCCAAACTCCTATCTATTGTATTGAACTTGGCCAGGAAAGTAAAGTATAGCGCAAGAGGTAATGTTCAGTAAAATGGTCATCTTAGTGAATTAGTGTTGTTACGTCCCTTTGTCAGTGGGAAACTTTGCCTGGCGTAAGGGTGCGAAGTTGCGCTAGTCTATCTACTTCGCTAGCGAAGGGACAGGGACACTGTTAGTAATTTCGCGAAGTTGCGAAATGACGTCACGCTGGTGAATTAGCTTTAGTGAAAAGGATCTTTTAAACTTAGCTACGCATCTGTGGCAGATATGGTTGTGACTTAACGGAGAACTAAAGCGTGGCTAAAGAAGTAGGGCAGAAATGTTGAACATTATGTTTTGGCTTCTGTATCAGCCCAAGAGAACCACAGCCATTTACCAGTGAATATCTGTACCTCTAAATATGCCCCTGTAGCTCCCAATCTTCTTGGCATAAATGGGCAGAACCACTCATTTGTAGAGGTTGCTAGCCCCAATATGCCCTTGAGTGTGTGATATGCACTTGAGTGTGTGATATCAGGCTGATTCATTTGGGGGCCCTATGGTCCAAAAATTGGATCACAAGGCCAGGAATGCAGATGGTAGAAGCAAGGACTGCATCAACAATGCAGAACTCAATCCAAAAGCATGTTTAAACCTGTCCCATCGATATGGATTTTGGCCAGATATCAGTCAAGGAAGTCCTTCAGAGGGATTGATACACTGGCCAATAAGCTGCCGGCTCTCTGTCAGCGTATTTTATCGGCATGGCTACTTTTACCAAGTTAGCAGGGTTTTGCTGCATGAATCTGGGCATTTTTCACTTGCCCTGGGGCACTGGCTTATGTCTATAAATTTGTGAAGATACTAGGGATCTAATGCTATGTGTCTAGCTAAGTCTCTGGGTACTAGTTTTATTGCTTGTCGCTAACCAGTACCAAAAATAAGAGCCAAAAACCCCATGTCTTATTGTTAAATAATCATTGAAACTTTTTTTATACTCATTCACATATGTATTATTTATGTGTAACCTTTACATAAAATACCTAGGGTGACCACATGCAACAAGTCTCCCTTACAGTGTAAAACAATAGCTCACCGTGCTTATAATGTAATACCATTCTCCATAAAAAAACTATAAAAAATTATCTCATTCATATGTATGTGCTACACGTAAGTTATAATAAGTACTGCAAAGATAAAACACATCATTTAAAATATCCTCATAAATATACTCAAAACAAACCAATACTTCAATAAACCAAAATCCTCACTATTTCAGGGGTCAACTCTCACAAATTCCTACTGGCCAACTCTTATAGCTGGCAACATAATAAACTTACATATAAATACATATATGTCATATTTGCAAGCATAAAGACAGTCCTATAAATCACAATTATACAGTTCATATACTACGATTAAATTAAATTGTATATGCATCACCTATCTTCTCTGCAAAAAGCAGTTAATTTGTAGAAAGCTATTTAGGCCCTTTGGGCCAACATCAAGAATTCTTCTCTCTGAAACAACAATTAAATAACTCGTACACCTCTTCTAGGCACAGGAACACAATCTATCTGCATTATTCATATACAGTTATGGGATCCATTCTATGAAAACCCGTTATCCAGAAAGCTCCGAAATACAGGAAGGTCATCTTCCATAGACTCCATTTTAATCTAGAAGCTGGAATTTTTAAAACTGATTTCATTTTTCTCTTTAATAATAAAACAGTATGTTGTACTTGAACTCAACTAAGATATAATTCATTCTTACTGGAGGCAAAACACTCCTATTGGTTTTGTTTAATACCTTTATAAAAATGTATATACGTACATTTATATATATATATATATCCTGACGAGGGCTCTGGGTGAGCCTTAACGCGTTGATTTTCCATGCACTAATAAATTATGTTTTGATGCACGCTGGATGGCGACCGCTGTGAGTGCTTTCATGGATTGCTTTATATATATATATATATATATATATATATATATATATATTTATTCACAATGGTTATGAGTATAAGCCACTATTTGTTATCCTTGATAAAGGTCCTAAAGTGGTATGTAAAATACAGAGTTGTTTGTTTTAAATCAAATGCTGGTCCATACCAACCACATACTTAACTGACCCTGAACTTTCTATCTATCTATCTATCTATCTATCTATCTATCTATCTATCTATATGCACTCTTGTGGCCATTTGGAAGGGTTGGATTTAACAGATTATTGTCTTTTTTTTATTGAAATTAAATATGGAACTATGTGAGCCTCCCAATGGGCTGCAGATTTGCCTAAAATAAAATTTTTAGAACCTTATAAGATTTCAAACTTTGCCAAGAACGGAGAATGAATGTAGAGAACTCTAACAATTTTCCATTTGAGAATAAACTGCAGTGGTTCCAACATAAGAAACAGTCCAATAAAGGTCTTGGGAACTAAATTTAGAAGAAAGGCATTATAAGATTTCCTCCTGTGCAAACTAACCCTTTCTAGCAAGTCTGTACCCCTCAGGAGCAAAGCAGGAAATGACTGCCTAATTGCACTATGAAGTGGAAATCCTTCATCCAGTCTGCCAAGACCTTCCCTTACACATGATCTTCTCAGAATCCCGTTATATCACAGCAGTGATTACAAATATACACACACACTTTGGCAGAAGGAGACCTGGATAGAGCTTTCTCTTTCCCTTTCTAAGGACGAGTGTCAATATTTATCCGTCCTGTAGTAATTTGTTTTTTTATTCGTCTGAAAATATGTGCTCAGAAGGAGCATCAAATATTTGAGTTTATACCTCTGTATTTGTTGATACACTGACATGGTTTAGTTTGCATATTTGTATAGTCTTTGGCTATGACAGATCTCGGCTGAGCACTTCCAGTTTATCACTACCAGCAACAAGCCTTAATAAACAGGGATATGTAGTTATTAGCACTTTTGCAAGTTTAATTGTTAGCAAATGATTGTACAGGAGCTCAGTTCTTACAATGTTTACAAACAACATTTCCCTACAAAAGTAATATACGATTTTAAGGTCTTTTTTAGATTTTTTAGGAAAGTTAAGATTGGAAACCCTGTTTAGCATCTTCTGATCACACAAAGAATAAATCCTGAGAAAAATTATTGGAATTTAAAAAAGTGCACGGATACGGTCCTCACCCCAATGGGATATTTAAAGCTGCATGACAGTGGGCCCCATACACAGGCCAATTCGGAAACCCATTATTCAGGAAGTTCAGAATTACGGAAAGGCTGTCTCCCGTAGACTCCCTTTTAATCAAATTAAAAAATGATTTCCTTTTCTCTGTAATAATAAAACAGTACCTTGTACTTGAACCAAATAACATGGTTAGTTTAAGTTGCAAAAAGAAAAATGTTCATCAAGTTTAACCTATATTTGTGATGCCCAGCATCGATGACCCACATTAGAAAAAAAACGTACCAACTTCGCACTTACTTCTGTATACACACACACAGATATGCATACAGACACACAATAAACACCCAAACAAATATTTACATACAGAAGTTTAACTGTAGCTGTACTGTTAACCTTGTGATTGAATGTCTCCATTCTGCCCCTCTTAAAGGAAAATGCAACCCTACATTTAATAAACCCCCCCAAGTAATACTCCGGGCAAATGGCCCCTAAATCCATACTTACCTCTCCGTACAGATTCAGGCATTGGACTTCCCCGCCGCCCCCCAGCAGCCTAACAAAAGAACAATGGGAAGGTAACCAGATAGCAGCTCCCTAAGACAAAATAATAGCTACCTGGTAAATCTAAAGCTGGCCATAGGTGTAAAGATTTTTGAAAGATCCAATGGTTATCGTGACACCACGATTGTCTCAAAACGATCGTTTAAATGTCCGATGTGTCAAACTAAAAAGACCATTTCAGGCAATATTGGCAGCAAAACTGAAGGATCGCAGCCTGCTTGGCCCTGCAAACATAGGTAGATTGCATGGGGACCGATAAAGATTTTCTAACCTGGCCGATCAATCTTCAGACCGATGTCGGACGAAAAATCGTAAGATGTACGATCATTTGTATCCCACTAACCACACAATAATTTGACAGATTGGTCGGACTTCCCTAAGATCAGTCATTCAGCAGGGAAAGATTGTTGCATCTATGGGGACCACTCAATAGTAAAAGCCAAGTCCCACTAAGACTGATTCCGTTACATTAAGTAGGAGAAATAACCACAAAGTAGTTGCATCCTAAAGTGCAGGCACAAGTCACATGACTGGGGGCAGCTGGGAAACTGACAATATGTCTAGCCCCATGACAGATTTCAAAATTGAATATTAAAAAAATCTGTTTTCTATTTTGAGAAATGGATTTCAGTCCAGAAGTCTGTGGATGTAACTCTATTAACTTATGTGTTTTGAAAAAAACATGTTTTCCCATGACCATATCCCTTTAAGTACAGGTATGGATTTTCTTATTGGGAAACCCATTACCCAGAAAGCTCTGTATTAGTGGGAAGTCATTTCCCACAGAGTACATTGTAAGCAAATAATTCCAATTTTTAGAAATCACGGGTCCCTTACAACAAAAATTTCAGGGCCCGCTGGGCCCATACCATCCCCCAAGCCCTGCCCCAGATCCCACCCACTCCACACCACAGTTAAAACACCACACAGAGATCAGCACTAAAAAAAAGGCAACCCCCCACACGTTATAAAAAGCCATTGATGGCCAGGGCTCCCTTATAAGTTAAAAAAAAATTGGGGCCACAAAATGTTTTTTTTAAAAAAAACCTTTGCACCAGGGCCCCCCTTACAAGTTAAAAAGAATTGGGGCAATTCTTCATATTCTTTTACATCCACCACCTTATTTTCTCCCAAACCACAATGTTTTTACACTTATACTGTCCACCCGACATTCTTCCTACATTCTGTATCCCCCTCGTCTTTTTCTCTCTCTTTCTGTTACCTGCAACGTTTTCCTCTCTTCTTCTACAATCCAGATTGTAGATTCTTCTGGGCCAATCAGATTTGGTGGTGGGCGGGCCAATCGGGTTCAGAGAAAGGCGGGACCAATTGGGTTTGCAAAGGCTATTACAGTTGCTAGCCAAATTGAAACAGCAGTGGTAGAGGCTAAAACTCTCAGTCAGGGAACTGCAGGGACTGTACAGACTGAATCCAGCACTGTGGCCTAATAATGCACAGTCACAGGCAAAATACAGTGCTAAGGAAAGGGATTCACTGCAAAACCGTGCCTCAAATACAAATAAAAAATACTGCTTTCACTGTGGTTCAACACAACACACTGCCAATTATACTACATGCCCTGCAAAAGCTATACAATGCTGCAAATGCTGAAAGTCAGGTCACTTTGCTATGGTCTGCTAAACATGTTCATGAACTCACTACTACAAATGTTAAAGTATTAAGTGTGGATAAAGCGGGTACATTTATTCCAGGCAAGTTTATTTGCACTGTCAATGTCAATATTGCTTCTGCTGACAAGGGACACTCCATTAACCTGATGCTTGATACAGGTTCAGTTGTTTCTATACTCCCAAAGGATATTTTCTCGAAATTTGCAAAATATATGCTTGTTGCACTTGCCCTGAGACTGGTCAGTTACTTAAAGGATCCAATCCCTGTGCTTGGTTGCTTGCCAGTGACTGTACAATTTGAATCAAAAACAGCAAAATGTGACTTTTACATTGTGAATAAGGGTACTGCTATACTTAGAAGGGATCTCTTTGCTGCATTAAACTACAATTAGTGGATGGTCTCATTACTATGCCACCAGTGCCTGCCACACAGCCTGTGTCTAAAATGTCACCACTTCAGCCAGTACCATTTTCTGATTCAGCATGGAAAAAATTTGCTATTGATATTGTGGATCCTTTTGCAGATGCTCCCATAGACTGCAGATTTGCTATAACTCTGATAGACTAGTACAGTAAATGGCCTGAAATTGCATTTGTTTCTCATATGACATCAACTACAATAATAACATTTATGTCTACAGTCTTCAGCAGAGAAGGTAATCCAAAGGAGTTAATATCAGATAACGGATCACAGTTTGTCTCAACTGAATTTGAAATCTTTCTGAGAGAGAGAATATTGTGCATAGGAAATATTCAGTGTATTACGCACAAGCAAATGGAGAAATTGAGCAATTCAACCAAAGTCTGAAAGAAGCACTACAGACAACAAACCTTACTGGGAAATCTTGGAAAGTATTTACAACAGAGTTCCTACATAACATGCCATGCAACAACCCAAGCATCTCCAGCTGAATTATTACATGGCAGACAGATGTGCACTAAGTTACATGTTGCAGACATCAAACTTCCACTAAATACTGTCCCTACAGTATTACAACTCGAATGGTTTCTTATTTAAGAAAAAACTAAAATTGGGAATTGATTCTGTTAGTTTGAGTTGAGAAACCCAAAAACTCTAATTGAGTTTTCGGCAGGAAAAAACTTCTTGAATTGATGGAGTGTTCAGGCAAAACCCTCCAAAAAACCTTGAACATCCTGCAGGCAATTGGCATCTTCACAGGGGACCTCTGCCATTGACTCCTATCGACAGGTTTTGATGGTGTTTTAACGGATTGAAGCTATTTCCAGGGCCAGGGTATATTAAATCTAGAAATATCAGTCTTTTCTTAACCCGAAAATGTCAGTTTTGACCAAACAAATCAACTTGAAAACTCAAATGATTTAACTTAAATGATTTTTGGCAGACATAAGTTATGGTGACCAAAATTATGTCTGTTATCCCAAAGAAATAAAAACACAAACGCAAGAAAAAACAGTAGCATTTAATAAAATCTATAACTGGTATAGAATGGCTTGATTAATTTCAGTAGTTAACCCACCAGCACATCCTGGCCTCTCAAGAACGATTGGTCTAGTGCTCAGTAAGACGGATCGGCACCTTCAAAATACAGCAAACAGAAAAGAAAAGCACCGGCACTCTGGACTCCATGCAAGACGGGACAAGCCCTGCGTGTTTGTTGCAAAGTAATGTTTTGGGGGCATGCCCCCTTTGTCAGACGAGAAACACACCAATGATGAACATTTAATTAACATACAATTTATTTATTTATTGTCTATAAATTGTATGTTAATTAACACTCATTAAGGTGGGTTTAAATGTAAATCATTGGTGTGGTTTGCTTGTCTGACGAAGGGGCAGGCCCTGAAATGTTACTTTGCAATAAACACGCACGGTTTGCCCCGCTTGCATGGAGTCCAGAATGCCGGTACTTTTCTTTTCTGTTTGATTCATTTCAGGGAAGTTAATGAGGTTTATTAGGTTCTTTTATATTTACTATGTTCTGAGGCAACCAGTCTCTTTTTATGGGAGGATACCCATTACTGCAGGTGTGAGATGATGTTGGACGGAAACACGCCAAAGGGGACCCACAACTGCTGAATCTCACTTTCTTTCTGGCACATTTTTACTGGTAATATGACGTACTGATATAGATATATATGTGTGTGTGTACATATATATATATATAT
>CM044445.1:93749826-93773969 GCA_024363595.1 Xenopus borealis | reverse complement strand
ATATATATATATATAGTCTTAGTTAATTTGCACTCACCAATTGAAAGAAAGTTCTTATTTTGAAAAGTCAATTACATCTTGTGCAAGGGGAAAAAATTCTCCTTTTAGTCTGCTTCGCAAAAGTGGTCTTTTTACAACTTGCTACAGACCAGCTTGGTAATTCTGCCTCTTTTTGACGACATTCTACCTTATTTAAGCTGCTTTGCTACTGGAATTATGGAATTTGGCAGGGTTTACAGGAAGACAAGTGAATGTTTATACTGCGTTAGGAAGGGAAATCAGTTAGCTGCTAGCTGGCAACCTTTGACTACAAATTCTAAGGTTGCTTTGTACCTGCAAAGGCATCTGCAGCCTGAGAAAGCAACAAGGTACTGTGAGCCCCAGTGCACTCAACAGCACAGGAATATGAGATATTTTGGGAGACTGGGCCAAAACACATTCTTTTAACCTGTTGTTTACCTATGGAATTAATAATGACATATAGTTTTGGGAATAATAAACACAAGTGTCATAAAACAACACACTTTAACAAAACCAGCAAATAAAGAATAAACAGAAATAAATACACTGGGCACGATTTATTAGAGGTTAGCAAATGTTTCCCAGGGGTTTAAAGTTTACTTTTAGAAAGACTACCAATCATTTGCTATTTAACTATAGCAACATTTTTAATTGAAAAATTTTGAAAAATCCTAAATGAGAGTAAACTGTTAGGAATCCTTCTGTATTATGCATTTGACCTTTCATAAATCTTCCCCAGAAAAATACATTGAAGCAGTGAGCCCCTCAGATAATTATAGCTGAAACCCTTTAATAACTACTCCCTATTAAAGCAGATACATGGGATACATTTAAAAGAAAAATATTTAATTTCGTCCAACAGTGGCTGCTGCATCCTCCTCTCACTGCCATTTAGGTCTGCTTATTTGGGCCATCAGCATAGTATTAAGCACAAACAAAGATTTTTCTTTTTGTAACAAAACCACACAAATCCTAGGCTTCTACTACAAAAAGTAGCAAATGTAATTTCTGGCATGAAAAATGGTGTACAATGGCAGTTTTTAAACCTATGATTTTTATTTTTCAAGTGCTTAGTAAGTAGTAAGAGTAAAAGTTGCTTATTTCTGAGTTACTGGCATCAAAGATACACAAAGAGCCCTTCAAGCACAAACATTACATTTGTGTTTTTGAGGATATGCAATTACAGAATCTTTCCTTCCATGGTAAAAAAGCAAAGCCCCTTGTTTTGATGAGTGACTGGATACTGGGCAGTGTGTAGAGCAGGTTAATCAAAAGCCTAACTGAATGCAGTTCTATAGTCTGCTTCAGCATTTTTGCTGCTATTACAACTGCAAATGGTCAATGGGGGACTGTTGAATGATAAATATTGATCAAAATGGATCAATAATTCAAATGTTCTGTTATCTCCAGTTTAAATGCAAAGAATGTTTTATTATTTTGCCCCATTATTCACTTTCCTGCCACTAGAACACATATAGTAATGGCACAGCACCAGAGTATAAAAATAGTGCCAGAAGAAGGAAGCCGGCAGTGTAAGGTTGTGGGCGGGGAGAGCAGGAATAAGAGCTCAACCCGCAAAGGGTGTGCTGAGGTTGGCCCGAACTCACATGAATCACAGATCACCTGGGTAACGGGTGGCCCCACACATTACTAAAAGACAAGTCTGTTAATCGCCTAGTTTGTCTTGCATTGTGTCACCAGTCTGACCCACCAGGGAAGAGAATAGTGAATAGCAATACATATACAAATAACTTAAAAACCATAGAAGATTTGTTAAAATTCTAAGCAAAGATACTTAGAATTAGGGGGTTGACATTCCCTTTAAACCACAATGACTCTAATGCTTGATAATACAACTTGCACCGAACAGGATCTGGCTGCACTATTTAAACTTGAGCCCACGCCGCCCCATCCTGTGATGTCAGACATAGGCGGAGTAATTATGGACAAGGTACTGGAGAGGTGGGATCAGTATGATGACATTACTGAGGGGCTGGCATACACTGGAGAAGCAAGAGGGCTAGATTGTAAGAGCCAGCTACCTGCTTGTGATCCACTTGCATTGTGTTATGTCAGCCTGACCTAAAAGTTTCAGACCCACACACATCACTAATTGCAACATCCAGATAAGTGACTTGATAGCTAGCCTAAACAAACCATTTAGCTTAGTTATAGGATCTGGAGACCCACCATGTGTTGTTAGAATACAACTCTCAAAAACACACCAAAAGCCGAAGTCTGGGAGTTGTATTTTAACAAAATCTCGATTGTCACTTGTTGCCAGGTATGGACTGAGATTCAAAATAGGTCCTGGCATTTCAAGTATACTGAGGCCCAATAAATAGTGACTGTCTATGGCATTTGTCTACTGACTCTGGTGTTTTTGTCAGGGCTACTTATTGCTACCCTGTACTACTGATCCAATGACACAGATAACCCCTGATTACATTCATGGCTGACTAGTATTCTATTAGAAAGCTGATCTTTATATTTTAGATCAATATGGTAAAAAATCTGTTATGGCTTTCGTAGTAGGACTGGACAAACCAGACTTCACTCCAATACTTGCAAGTATATTTTATTGAACAAGGAACATGGTAAATGATATATGATATATCGCATGAGTTGATGTAAATGTAATTCTACTTACATCAACTCATGTGATAAGCAGTTCTAAGTTGAATGTAATTGGTCTGTTTTCATTTAAAAATCTGTGTGTATTAAGAAGACGTCCAGCCTATGATTAAGTGCCAAAGGCACCAAACACGTAAGGCTACATCATTTGAGGTGTTCCTTGTTCAATAAAATTTACTTTTAAATTGCATCAAATGTTGGAGTCCAGTTTGTGCCAGTCCTAGTATGAAAACCATATTGCAATTATTGCCTCCCACAAGCTGAAGGTCTGAGGCTTGTGCACCTGGACTGCCATCTTTATTGGTAAGTCAAAGCTGTTACACACCACTACTATTAGTGAATATTCATCTGCAATTGTTTAAAAAAAATCTACTTTCCCTAATTAAAACAAGGCACTATGGCTGGTTCCTGACCTGAGCACGAGCAGCATCCCTTTCCTGGATGACGGCCCCCATTTCTTCAGTTGTGATATGTTCTCTTCTCTCTTGACTTTGCCAAATCCGCTCTAGTATAAGTGCTCCATTTTGCTGAATTGCAGCACCCCCTTCTGCTTCTCCCAACTGGGCCAATAACTGCTGCAGTGTCTGTAGGTCATACAAAAGGAGAGTGAGTGACTGGACATGGCATAGCATGCAGAAAGAGGACAGCTTCTGAAGAACGCTTAATTACCTTCAATTTAAAAAAAAATACCATTTACAGTACACACAATGATCAGTCACATAAGTAATAATTAAATATTAATTATTCTTCCTTTACATTTTTGCATTTATACTAATAAACTCTCTAAGCTGCCTCCTTGCTTGTCTCAGGTGAATTATTCTCCATAGACTCCAGAACAACATTTCCATCTAGTGGGCAGATGAGTAAATTTATCTAACAGAAACCAGTCAAATGTGTATGTGTATATGTAGGTGCAGGTGCGAGTGTGAGTAAAGGTGCAGACATGATCTATGCCACAATAAGCTACGCTTTCAATGTATATTACTCTTTGTTTGTAAGTCCATTTATATACATTTTTGCACCTCACAGCATATCAATAGTTACAATCAACAGGTAAGTGCTGATTATGTTGCTAACTCTGTCACATGCAATTCTTCCTATTATGGGGCACTACTGTAAAAAGAAAGAAAGTTTGTATTTGTGAAGTGGATTTAGCTTTATTTCAAAAAGTTTAGTCAGAGTTAAAGTGACCATATAAAGTGAGAGTCACCAAACAAATCTTGGCACAATTTAGCGAGTCAAGCATTATGCCAAATCTAGCCTGAGCCTATGACCAGATCATACAGGATGGCATGGGAGGATCACATCAATACACCAATGCAGTTCTCCTTAGGTTTTTCAAAATTGGCAGACAGATACCTGACCTATATATTTTTTTTTTAATTCTTTAATTCTTTATTTCTTGATATTTTATTTTTTTACAAAAAGATGTAAATTCCTCTGGTTGTCTAATTTCTTCTACTGCTCTAATCCAATCAATATATAAGGGAGGTTCCTCTAGTTTCCATTTCTTGGAAATAAGTGATTTGGCTGTTTGGATCAACAGAAAGAAAGGTCAATAGATCTTCCATTAATTTATAATTCTCAGAATTTCAATATCTGTCCTATTTTTTGCCAAATATCAGTTGGGCAGGTAGGACAGGGAGACTCATGCATGGGCCAATAAGCTGCCAACTTGTCCTGGACGGACCATGTCAGCAGCTTTTATCAGCCCGAGTATGACTAGCTTAAGTCTCCTGTCTTTTCATTACAAAGCAACTGATCCCTGGCCGAGACTGTGTCTTTCTAAAAGAGAATTAGGACAACGATGGATGAAAACCTTCGGTAAAAAAAAATTTGTTCACATCACTGCAAAATGTTGAGAGCAGGTTTGGATGAGTGACTAAGAACACCTAGCATGGTAGAGAAAATCCCTCACAGAAGCTTAAAAATTTTAATTTATGAAAACATAACTAATTATATATGGATAAAAATGAAACAAATAATGAAAAAATAATATCAGGCATTTAGGAAGCATTTATATATGAGGTATGGAAACTGAAGTTGACTACAGATTTATCTTTCTAAAATGAAATCCTTTCTTCAGAGCAGACACTAGTGAAGCATCTGGCACAACTAATTGATACGGAAATGAATGGCGTTCTTTGTGTGCTTTGCTGTCCAAGATACAGCCCTGCTGTCAACACACAAATCACTTGGGGGCAGGTTTCGAGGGGTTTTAACGCAATTCAATTATCGAACATAAAAAAATTTGAGTGATCGATAAAATCACTCAAATCATCGATTTGAACGATTTTAACCATTCGATCGAATTTTTTATATTCGATCAAAAAAACTCGAAAAAATCCTATGGGAGCTTCCCATAGGGATATATAGCAATTCGGTAGGGTTATTGTTATATGAAATTTTTTTAAAGGGCCTGTACTTCGACAATTGAATTTGAATTTGGCAAATTCAAATCGAATTTTGGGCTATTTGAAATTAAAAAATTTTAATTCAAATTTGATTCGAATTTTCACTTCGAATCAATTCGAACCTTAGTAAATGTGCCCCTTGGTGTTAGGATGAAAAAGTATGAGGAACACTTTTTTACATATATTTCCCAGTGCCGAAAAATAACTCCCTACTTCCAGATTCCACACAGTCAAGTGGGGATGGTTTAGCCCCACCTCCTGCTCATAATGCACTTTATTCTCTATGCAGGTGCGCTTTACCCCCTCTGCAAAATGATAGAATATTTTGGAAAGCTTTGAGACCAATTTCATTTTCCCAAGTAAAAAGTTGTGCCACTTTACAATAGTAATGCTACAAAGTGGGACAAGCAATAAAAAACAAGGGTTATAGAGAAACACAGGAGGGTCCTTTTCACAAGAGCTTGCAATCAAAAAGGAATTATAATGAAGAAACCATTTAAAATGTGTTCAATAGGCATGTGCTTTTTATTTTGTACAGTCAGGTACATTGCTCAGGAAGTGCAAGTCATAATGAAAAATTAATAAAATTGTTTTTAAAAAGCCAACAAGGAAATGTGTCTTTGGAAGGAAGCTTACCATGTCGCTTTCTTCAGGATTTAGATCTTCAAGCCTAGGAAGGAAAGTAGTGAGAAAGAGAGAGACAGCGAGTTAAAGGAGTGGATAAAACACTAGTGGAGTGCTAAGTGATGTTCCATTCAGAAGCAAAATGAATTCTCTTTCCAAATCTTTGGGAGCTGAAGTAATTTCCCTCTGTCTTCAGGGGACGCCCTGCACTCCCGCAGCATTATGGAGCCAGCTGTTCCGCTGAATCTTTCAATAAAGCCAAGCTCATCTCTCCTCAGCTGCAGCCTGTTAACTTATTAATGTTTGCCGCAATATACAGCTACAGGGATCACTTCTTCATATGTGCCGAAATGACAGCATAAATCAGGCGATTCACATGTTTTTATTGATCAATTCTTTTTAATTAGGGCTCCTGCTGCCTCATCTTTTACTGATAAAATTAAAACCCCTGGATAAATATTTTACAATATTATTAGGTTCCTACAACTTGATGTTTTTTTTTCATTAACCCTGATATGATCAGATGGGAGTTAACAGTTTAAAAATAATATAAGCAAAGTTGCCAACATCACAGCCTCAACTTTAGCGTTTAAAAAACAAACTACCTCTGCTTATCTTTAACCATGTGATGTTTAGCCAGTAAAGGCTACTCATTAACTATTTGGAATTTTCTAAATCCAAAGTTGACACATGTAGGGCCTATAAATGAAGCACCCGAGCCATGTCCAAATAAAGGTGAAACATTCCTAATTCTTCCCAAATCTATTGAGAGAAAGAGATGTATAATTCAATTAATATAATTAACAGACAGGCAGGTAAAGGAGTCAGGGAGCTATGGTGGCAATATGAATTAAGCAGAAACCTATATTGAGAAAATGTAAGTAGAGGGTTATGGTTATCCATATAAGATGAAACTGATTCAAACACCAACACAGAATCCACTAAACCCAACCAGTAGTAGAGCTATTGGAATCTGTGAATTATCCATTATTTTAAGATAATAAATATGGTCAGCACTAGTGAAAAGCAGATTCATTTATTATGCCCCTAGGATTTCCAGGATTTCCAAATTCGGCCCACCCAGTTGTTGATCTAAGGGCCAGATGAGCTCTAGACTTGCCCACTGCAGAGAACCATAAAGTTATATGGAGTTTGGATATTAAACAGTGATCCCAGTGCTTCTCTAAGCTGAGACAATAACATATTACCCATCGTATAATGAGAGTGAAATAGACATATTAATAGGTACTTGTTTCACAAAGCACTGGATAGAAAAATTGTATTTTAGTCATTTAAGTTCTTCCCAGTCATCCAAATTTTTCTGATTTTTAAAATAAAAATGTCCAACCAAACTAGAGGCCACAATTTGACCTTATTTATTATTATCAAAAAATTACGATTTAATCGGATCGGGGGAAAACCTGATAAAATCGTGCAAAAACACAAATCGTCTGATTTATTTTTATTTTTGGCTGAAAACCCTGAAATAGTTGGATTTTCAGACTAATTCCAGTGCAGACCACATAAACTTCCAAATAGGATAGGAACATCTCCCATTGACTTATACACAACCCCGGCAGGTGTGAGATGGCAAATTATCGTATCCTCCTGACCTTTTGCAGCATCTGGGTATAATAAATCGTAATTTGTAGTAAAAAAAAAAAAAACTTGAATTTTTCAGGTAGCCTAATATAGCTACATTTTGAAGTATGCCCAGAGTAGAGCCAATATAAAGCTTCAGAAAAGACACTTCAAGAAAGTAAATGTATATAGAGCTTTTTTCAGGGAAGAAATCCTCACTCTTTGAGGTACAACTGAAGAGTCTGCACTCGTAGAAGAGCTTCGTCGCGTTCTTCATTGGCCAATCTGAGTCGAGCCATTAGCGCCTCATCTCTCTCACGCTGTGCACGATAAACTTCTTCTACCAGAGCTGCAGAAGGAATAATAGAGAGATTTGAATGATGAACAGTCTGGGCAAAGTGTTGTGGAATGAAAAGTTACTATATAAACAAATGAAAATTACATAAATACTACATTATACAAAGGTTCTAAATGGTAATTAATCTATAAATGTATCTGACAGTGTCAGCTTGTGACACTTTTCATAAGCCAATCACAACTAATCTGGTTTGGACTGGATTGCATGGAAAGTGGGAAGAAGGTTAAACCCTATATTTACAGGCCACTGATATCCTATTTGCAGCAATGAGAGGCAACTGATTTGTAGTGTATTTGATTGAAATGGTCAACTAAAACTCTGTTTTAATACCCACTTCATTACAAACAAACAAAAGTACCCATAAACAAATGTTTGTAAAAACAATACAAAAGTAGAGCATGTGCAAACCTTTACATGCACGTCACAGTGTACTACAATCACTGGCCCCTCTTACATTAAATTTGCTTGATATTATTATTCCAGGCTCCTACATACAAGCCTATACAATACAGATCAACTTGTTCCCTGCTCCTTAGATTCATAGTGGCAGTTTAATGAATCAAACACTGTTCAGACCAATTAAATGGTAACTTTCTTTTTCACCTGTAAAAAATCATTACCTTCATTTAATTATTCAGTATAAAAATAAAAACTGAGTAAACGGAGGCTGTGCAAAATAAAAAATGTTTCAATATATTTAGTTAACCAAAAATGTAATGTATAAAGGCTGGAGTGCCTGGATGGCTAACATAATAGCCAGAACACTACTTCCTTGGTTTTCACCGATTGGTTATCAGACAGTAACCAATCAGTGACTTGAGGGGGGCTGCATCTGCACTCCGCTTATTAAAGTATTGAAGATTTCACTCGGACCTGTGTGCCATTGGAATTCTCTTGTTGAGGGGGGTGGGTCACATGAATCATAGCTGTTTGCTTTTTAATTTTGAGTTGAATGCTAAGGATCAATTGCAAACTCATTGAACAGTTACATCCCATATAGCCCCCCTTAAAGTCAATGAGTAACTTAGTTAGCTGACTTAGTTGATGACTTACTAAGTAAGGCTAGAAATACACAGGTGTTTTTACCTCTAATACCTTCCAATCTGATGTGACACAAGGAAGCACAGGGGTCACGTTGGATGCGTCGAATCCAAGGGAAGTAAAAGGAATGTCAGACGTCGCATTGGAAAGGAAGGTATCAGAGGTAAAAACCCTGTGTAGTTCTACCCTTAGAGAGCTAAAAAGCAGTAACTTGGGTTCTGTTTTACATTCACTCACTCCAGCCTTTATTGATTACGTTTTGGCTAGCTAACTGTATTAAAAACATTTTTATATTTTGCACATTCTATTTTTTTTTTACACTGAACTGTTCTTTTAGCATGTGCCAGGGCCCAAAATGCTGTTTATGGTTAGTATTCATGATCACTATTGTAAAAATAACTGTTCTGCCAAATAGTCAATAACAATGAAATAAGGTAAATTATTATTTGTTATTATGACTTTAACAGTATGTATGTTGTGGCAATCCTCTAGCAAACAGTTTAACATTGTATAATTTCCTGGCCTTCCTCCCACCACGAGTAGGAATTTTTCAGCGACAGCTTATCCTCCCCACCCCATAACATTTTCTTTACTTACCAAAACTGGTGCTAAACTGCTATCTGGTATTTAGGATAACCAAGTTAGAGTGATGGCTAAAATACAGTACCTAACTGTAGACATTAGAATCCCCTGGCAGTATGTTATCCTGTGAGTGTCAGAACATAGATCTTCAAATGAGAGGCCACTTAGTGGAGTTGAGATACTCGCCTCAGGCGGCAGGACCCCCCTGGTTGTAGGGGAGGCAAAAACGGTAACTCCTGGTAACTTTAAGATCCGTAAAAATTCGGCTCTTCTAGTGCAGAGCGCGCAGTTGCAACATGGACCCCTGTCCAGTGCTGAAAGAGCGAGTGCTGTGGGGAGGGGGGTGGCAATACTAAAGCTGCCTCAGGCGGCAAAAAGGGCAGGATCACCACTGAGGCCACTGTTTGAATTTTAATTGATGTCTGCGATTCTGTTAAAACTGATTTTTAGCACATCACCTACACCAATGGCAAATGTTTCCCACAAAGCGGTATCTTAACTCCTACAGCCACACCTGTCTATTTATCAGATAATTTTTGTCAATGTAGGATATTCATTTATGATTTTCTACTACCAAACAAAATGGATGAAGGCTTCTGGTTTTGAGGGAGCTAATTGATTATAAAAGCAGTAGAAATTGATAATTGGCAAAATTGTTGGATTATTTTGCTTTCTAGTAAACATCTTGTTTGAATAAAGTTTTTACTCTTTGCCGGACAGTATTGCAGAGTTTCAGCAGCCTTACACCAAGAGTGACAAAACTTTGAAACTCTGAACAGCAAGATGTAGAAATGCCCCAGTGTATTTATTATACTGGTGTGCAGAAAATATGCTCATGCTGCTGCCCTGTATTTGTTGCAATGGCCTGTAGAGTAACAAGGATTTTAGTCCAACTGCAGATCTGGATATCATCTTGGGAATGCCTATGCTAATGGGAAAAATAGAATATATCTCTGTCCAAATCCACCAATTGCAATTTTTGGTCTTACAATCACTGCAAATATAAATATTAGCCCCATCAAGCTAAACTTAATAGATGTTTTTGCACCACCCTGATTACTATGTTACTACAAAATAATAAGATGCTCCTGGCAGTAAGTGCACACACAAACATGCAACCAAACTTAATCAAGCTAATAAAACCAAGCAAATACAACAGCATCACTTAGGATTTCTTTGCTTTTCATTGCTTAGCTATATACTCCAATATTTGCTCAGTGAAGGTTCAGAGCAGTTATATTACATGCACAAATATTATCACCCTCTGTGTAAGCCAGTTTGGGAAACCCTCCCGATGCTGATATAGAGGGGATGTTTACCAACATATTTGGATACTTCCATCTTTAAACAAGCTTATCAAATATCTAGGAATTCTTGAACAAATAAAAACCCGTGACCTCAGGTATATTTATTTTTGACAAATACACTAGATTTGTTTAACGGCCTGATTTTTCATAATGTGTGAAGTAAATGTTACCAATCAAAACAAAGAAGGAAGGTATTTCAGGACTGATATATTGGATGGAGGTAAATTGGGGCTTTTAAAACAAACAAACAAACATATTTTTCGTTGTGAGGAAGCAGTGGGGCCATATACAGAGTTTGGCCCATCTAGGACCTGCTATAAGGCTGTTGTAACAGCCCAAACCCACCAGACCCACGGTGCTGGTTATGCTGTTTATGGGATGGTCTGCATAATACTACAAAGTTGGTTAGGGTGCTTTTTAAATGCTATATGGCTCCTTTTAGCCTTCCCCACCTTAACCTCTCTGGCTCTTCTGTTTGGTTGCTCTCTAATAACCATTAGAAGCCTTCTTCTAATATCTTGAGAGATGAGACCTAAAGTTGTTTGCACGTTTGAATAAACTTCTCAGAATTTTAAGGCTATATCAATGCAAATAATTAAGAAGGCTTTTACGGTTATATTTTCTCTAAACAAAGCTACACCCTAAACCTTTATGGTCAAAGAAATACATGCTCCCAAATCCCTAACAAAAAATCCTACATTGAATTTCATATAAAAATGTCTACAAATTGTTCCAAATATCAAAAGTGCAGTCTAAGCAAAAATTGTATGTAAATGCATTCAGGGCACTTGCATTTCCTATTTCTGTCATTTAGGCTTGTGTCAGAAGTGCTGTTTTCTACAGCAGTGCAGAAAAGCCCAAACCAGCTATGACCATAGTGGAAATCCACCAAATATTGCTTGTTTAGAATAGTGTGAAAAACACAGTCTGCATCATACTGAAAAGTTAACTATCTGAGATAACTTGCCCACTGAGTATTACAAACCCCCTCCATAATATTGTCAAGATATGCTCTCTATTTCTAAAGCAACTACTAAACCCTAATCCATAGCCTTGTCCTATACAACTTACAGTAGACATAGTGCCATAGTAACATAAGCCACATAGGATGATACGTAGAGCATTTACATTTACTTCTTAAGGGAATAAATTGAGAACAGTAATGATTTAATATTTTAAATGACAACCATTTCTGTTCTGTGTTTTTAGCTGCAAACTTAATGCTCCAATCAATATTCTGAAGGGCAGCCCTAAAGGCACTAAAATTAGCTTTTCCAAAATTCATGGTTTTTGTTGCCCCAGTATATATTTGTATTATGCACCAGACATTAAATGATATAACATTACGGTCACTATTACCCAGGGGTTCAATGAATTGCACATTTGCTATAAGTTCTGGGTCATTTGAGATCACTAGATCCAGAATAGTATTTTTTCTGGTAGGCTTCTCAACAACCTGTGCCATAAAATTGTCATGCAACAAGTTTATAACTTGTTCCCATTGACTGATTAGACTATTGCAATCTCCTACTAAACTGTCTTTAAGTCAACCTCTCTCCCCTACAAACAGTTTTAAACTCCCTCCTAAGAGGGATTCAGCTGATTATCTGATAAAATCTATATCATGTTTGCATGGGAAGCAACAGACTGCATACAAACTTCACTTGTCTCCCTGTACATTCCTGGCTGTCTCCTCTGTCACTGTCTTTTCCCACCATCCACACCCACAGTCATTGTTTATCTTAAACCTTTCTATCTTGCTGCTCCTTGTCTCTGGAATTTTATCCCCGAATTTGTCCTTGCATAACATTCTCTAAATCTCTTTACTTTTTGAAGTACTAGAACATTATCTGGTTCTGTCTTGAAACTTAATGGCCAATGCCCAAACCTTTGTGAACTATGGCCCTCCACCCATTTAGATTGTAAGTCCTATAGGACAGGGACTACCTTCCCTCTATGTCTCGTACCCTATCATCACAGCATATTTATACTTATTATTAAGTACTATGTTTGTATGTTCTCTGGGTGTCTGTGTGGGTTTCCTCTAGGTTCTTCAGACTCCTCCCACACTTCAAAAACATACAGGTTACCTCTCCTGAAAGAAATGACCATAGTGTGTGTGAAAGTGACAGGAACCTTGGACTGTAAGCTCCACTGGGGCAGGGAGTGATGTGAATGACATATCTCTGTAAAGCGATGAGGAAATGTGTTGGCGTATGTACCAAAAAATAGATAACAGTTTTTTCTGTGTGTACTTTCTATAGTGTACAGTGCTGTGTATCCTAGTACCACTGTATAAATAAAGCAATAAGGAGATGCAAAATTGAAGAGAGAGGGCAGCAATCTGCCCCAAAACCATCTTGACACACCTTTGTTAAGGCATGCAGGAATAAAACAATCTTGAATAAAGGAGTAATCAGAATTGAGCAAATCCTCTGTGTTTATTTATATATAAAATGAACAAGAAGGAAATTCTCTGTGACCAGAATATGGTACTCCCTAATACATGTATTTAGGGGATTATGTATTGTAGGTGGAGTTGTGTTTTCTTGGAAATATTTGAGTTTTTCAAGGGTAGTTTCAGTAAAAACACAAATTTTTCTTAGATTAAACTAACTCGAATTTTTCGAGCTTAAAAAAACTCGAATTGTTTTCGAGTCCAGCCCAGTCCTGCTTCTGAACTATCTCTATCAATTATGTGTCTGTTCTTTGCACTGAAAGCTGGGTTCCTGGCAAATGCCATGATCTTAGATTCAAGAACCAGGAAACTGGCAGCCTTGCAAACCTCATACACTGATTACAAAACAAATGTGACTGTCACTTTGCAGAAACCTACAAACAGGGCTGACTAATCTTCACATTGGCACAATGTGTTGTACTGTGAATAACAACAACACAAAACCTGCAAGAACAATAAACTTAAAAAAGAAAAAATATTAGGTACATAAGGTAGATATGTTGCAAGGTGTTTGAAATGAGTTGCGTTAGAAGAACTTAAAGTTATCTCCAACAATGCTCTATTATGTGAGGTGTAAAGATAGATGTTGAAATGTTATTTTTAGACACATGATTATTAGAAGAATATTTCTTGACTGCCAGTTGCTTGTTCTTAGTAAAGGTTCAACATGTCACCATTTGCATTATTTTGCTTTAATGCCAATTGATTTTCTGCCACTGTTTCCTCAGGAATACAGCATGAGCACCGATGGGCTGTGTAAAGGACTTAAGGGACGCTGGGGAAAACCACAGCTCAACAGAATATTGAAGCAGCTGTGTACATACTAAAGGGCTACTAAAGGAACGAAGGAATGAAAAAACAAAACAAAATGTGTCTTATGAATGTTCAGGGGGTCACTGAGATTTATACTATATTCCATGAGGTAGTTGGTATTCTGCAGGCGGCTAATCTAAATCACTTTTCCCAAAGTAACCTAAAGAGTTCGAGAGATGCAACTTTGGAAAAAATGAAGTGTAGAATATGTTTTCCCACTGGCGATTGACATTATTGCCGCTGGGGAAGCATTTGGAGTAGATTAACCCCCTACAGAAAGAAGAGATTTATTGTAGTTGACTAGTCTCTTCTTCTGCCATCAGCGTAAGGGTTCACCAATTAACTGGGTGGGTCTAGCACTGAGGGAGGTGTGGAATGTATATTTTCTCAAGATGCGGCAATGGGCAAGTAAGGTATCAGATCAGCATGTAGAGTGCCATAGAAATTTCTAAAGGGATGCTGAGCAAGTCTCTGGTATGGTCTGTGTAATGTCATAAACATTGTTTACAGATGCATTGTAGGGATATCCAATACAGTTATTGGATATATCATCCAGAATACCTGGGGCTTGTAGTTTTCCAGATAAGGGATCCTTCTGTAATTTGGATCACTTCACATAAAGTCTGATAAAAATAATTTAAACATTAAATTAACCCAATAGGATTGTTTTGCCCCCAATACTCATTTGTTAGGCTTAGTCGCCATCAAATACAAGGTACTATTTTTTTCTACAGAGAAGAAAAAGAAATAATTTAAAAAAAATTTAATCATTTGCTTAAAATGGACTATATGGGAGGGAGATGGTCCTCCCATAATTTGGAGTTTCCTAGATGATGGGTTTTCTGGTTAAGGGATCCCTTGCCTGTGCTGTGCCATACAAAGCTTGATATAAATTTGGGTTGGTACATTATTTGCCCTTTATGAAGATAATGTAGCATTTTAAGGCAGCAGCTACAGTATATGATTTATAGGAAAACAATGCAGTCTTTTTATTTTAATACGTGACTGTTGACACATAATGTATTTGCCTGTACTTTACTACCAAAATGCCAGATGTATTTGCTTTGTATACCTAATAAGCAGCTCTGTAGAGGCAGTATTATCATAAGGTTTATTAGCAACATTTATGGGTCAAAGTTTATCTGGGCTCCGTAGAAACAGATGCAGCCTCTCCCAAAGCAGGGTCTCATTTTACATGTGTTGTACAGATAACAGAATTCAATATGAGAATTGTTGTATTTCGGTATTAGCAGGTAATAGTGGTTGAGGTTACCTTATTACTTCACAGATGGCCAATGGAAATTCTGCAAAATGCCATCCATCGATCTGCTCCATTGTCTCTAATACTCTGCCATACCTTACTTCATTTTATGAATTACCCGAGTCACCTTTTGGCAAATATATCAATTTCTAGCTCATAAACATGATCAGCTCAGAGTTGCTGAAAAGTTATTTGACTAATGTTAACGGATATGCAGTTCACCAACAAAGAACAAACTACAATATACATTCAATATACATAATTGTAGACATAATTGAAATGAAAAGCTGTACTTTCTCTCCTTCTGTTTTCTGCTGCTTCTCCTTATTATGATTCTAGAAACAATGAAGACGTTCCCCACAGGTATTCTGGAAGCTATAACACATTTAACCATTTATCCAAAGTATTTGGCCTTTAAGTAGAACTAAACCCATTTTTTAAGCAACCACTGCACAGGACACCCTTCCCCAACGACACAAAACAGATACCAGATTGACCTATTCCCCTGTACCTAACAAGAAAAGGCAAAGATGCATAATGGGGTTAAAGGCTGCTATGCCTGGCCTTATTTCTTCCTGTCCCCACCTTCCTGGCACAAATGCCAATCAGAAGCATGTGCATTGGAAACCAATTTGTTCATAGCTTCCAGTGTGTAGGCTGCTAGTAGGCAATCACTGGTCTAAAGCTAGGGACTGGAAACAGACTAGAGAGATACTGTGAGTCTGGTTGGAGATAGGGGCCTATGCTTACAAGAAGGACAAAGTTCCATTTGTGTCTTTTAGTAGAGACAAATAGAAAATAAAAACCACTAACATGAATGAAAAAAAACATTAATTGCAATGCACTACTCATATTGACTGCATTGTTAAAGAAAAACAGGATAATAAAATAATGCTCAGAACTTCAGTTTTTACCCTATAATACAGAGCAGCAACCTTTTTTTCAATTTGTCATATTTTCCAGTAGTCTTGAATAAACAGGGCCACAGCTTGGGAAGAACTTGTAATAGAACAACAACTATATACAACTTCCAACAAATTAAATTGTAAATGCCTGTAGTTGTACACCAAGGATGAATTTCAAGCAGTCGGGCATTGGCATAGCAAAAAATGGATTAGCAACACCCTTATAACACAAGGAAATCGTTTAGTTGTTATAGGACAATGTTGTCCATGATTTGGGTCACATATATATAATTTAAATGTTTGGGGACTAGACTATTATCAAATAAGGATGCTGGACCATGGAATTCCAGACCATACTGGGGGACATAAATATCTCTTAGCTACCTAAGCTAAGGTAAGTGCAGAGAATTAGTTTTTGGTCTTGAAGAACGCCTATTTATAAACAGAGATGGTGGCTGTTATTATAATTATTTTATATTAAAATAACATATATATATATATATATATATATATATATATATATATAAACATATATATACATATATTCTTTTTTATTAAATTACTTGAATAATCTCTATTATGCTTCATATCCCTTTAATGGAACAGGACAACAGTCTTGCTTGAAGGCAGCCAGGGATGATGAGAAAAGCATTTAAAGTGAAGAACAGATTCTTGGCTTGTTATGCCTCCTCTGCACCCCCTCCTCCTCCTTCTCTCTCCCTCTCTCACTGTTTGTTCAAGACCTTTCCAACTAAACAAACACACTCTTTGTGATTGGATTGACATGGTGCTAACAAACCGTTTAATGCCCAAATCAGTTTGAATGCAGGCAGAGTCCTTGCTAATACCGGTACCAGGATCTGAAATGCAAAGTCACACAAGCAGCTCCAAACCGCCAACAAAAAGTCCAGAAAAATAAGTCATTCCCCTCCCTGAGTAAATACAGCTTTTATTAAGTGAGCCACGTCATTCTAGCAAACACATGGGCTACCTACGTAAGGGTGGTGCATTACCTGTAGTCTTCTCAGCAATTATGGCTTGGGCTGCTTGCTCACGCATCTCCGTATCCATTCTTAGTGTTTCCAGCTCTCTTTCTCTGTTCATCAGGGCATCCTGCAGCTAAGAAATATAGGAAAATCTGATCCAAAATTCTAAGCATGGTAACCACTCCATTGCAGTATATATATATAATATGAACTGTTTTCCAAGGTCTAACAAAGGCAATCTAATTTAGTCTTGCAGAGAACACTCATTGTCCCCTATTGGGCTTTGGTACAATATCAGCAAGGATGATCTCATGCTTGCGTGGTTTTCATGTTGTCTCACTAACTCCAAATACCTACAGACAGGTAAACTGGCTCCTGAGACAAATTTGGGATCTGGGGCAGAGACAAATGAAAATTATGTATTTCCTGTGCAATGTGCCAGAGCTATTATTTATAACAATATGCACTGAGAACTAATGCACAGTAAGTTAAATAGCTCAGTTTTGGAGGATCAGTGTACATGTAGGGGACCTGTTATCCAGAATGCTCGGGACCTGAGGTTTTCAGGATGACGGATCTTTCTGTAATTTGGATTTTCATAACTTGTCTACTAGAAAATCATGCAAACATTAAAAAAAATAAAAAAAATAAAAAACAACAGGCCTGTTTTGCTTCCAGTAAGGATTAATTATATGTCAGTTTGGATTAAGTACAAGAAAAATGTAATCATTTAAAAAAAAATTATTATTTCGATAAAATGAGTCTTTGGGAGATGACCATTCCATAATTTGGAGCTGTCTGGATAACCGGTTTCTGGATAACAGATCCCATATCTGTACAGTGTACTGAGTTTACCCAGGGGGATTGGGGTATAAGAAACACAAAGGTATATTGCATTGAAAGTAATTGTAACCAGAACAGCGTCCATTTCTCTAATAACTGCATTGCTTCCTGCAAGGAGCTTTATTAACAGATACCTACAAATACTAAGCCTACGTTGAGGTAATGTTTCTTCACATTATTATTAGACCTTCTCGGGCACACAGAAAATTGCTTGGAAGATTTCAAACAAAAAAGTATTTAAATTAAAAAGATTAATTTCATGGAAATATGACAATTCACCCTATCCCACGCTCAACAACCTGGTTCCCTTCACCCCAGTTTTTGGTTGACAGGTTTAAAACATCAACAAGGAGGGCTCCTTTTTACTAAAAAGCACAGACTTTTTTTTTCTCTTTCAAAATAACCAACTCTGAAACAAATCCTGCCTTTCTACATGTAGGATTTGTGCTGGTGTGTTAGCTTACATCCATCTTATAGCCAAATGGATCCCCAAAAGATGTTTATATACCAAACTATCAATCAACATCTGATTTCTTCATAAAGACAGAATCAAGGGAAAAAGCCAAGAAAGGCTTCAAATCCATTCATGCTTCATCACAGTTGTTTCAGTTGCAAACCAATGAAAGCTGATTAAAGAGAGAATGTCTTTGCCAGTATCTTGTATTCCATCTCAACAAAACCCCTTCCAGCCTAATAGAAATAACCTATTATAAGCATTCATTTCAATTACAAATACATGGACTGTAAAGGATGAGTGCAAAACAGATTTTGTGCAAACAAACGTTCCTCTTCAGTTTATTATTATTTACCCTTATGAGTGGGAGCTGCATGTGGTCAGCAACAGTAAACTTTAAACTTTGCTAAAAAAAGATAGTGCCATCAATATAGTTGTCTAAAGAAGCATATAGGAGAATATAGATTAAGGCCAGCAATATGGCAGCTCTGCAACTCTTTTTATACACTGAATTGTACATTATATTACCAAATGTATCTGAACACCTGCTATCCCAACGTCTCATTCCAATCTATCTATCTATCAATCCATGGTTGGTGGAACCTGTGATCATTCAGCCACAAAAACATTACTGCTTCTTGGCACTGAGTTTAGTAGACGAGGTAATCTTTTGTGAACAGTTTGCCATCTAACTCATCCCAAAAGTGTTGAGGTCAAACCTCTGTATAAGCATTTTAAGGTATTTCCTATTCAAGTCAATAGAGGCCGTAGGAGATAATTTCATGCACTTTTTAGGTATGTATACTGGAATTATTATTGGTCCTAATGCTACAAGTTCTGTTGAATACTGGGCTCCTAGGGTTTGGTCTTTTATTTAGAAAACAGCTGTGTGTGATTGTTTGAGATCAGAAAACAAGGCAATTATCCTTTTATACTTCTGAAGAATCTGAACACATGACTAGCTTAACACATGACTAGTTCTAATCACCAAAGTCTACAATTATAATAAGATCATGTTTATTTAGCTTTCAGACGGCTTTCTCCAACAGTTCTACTGTATTTCCTTCTGCAGATAATAGCCAATGGTTGTAACAAAGGGAGCACAACCCACAGCTGCTTGAAGTGGATAGAATTATGTGGGTTTTGTAGTGTATAGGGCCTAGTGAAAACCAAACTAATCTATAAAATAAATGTAGGGATGCACCAAATCCAAGTGCCTGGTTGAACTGAATCATATCCTAAAAATCAGTTGACTTTTCATGACACCAACAAGGAAGTAAGTGGGTCGCTCTATATCACCCCTTGCTTCCCTAATTTGGATATGCAAATTAGGATTAGATTCATTATAACGATTTAGATTTGGGCAAATCTTATTTTAGGATTCGGTATATCCCTAAATGAAAGTGTGTCAAAAACCAGTCATCTCCAGAAGTTTTGGGGGCTCTAAAACACTTCTGTAGATTGCATTAATGTCTACCATAAGCCATTGTAAGGGCCCCAGAAATGAAAATGTACTTGAGCAGAATGCTAGCACACTAGTGGTTAACAATCAATGTATTACAACCTATGTCCCAATGGTAATTCCTAAACAGCCAATTACTCTATTTGCTTTTCCCACTGTCTTACTACATAACATTCAGGACTTTCAAGTATTCTGAGATAATTCCTTGGTCCCTTTGTTGCAGCTGACAGCAATATACCTCTCAATCTATATTCTACATCAGATATTGAGCCATGTTTGCATGATTTTGTTCTCATTTACCATAAACAGATACTGTCATCACTGCTTTTGTTTATCATTGCATTAAATGTTGTACATAGGCCTTAATGGGCTGTGATATTTTTTTCCACAAAATAACTTAATTCAAAATATATTTATCCATTTAAATGGTTGGTGGTTTTGTTTGTTTCAGTTGAAGAGTTAAGTTTATTTTAAAATTACCTTTTAGTATCACGTCGACAACAGACTATTTGGGATCTATCTTCAATTTTCAAAATATGTTTTGGGCTCTGTTTTCTAGCACTTGAGTTTGGAATTTTAACATCTATCTAGTTGTGTGGGTCACAGTTATGCTAGCAACCAGCCAGTGGTGGAAGTAATAATGAAAAAAGAAGAGGGAAGAGACTCGACAGAAAGATTAAAGAAACAAGTGCATAAAACATATCTCACAGTTTTGAAAAGATTATATATCATTCATATCATTCATATCCCTTCCCTGTCTCAGTCATAGACATAAAGGGTTCATTTACTGCAACAACCACAGCTGAGGTTGTGCAAAAATAAGACACAAATGCATAAATTTACACAATGCATTAAACGTACGTATGTCCAAAGCTGCTTCTTGCAGTTGTGCTTGGTGCCCCTGCATCCATTATGTTGTGAATACTGCGTGAATGCACCTGTGGAATCACCAAATTGTCAATAGTATTGTGCCTAAAGAATCATGTAGCTGTAATTTTGACATTACCTATAGGCTGAGAACTGTATCACCCAACTGTATTTTCAAACCAGCCAGATATTGATAGGGCAAGCAGTCACAAATGTCCCATACAAGGCCAATAAGTTATGACTTTGTCTGCATGGGCTGAGATAGCAGCTTTTATCGGCTTGTGTATGGCCAGCTTAAGTTGGAATAACAAGGAAAGCACTTTGAGAATATAAAAATGTCCTGGAGTTCCCCAACTACTATGGCCATGTTAAGTATTATTAAGTATTATTGCATATTTTATACCAGTAGAATTTATGATCCCATGGAAATATTCAACAAATCCCCAAACACATAAATGCAGCTGAAACCTCTAATTTTATAGTGTAGTTTACAGAAAGGAACTCATAATCACTAGGTAAAAGATCTTTCAACAGAGCAACAAAGCAATCCCAGCAAAGGTTCCTAGACAGGGAGTGTGACTTTGGGGTATTTGTTCATCTGCCATATAACAGCTTGCCCACGAGAGCAGTGCTATGGCTCTTAGCTATGGCAGCTGACACATGAAAGATAGATAAGGACACACCTTATAGCTAATCACATAGTTAGGTACAGAAGATAACCAATCCAGCGAAATGCCTGGCAAAGCAGTAGCCTATAAAACTCAGGAGGGAGAAAGGGTTCATGAATGAGTCACTGCACATGAGCATTACCAATAACAAAATACAGCTCTATAAACACTAAGCTGTTTTATTTATTTTACTTCACGAATAATGGAATTTAACATGCTGAGAGCTCCTGGTCTTGTCAGGTTCAACTGCAAATTACCGACTTGTAAAATCCAGTCTAGCAGTAGCTGTTATCATTTTATGAGTCAGATAAAGAGATATGCCAAGGAAGGCACTTCCACTAGGAGTCTCTCCAGCTGATTCTAAACTATAACTTCCATCCTTGAAGTTGAAGTTTGACGATATCTTGAAGATAAGACTCTGTGTTACTGACAAACCCACGTGAAACAAAACTGTTATAATGAAACCTATATGAGTAGACAATTGTTTTCTTGTTTTTTTCTTCAACAAAAGCTTTTGTGATGTTCAAATGGGCACCAAAAAAATGGAGGAATCCAATTCAAAATTATATTTTGGACCTTATTCCACAAACAATATTGGAAGACCTTTTCATATTTAAAACTCAATAGGCCATTTAAAGTGAGTGGGTTACTTAGTTTTGCCAGTGTTCAAAGACAAGCAAATTCCATTATTCACTGACACAAAACATTGCCATAACATACACCTGAAATAAATCAATCTCATGTACAAGCTGGCCCAACTCAAGCATATCTGTTCACTGGAAGATGCAGTCCTTGCCTAAAGGAATTCAAAAACCTGCCTGATAGATTTTTACCCGATTTTCAGCCACATATCTCTTGGGAAGACCATACAGAGTACCCTGGAACCTGGGGACATTTAGGTATCAACTCCTATTATCTCCTAACATAGCGCTCCTAAAATCCCATTGCAAGAAGAATGTACACATGTATAATGGCATGGGAAACAGTCTCAGACACTGAAACTAGTGGGGGGGCAGGTGTGTAGAGGAGGGAAACTAGAGTAATTTGGGTTGTGACCCACTAAATTCTAGAACATGCAAGATGCATATTTGTTAAATATATTAAATTAGATCCATAGAATAATTAAAATGTTAAAAGATAATTGGGTTTGGGCCAATCATTAAATAAATGCAATAAATACTCAATGGCCGTTTTTATTGAATTTAAGTGAATTCTTCTAGGACAATAGTGATTATAATGTTTGAAAGTGCCAGCAGTTGCTTTCTGTGCTACATTATAGAAATTGGACAACAAATATAGAGTATGATAAGAAATTGGGAACATCTATCTTGTCTTTATATATGTGCTGCAAATGCCATATTTCCATACAGTGTGATGAAGGCAGCTCTTGAAGGTTTAAGATGTTTGTATTGCTGAGTTTTATACCAATAAGATCATTTTCTCAAACATTACCCCATAACCTTTAAAAACCTATGATGCTAACTGGTAATCTGATGTACAAATTGAAATGCTTCCTAAACCAGATTCTTTTACAAAAGAAAAAAATATCTGAGAGACTGGGCATTCTTATAATTTTCCACCAAGGAAATGTGTTGCTAATATAATTTTTACTATGGAAATATTTGTTTCCATATCCACCCTGGCCTTATCAGAAAGTCGGTAAAGAAAGTGACAGAGAGAAGCCTCTGGTTGCACACGAAAAGTCTGAACCAAAACAATTAAAGTACACACATATATGTATGTGACTCTGTAGTGAAAAAAATATCCTGATTGTTCCTGCAAAGTATCTGTAAAGCCAGGTACATTTACATACTGGGAACCAGCACTCACCTCACCTCTGTAGTGATGGCCGGGTGCTAAACAAAAATTGTATATTCAATGGGAAATTAAAGCGCTCTCTGTAACAGCTAAGCCTTTCGGTCTGCTAGGGACGTCATCCTGATGGACCAAAACGCATATATGTCCGAGCTTGCTGGGTTATAGTAAAAAATTTTGTTTTCATTTAACAGTTGCAGAGAGTGCTTTCATTTCCCATTGTATGTATGTATGTATGTATGTATGTATGTATGTATGTATGTATATATATATATATATATATATATATATGTATATATATGTAGGGACCCTGAGATTTGGGTGTAGTTTACTCAGGCAGTTCCCCTCTTTATTTGGACACCTAAGGGTCCTTAAGTTACTCTGGCAGCTATGTCCCTCTTCCTGGGTCTAGATCAGTTCAAGGCATTTGGCCACCAGGTGGAACTGTTTGTCAATATAAAAGGGGTGAGCCCCATGTGTTCAGGGTCTTACTCCTGGGGCCGTGCCTCCTAGAGAAGTGTTACAGGACCAGGACTCTGGTTCCTTGAAAGTTAGGTTTAGCCAGTGGTAGTAGTTATTAGTGGTAGTAGGAGTGAAAGGCAGCTCAGGGTAGCTAGAGAGCAGCTATGGCTCCACCGAGGAGAACTAGTGGGGTTAGGACCCCATGTTGTGTAAACCACTAGATATGGGATTACAGTGGGTGAATTGAGGACCATATAGGCTGCCAAGACCCAAGACCCCAGGCTGAATACAGTGGGTGAGGTGAGGACCAAATCGGGTGCCAAGAAACAAGACCACAGGCTGTGAAATCCAGGACCTAGTGCTATCCACCTGAGAGGAGACCCTACCTAGTGAGAGGGTAACTATCCTGTGAAGCGTGAATCATTGCTGCGGGCTATTTGTATTGCATATTTTCTATATCATCCCACTGGAGAGGTTATCAAAGTATCCTACTACTCTGTTCAGTTCAATAAATCAGTTCAAGCTTTCTGCAAAGAACTGTGTCTGACTGAATCTCCTGCTGCACTGAACAATACCAGGTACCGGGA
>CM044445.1:93695157-93748153 GCA_024363595.1 Xenopus borealis | reverse complement strand
AGGATTCAAATTACCCAAACAAGCATGCATTGGTTTGAAAAAGAGATTATGTATAGGGGAAGCCTGACTAGAAAGATTAATGATAAAAAGCAGCAATAACAAAAAATGAGTAGCCCTACAGAGCAATAGTTTTTTAAGAAGGGTCAGCTATCCCCATTTAAAAGCTGAAAAGACTCAGAAAAATGTGTCAAATAATTAAAAAACTCTATAAAAAAAAGCCAATCGAAAAATTTGCAGCCATTCTATAAAATACTAAAAGTTAACCACCCCTATAAGTGGAACAGCACACAAAGGGCAGCAGACCGAGCTGGCCAATTATTATACCTCTGGTGTATTTCTACATTGCTATTGAAGTCCAAGTCCAACAAAAGTGCAAGGAACAAACATTTTTTTTACTACTTCGGGTACTCAAAAAGAGGAAGGATTTCACAGTTCTTTTGTTCTGATACCTTTAACTAAAGGTGATTCTAAACCGTTCCCTCCTTTTTATTCAATCAAATTTCCATTATCAGGACCAGAGAAATAGGGATTGGTGTACAGGAAATTTTGTAAAACTATTGTATCTTCTGAGCCTCCCCATTGTTTCTGAATTAATGTGGGTGTGGTTGGGCAGCATAATGCCCCCTAAAATCCTGCCGCCCTAGGCCCAGGCCTTGGTGGCCTCTCCACAAATTCGGGTCTGTAAATAATGTGCAACTTGACTGCACTCATGGATAACTACTTTATAGTAATCAGATCAAGTAGTCTCAAGGATCTACAATCTTTTGTAGTGTTGCATGAAAAGCTCCTGGTGTCATGTCAGTGATGATATTTATTTTACACCGTCCATCATATTTTGTCATCGGTTTCCAAATTGCAAGATCATAAAGTACATCATAGTAAGAATCTCTGATAGAAATGTAGAAATATGACAGCAGACTTATTTAAGCTCACTACACACAATGTAAGTGGGTATAAGGGATTTGAAGTTTGTGAATTAAAGGAAAACTATACCCCCAGAACAATGTAGGTCTCTATAAAAAGATATTGCATAAAACAACTCATATGTAAAAGTCTGCTTCATGTAAATTAACAATTTTCCTAATAATAAACTTTTTTTAGTAGCATGTTCCATTGGGTAATCATAAATAGATAATTTCCATTTTAAAAAATAAGGACAGCCTCCTGGGATTGTATGATTCAACGGTGCACACAAACATACCAATCAAACTGTAAAGTTAGGTCACATAAGCCAATTAACAGACACAGTTCTGTCTTTTGCTTCCCCACTTCTTCCTGTTACAGTTAGGGGCAGATTTACTACTATTGGTCGAATTTGAGGGTTAATGAACCCTGGAATTCGACCAATTGAATTTCAGTCGAATTTTAACCCTTCAAATTTGAATATCGAATTTGAAGGGTTTTAGAGAAATTCGATCGATCGAACAATCTAATAGAAAAATTTTTATTGAGCTTCCCATAGGGTTATAAGGCAATTCAATAGGTTTAATCTGGCGAATTAGGGATTCAAAAAAAAATTATTTTTTTTAAAGTACTTCGACCATCGAATGGTCGAATGATCGAATAAATCTGTTGCTCAAGTATTCTTTTTCGGGGTATAGTTTTCTTTTAACTCATTCAAAAGGAAGTCAGAGACTGTATTCACATATATTTGTGCGCACTGTAAATAATGTATCATTATTATTTTGTTAATGTATTTTTATTCCATTGAATGCATTTTGGATGATTATATATATATATCGATGCACTATGTGTGAATAAACTACTTTGCTACACTACCAATGGACCTGCCGTGAGTGCTTTCTCTGGATCTTTATAGATATATAGATAGATATATAGATAGATAGATATGCTAGTGTTGGGCCCTTCACTCACTTCAAACATAACAATTTTCTAATTGTCACAAATATCAGGCTTTATTGCACCCCCACTTTATCATTTACAATTTTTGGTGGTACACATAAATTGTGTTTTGCTTCGATTTATAATATCAGACAGAATACACACCTAACTTCTTGAAAGGTAACTAGGCAATCAAACTGATCGAGACGTTTCCCTTTGGACCCAGATAAATTCCTTGGAGTGGGTATAGGAAAGTTCTTAAGATCATGGTCCCTGGATCTCATTTGCCCAGAAGAATGTATTAGATGAGAAAGTTCTGGATCCATGTGTTGGTTGTTTCGCAGAGCTCTATCCTATAAAATACAAATAGTGGTTAAAAAAAAAACAAAAAACCTCTGTGTATCAGGGCATTTATAGCCAACCTATGTAAACATATATTTATATGTATCTTATTTGTTTGTTTTAATGTAAGTTTTAAAAAACTGGGCCGCCAATTCTGCTGCTTCAGACCAAGTTGGTATGCGGATATGCCCGTATATGGGATCCATTCATGGACCTGCCAATTGATATCTGTCCGATTTTTGGGCAGGTTCATCCTGTCGCTTGAGAAGTGCATTGGCACCTTCATTCAGTCCCTCACAGGAAAATCTTGATGGATGACCCAATCTTTGGCCTTAGGGAAAATAATTTTAAGAGTTAGATTTGACCCAGCTTGTAGGTGGCCAAATCGGGCCCAGGTCTATTAGTTGGTTACCTCGCCACAAGATTATCTGGCCGCATATGAGCACCTTAAATCTTACCAAGTATTCTTTATAGGTGTAATATAAAAAAGAGGAATTTTTTTCTACAATCTTTGTCCAAGTGTTACAAATCACTTCCTACAGGACCAGTAGACATCACTTATGAGTATGATACACAGAAACTGTAGCCTGGATATTCAATAAATAATCACAGCAGAGTGATATAGTTATGTTTAGAGAAAACCAAAATAAATCCCATTGTCTGATATAGAATTATAAAGAGAAACCATTTTTTTAGGTTTTCTCCCATTGCTGATTCAGATGATGGAACAGCAAGTGAGAGTGTATGGATGAGTGTATGGGTGGGTAGCACTGACTAACATATTTTCTGTATGAACAGGTATGGCAGCCACAAGAATTAACACATATGAGCTAATTTACTTCAACTGAAAAAGTCTTTGTAGAACACTGATTAATTAGGAAACTAGGGACAAAAGCTTCAAAGGAATAATAAATAGTGGAAACTGGCACAGGCATGCAGAACAACCAGTTAGTGACAGAGAGAGTCTAAAAAATGAATGGCCTCTGTGTTACAGAAATACCCAACAGTGAGCCCCATGTTACAACATTTCCCAGGATATATTTTTGGCAGATACATTAGTAAAAAAAATCTATAATCCATTTCTTACCATTACTGGGAAGTAAAAGCATATGTCTTCCAATTAATCATAGATGATATTGTGCAACAGTATAGCCTTTAAATGGAACCTACTACAGTAAAAAGAAAGAGCAAAGCAGTCTTTGAGTGACAGAAGACATAAGGTCAGAGGGCTTTTTGGGGAGTGTTTGGTTGCTCTATAGCAAGTGCCTGAATTTTAAAATCTAGTTATAGAAGAGTTAAAATGTTATACTACCCTTTAAGGACTCAGGAAGAAGTTACTGGCTGTAACATGCTGCTTTTGTTATGGTAGACATTGCAATAAGTTCATCAACCATTAAAAACATTTGTGATTTTATAATTATGGATAACGTATAACAAACAAAATGATATTGTAAGAACCTTCAGTTGAAATAAAGTAGTAAAAGAACAGATCAGCCCTTGTTCTACCACTACAACAATCGTACGAAAGTTTATGTCCGACAAAACTGGCGACAGTCTCAATACCTGCAGAGATATGATCGGCAGCCAACAGAAATCTTTCAACCTGTCTGATCGACTGAACGACAAATGTCGGGTCACTCCACACACTGTGTGAAAATCGTATGAATCATTGATCGGATCTTTGCGTCTATGGTCAGCTTAAGAGCTTAAATGCGTTTATGCAGAGAGTAAATACATTTACATATCATAGCTGCAAATCTCGGCTGGGTAAATATTCTGACAGCCTCCCACTTCAATACACATAGAATGAATGTGTTCTGCAAGATATTTTGAAGCCAATTTTAACTTAGGATGAAGATGCAGCATTGGATTTTCAGTTAAGCATTGATGGTTGACATGTAAGATCTATGGGAAACCTTCCTTATTTATTTCTATTATTACATAACTAATAGGAAGGTACTTAAAGAGAAGTACTGTTGTGTTTAGTAGCAATCCCTTCCAAGTATAGCAGTACCGTTATTCACAATGTAAAAGTCACATTTTGCAGTATTTGATTCAAATTGTACAGTCACTGACAAGCAACCAAGCACAGGGATTGGATCCTTTAAGTAACTGACCAGTCTCAGGGCAGGTGCAACAAGTGTATCTTTTGCAAAGTATTTCAAGAAAATATCCTTTGGTAGTATAGAAACAACTGAACCTGTATCAAGCATCAGGTTAATGGAGTGTCCCTTGTCAGCAGAAGCAGTATTGACATTGACAGTGCATATAAACTTGTCTGGAATAAATGTATTATTATTATTATCATGTACAATGTAACAATGTAACAATGTACCAGCTTTATCCACACTGAATACTGTAACATTTGTAGTAGCGAGTTCATGAACATCTTTAGTAGAACTACGGCAGACCATAGCAAAGTGACCGGACTTAACATTTGCAGCACTGTATAGCTTTTGCAGGACATTTAGCATTGTTTGCAAGGTGTTGTTTTGAACCACAGCGAAAGCAGTATTTTTTCATTGTATTTGCTGCATGGTTTTGCAGTGAATCCCTTTCCTTAGCACTGTATTTTTCCTGTGACTGCGCATTATTAGGCCACAGTTTTGAATTCACAATCTGTACATTCCCAGCAGTTCCCTGACAGAGTTTTAGCCTCTGCCACAGCTGTTTTAATTTGGCTAACAACTGTAATAGCCTTTGCAAGGGTTAAATCTTGCTCTAGGAGCAGTCTCTCTCAAATGCGTAGTGAGTTTGTATTTTTCTTAGCATTTCATCTGTTAGATTCCAAAACTCACAGGTAACAAAATGTTCTGTGGATACACCATTACGCTGTCCACGTTGGTGGAATTTATATCTTTCAGCAACCACATTTATTCTTGGCACAAAAAAGTTCTTTATAGCAGTAAGAGCAGTTTCATAAGTATCATCAGGTGATGGTAATGTATAGCATATATGCTGTCCCTCTGCCCCCAGGCAGTGAATAAGTAAAGCACATTTTCTAGCAGCAGAAACCTCCCCTTGGTTAACAGCAATAATGTAATTATCAAACATAAGGATCTAAGCAGTAAAAGGTATGGTAGGCTCACCAGGGTTTGGTAGAAAAGGTGCAGGCTGCTGCAGAGGTAGAAAAGACATCCTTGTTGACATTTGTTGTGTTTGGTAGCCGAGGATTAGGAAAGTATAACAGTGCTTTATTAGCAGGTTCATGCAGCCATTACATAACATCAGTAACTCTTACTTTCACTTTCAAGCTGTACAGAAAGTCCTGTGTATGCACAGTGACACCTCCATTTGTAAAAACAAGCAAAAAGTACAAGCAAAATAACCTGTCTGTTAAATATAGCAAGGTCAAATAGCATAAAAGCCAAGTATTTTCTTGGGCTCGGAATTACAACATTTCTATAGTCCTAAAAATATCATTAAAAACCCCATTTTAAAATGTGAACAACTTAAGCATTAATACACTGAATATGGGGCCTGAGCTGGAGAAGCAGCGGCAGCTCTAAGCTAGGGGGAAGAAGTGGTGGGGATGACCATATTCAGGGTGAATTTCAGACCAATTTCTCCCCACAGCTAATTTTATGTGGAAAGACAGATTCTGGTAGTTCCCTGTTGAACTGTGACCCCAATAAACAATTTAAAAAGGGCTTTTTTTATTCTGGTTGAGCAAAGTTGGTGCAATCACCAAGCTTCGTTGCCCTAACTGTTCAACAGAAAAAAAAATCAATGCAAAAATCAGCAATCATACCCATAAGTAAGTAATGACCACATGAAATAACAGGTTCCACTACACCGGAAAGAAAGGCACAACTTAGGATCACTTAAAAGATTAATTATCAAGGCAGTATTAATGTAACTGGAGCATATGTGGGTTTACTGACTTGGTTTGTTTAATTTATAGTATTATTTCACACACTCCATGTATTCTTTTAAATTATTACTTCTGACTACAGTGTATGACTGTGTCAAGGCAAACATCTGAGCATTTCTCAACTATGTAAATCTCCCATGGGTGGCCACAAGGCCGCACTGATCTCATCACATGTAGACGACAAATTAGAGAAGAACAAAGAGTAATTGTCTGAGGGCTTACCTGATAAAATGAAACCTCCTGTATATGGAATGGGACAGCCTAGGATGCAGGAATGTGTCAGGAAAAGAAATATTAAATATCCCAGATGTGCATTTTCACACTGATCAACCGAGCCCTTCCCACAGAAGAAGGAGCAGCAAAATGTGGCTAAAAGTGGTTAATTAAAATGATAGAAAACCATAATACCATGCATGTAAAATCCAAAAAGAAACACTCCCTTGCATGTAAATTATATATGTGAGAACATTGCAACAATATGGATTTTTATATTAACTGATATTTTACAGAACTCTGGTTTTGGCAAAGTTCATTAAACGAATGTGATTCCAACGATGCTTTTAAATATAAGATTTTATAGCTTTTGTAAACATGCGGTGGCTACAGCACTATGAAAATCATTAAAAACTTTAAACTGCATTTTTCCAATGTGAAATGTGGTGTTAAAAAAAGCAATTAAATTTAAAAATAGGTCCCATTATGTAGATCTATTACAGTGTATGCAAAGATTAATCTCTTTCCTGGCAGTACTATTGTGTTTTTTTTTTTAACACAGTTTTCTTCTATAGTACATGAAGCTCCTTTAATACAGCCCTTTCCAACATTCTCCATACAGTAAGATGATAACCTTATAAAAACACGTTCAAGTGCTGGATTAGAATAAAAAAACACTATCACAAAAAGAGGTCTATGGAATATATTCTTAGGCTGACGGCCTTACAATTTTTTTTGCAAGGCTGAACACACCCTTCAATCCTCTCAGTCAACAGTTCTGCTCTAATAAGAGTGCATATTCCAACATGAACAGAGGGTAAATAAAAATGGCTTTTCTTCGTAGAGAAAACGAAGAACCATGGAAGCTCGTTTTCAAGGTAGAGAGATTTAACCAGTTCATTACAGCATGTTCATTCTAGTTGTAGCAGTTTCATACTATGGTTAGACCTTATTAAACATGAATCAATTTTTATGTGTATCACAGAAGCTTTGGCCTATGAAGATACAAACAAGAAAAAGTTGTGCTCACCACTAATTTTTAAAACCATTAGGCGGGGGTGCAATGAGGCTGTGACCACAAAATACATATAGACAAATGCAAAAGGTCCTCATTATCAACATATTTAAGACATTGAGACATTCTGTGCATACAGCTACTAAAAAATGCCTTACCCTTTAAACAACAGGGATTGTTTGTCCATATATTGCAATATATTTAAGCTGGCCAACTACGTCAAAGTCATCCCATATCTGGCCATAACCGAGTGTGTGTGTCTATGCTGTCTATGTGACTTTGGACATTGTGCACATTGACTAAAAATTAAATTATAATAGGTGATGTTAAGGTGGCTATAAATGCAAAGACCTTAGATTTCTTCCCAATATGCCCACCTTGGGGTGCTGATATCGGGTTGACCAGATCATGGGCTCTATGGCCCAACGATCAGATCTGAACGAAAGGAATACAGGAGGTCAGAGCAAGGACCGCATCAACAAGCCAAAACAATTCTCACTCAGACAGGAATTTAAACTTGTCCGATTGATATCTGCCCGAGATTCGACCAGATATCAATCGAAAGCCTGTGGGAGGGCCACCCAAACTGCCCAAAACACTGCTGGCATTGTCTGGTTGGGAGAAATATTAATTTTCTTCATTCACTAGAGGGCAAAAATATTGCACTCTCTACCGACAGTGGGAAATTCTTTTGCAAAAAACTCACATGAACTATATATATATCTATCTATAGTTTAGAGCAGGGGTCCCCAACCTTTTTTGCTCGTGAGCCACATTTAAATTTAAAAAAGAGTTGGAGAGCAACATAAGCATGAAAAGTCCTTGTGGATGTCAAATAAGAGCTCTGATTGGCTTTTTGGTAGCCCCTATATGGACTGGCAGCCTACAGGAGAGAATGTTTGGCAGGACATCTGTTTTTTATGCAACCAAAACTTGCCTCTAAGCCAGTAATTCAAAAATAAGCACCTGCTTTGAGGCCACTGGGAGCAACATCCAAGGGGTTGGAGAGCAACATGTTGCTCGCGAGCTACTGGTTGGGGATCACTGCTTTAGAGATATAATATCTATCTATATATCTATACTAATTGTAGATTTTAGCATCACCATAGCCCATTTTATTGTGCTTGTACAAGAAATTATCCAAACTCCATTTAAAGGCATTGACAGATTCTGCCATCACAATATCACCTAGAAGGGCATTCCACAAGCTCATTGCCCTCACCCCAAAGAACCATCTAAGCTGCATCAATTGAAAACTGTGTTCCTATAGTTTAAATGGGTGGTCTTTTTTAGAAGTATGTGCCATTGGGTAATCCTAAATAGAAAACTGACATTTTAAAAAATAGGGGCCGCCCCTGGGAGCCTAGGATTCACAGTACACAAAACAAACAAACCATAAATGTTAAGTCACATGAGCCAATTAACAGACAAAGTTCTGTCTTTTGATTCCCAAACTTCTTCCTGTTAAAGTTATCATGGATGCCCTTTTATTAGACACCAGTGGGATCACCTGACTATGTAGTTATACTGGAGCAGTGACCAGCTCCTTGTTGTAGCCCCCACCCTTCCCAGCTATAGTCAGGTGATCCCACTGGTGTCTAATAAAAGGGCATCCATGATTAGGAGTTTTACTTTGAAAGCAGCAAGTAAGTTGCAGGTAAAACTTAGTCCCTTTGTAAAATGTATAATGAAGCAATAGAATTCTTAATGAATCAGATGAAAATTGAGCGTAGGACTGGCCAGATATGGGATGACTTTGATGTAGTTGGGCAGCTTAAATATATTGCAATATATGGACAAACAATCCCTGTTGTTTAAAGGGTAAGGCATTTCTTAGTAGCTGTATGCACAGAATGTCTCAATGTCTTAAATATATTGATAATGGGTTGAGTGCAGAGGACCTCTTGTCTTTGTCCATATATATATATATATATATATATATACACACACACACGTTTGGTAAGCTTCTTTTATGCCACTTAATGTGATATAAACTGTTGCTTAAATAATAATTTTCAGGATAAAGTTTTCCTTTAATGGTATTTAGATTGGGACTCATTAATGACCATTTTAGAACAGTTCATTGCTTTGTCTTCAACTATTCATGGGTGTTTTTTTTAAGTATACTTAGGGTCATTATCCTGCTAGAATCCCCCATGATCAGCGACAGAGACCTAGCTTTAGCTACCTGATTTCATGATGACAAGCAAAGACTCAAGGAACCAGCTTAATGGGCAGTAGCGATGTTTTCTTTAAAACATTTTTTCTGTAAACAAAGAGATTTTGAGCTTTACCAAAAAAGCTCAAATTTGTCTCATCTGTTCTCCAAGCAGCAGATGGCTTGTTCAGATACATTTTGGCACATTATCTTACAGTTCTCTGTCAGCAGCGGAATCTTACTAGCTATCCTACTATATGGTGTATACATTGAGTTGTCAACAAATGGAGCAAGTTAAAATTTTGGTTTCTTGTATCTGAAGTTTAGCTTGAATTTGTATGTCAATTGATTGAGGTTATTTCCTTACAATCCCTCTTTGCAATATTTGATCAGGCTTTCCCTTGCATCCACATCCAGGATTTGATTCAGTAACATAGGGTATGAAGAGCACGGGAACACTAAGGGGCTAATTCACTATGCGGCGGAGCTGCGACAGCGCAGCCTTCGCCTCACTTCGCCTGGCAAATTTTCGCCAGAGCTTGTCCAATTCAGTAAATATTGAAGTTGTGCTCAGGTAAGCGAAGTTGCGCTAGTGAAAATTCGCCAGGCAAAGTGAAGTTGCGCTATCGATGTGCATTTTGCATATGGCGCCAAATTTGAATTTGAACGGAAGCGTATGCTGCAGCAAACAGGGAAAGTGAATAAAAGTGAGTAAAAGTTTATAGAGGTCTTTTAATGCCTTACACATGCCCCCAGTATAGTTAAAGGTGCCATATGTGGGGGGAAGGTTTCAGTAAAATTAGTAAATTTGTGTAGATTTGCCCCCCCCTCGCAAGAGTGCAACTTTGCCAGTGTTGGGGTGCGAAGTTGCGTTAGGCTATCTGCATCGCTGGCGAAGTTTCACCAGGGTGACTGATAGTAAATTTGCATTTAGTAAATTTGAGCTCTGTAGACAGACTATATGGAATATTTTCTGTCTTACCTCCTCTAACATGTCAGTGCTTTTCTCATTCTATACAGCAGCATGCAAAACATCTTTTCTCAATTGCAACTGGATTCGATTTGCTTCATATATTGCAGTCAAATTACTTTAATTACACATTAAAGGAGAAACACCTGCTTAAATCCACATTTCTTACAACTAATAAGGGGTGCTAATTTATTCATTTATCTATATATATATTTTAGGAATATTTCTGTGGCATAAGATTTTTCCCCTCAGATTTTTACTGCAGCAAACAAAATGAATGCATGTAGTTCCCATAGCATTGCTACAAACCTGTCTATTTGGGACGAAGACATAAAAGATGTTCAAGTTCAGTGTTAGGATTGTGTGAAACAGTATATTATAAAAACTTTCTTTGCAATTAGGCATTATACAAACAGATTTATGGTATAATTCCTAGTTTAAGATCACTGATGCAGCTAAAACTAAATGCCAGCTAGATTTTAGTAGAAAGTATTTCATCCTAGCTCATCAATATTTCTGCTAAGTGTTGCATAATTATTTACACAGTCTTAAACAGCCAAAAGCCAAGGAGAACAGAAGAATCCAAAAACCTCCATGATTTACACGCATATTCAGTGGCCATTGTAACCTCTCCCTTCCACATACAAACTACAACCTTTACTCTCCAGAAAGATCTCCACTCTATTCACAACAGATGTTTGAACTGGCACCTTCTCCAACACTTCTTATGTCAAATAAAGCACACTCTGGTTAAATAAACGTAAAATGACAATGCTACACACCTAGGCTTTGCACTTATTCAACAAGGTGAATTTACAAGACAAATGGTATCGAAACTATTTAGATTAGGATAACAAACCACAATGTGATGTAACAGAACTAATTTATGGGCCTATGAAAGGAGGGACCTGCCTCTTTTTTAACTTTAGGTTTATAAACTTACTTTGAAGCTCATCCAGGCTAAAAGCTGGACTTGCAACAGATTTAAATTCCAGGGTGGGTTTGTCTGAATACTGATCTAGGAGTACACTCAAATATTACCACCCTTTTCATGGGAGCAAAAGTCCTTCCTTTGTGTTACTACATGCACTGCTAGAGACACTGCTGACCCGCCTATGTAAACAGGTGGCTTTATCAGCTTGGTCTATTCTTTAGAAAGTCCCATTAGATACAGTAAATTGGATAAGGGACATGGGTTCAAGTTTGTTGGAGTAACAGATCATCAGTTATTTCACAGATGTAAAACTGTTGGAGGAAAAATAAAATCTGCGTGAGACTTTGCAACATGGTTACACCCGGTTGTTGTTAAGATAAAATTGCTTTGTCAGCAGCAATAATACATTCACGGGATATAATACTGGTATATGTTTTATGTATGGTCTCACCTGTAAATCAATTCAGAAATACTAGACTATATTTTCTGGGGGCTTTCATTAGCAACTGAACTGGTCAATGGTCTACATAGTTTTGGGTTCAGGTCTCCTCGTGTACATAAACATTTAGTCAAGCCACCACCGAGATCAAAAAATTGGTCAAAGATATATGAAAATATAGTTTTATATTACATAGTTTTAGGGCATTCATCCTCAAACTTTATCCTACCTGACCTTTAGACTGGCCAGCGCTTTAGGCTCCCTAGGAAGCCTAGATGAAATATGGTGACATGAAACGCCCCAACATAGCTTTAGCCTTAGAGTAATAAGGAGTGCTGGAGCCCACTGCACAACATTCCTATGAAAATCAGAGATGCCTAATCTGCAGTTACCCTTCTGTTGTTGCACTACCACCATATATGACAAACATCTGGATGATGGATGCTTAACAGCAGCTGGAGGACCTCCTGTAGTTCTGTGGGACAGAAGTTGCCAACCATATCATGGGTAGATAAAGGATGATGGCTCACTGAGCCAAATAAAAGCAGGTTAGTTACATAGTTAAATCGGGTTGAAAAAAGACAAAGTCCATAAAGTTCAAACCTTCCAAATAAAAACCCAACATCCATACACCCACACCTCCTAACTTTCAAATAAATTATATATATATATATATATATATATATATATATATACTAACTATAGAGTTTGGTATCACAATAGCCTTTTATATTATGTATGTCTAAGAACTCATCCAACCTCTCTTAAAGGCATTAACAGAATCAGACATCACAACATCACCTGACAATGCATTCCACAACCTAACTCTGAAGAACCACCTACGTTGCTTCAAGTGAAAGTTATTTTCTTCTAGTCAGCCTCTGGTGCAGTGATATTCTTCATGGGTAGAAAGGTCCCCTGCTATTTGTCTATAATGTCCTCTAGTATCCAATACAAGCATAGGGCAACATGGAGGGGGAAAAGTTAACAATGCTAACAGGGAACCTAAGTTCAACACCAGCCAAAACACGATATGTGAGGAAAGCTCCACTATGAATGATTTATAATGTCTGTAAAGTGCTGCTGAATATGAAGGCACCATATAAAGAATAACAATAAATGTAAATGAAAATAGCACAACCAATGAATGTAAAATATAGCTGCAACTACACTACACATTCTTATAAAGCTACAGACAATCTTTTTTTTTTCTGTCCCTTCGACTCCCAGTGGAGTATAGGGCATCTGTGAAGACTCTCCATTAAGATCTATTTGTTGTTATTTTCTTGAACTCCTTCCATGTTTTTCCCATCTTTATAATTTCTTCTTCCACTGATCTTCTCCATGTTTTTCGAGGCCATCCCCTTACTTTTGATTCCTGTGGATTCGATGCTAGGGCTCTTATTTTATTGATTCCTCTCCCTTCCTGATTCGATCCTAGGGCTCTTCTTTTATAGATTCCTCTCCCTTCCTGATTGTCTATCCAACCCCACTTCCTTTTCCCTATCTGAATTTCTATTGGTAGCTGGTTAGTGTTTTTCCACAGTTCTTCCTTTGTCACTTTCTCTGGCCATTTTAAATTCATAAGTCTCTGTAGGCACCTGTTTAAAAAGATCTGGATTTTTGTGGTAATGGGTTGTGTGACCTTTCAAGTTTCACTTGCGTATAAAAGGACTGCTTTCACATTCTTCTTGCAATGTTTTTACTTCTCCATATACTGTAGGGTACAACTGGATAAATACTCTGTTTGCTTTCTTTATTCAATTGTTTGAATCATCTTCTGCACCACCATCCCTGGTAACAACACTTCCCAAGTAGGTAAACGACTCCACCAGTTCTATTTCACAGTTGCTAATATTCAATCTCTCTGTAGCAGTATTGTTTAGCCTCATTTCTTTTGTTTTATTGGCATGGATACGTAGCTGTGCAATTTGTGCTTCATTTTGTAACCTTTATAATGGTTAAAATTTTATATTTTGCCTAGGCAATCTGTGCATAGAGTGAATACTTATTTTTTTTTTGCGATGATACACAACATGCGTTAATGCAAAAATAGCATTTTATTAAAAGTTAAGGCACAGATTAAAAAAAAAACTATGAAACAAAAACATTTTTTCCCTACATCTTCCTGAAACGATTAGTCTGTAGAAAGTATAAATTCAGCATTCCTCATTTGTATAACTTCCAACATTGAAGATGTAATAATCAGAAACAATTCTGGACACAGTCTTGTCCATTGGTGATGCTGCTTCCAGCTAAATCCCACAAGCCCTGTCAAAACGTGACTACAACACTGTGTATTTTGGTGCACAAGTTCCTTGGAAAACACGTGGCATTCACATTTTCTATTATTTCCTTGTGTGTGGCTTTTTTTAACTGGAAATTTCTTGAAGTGGGTAAGCAGAATATCTCTCTCTCTTCTCAACTGGGTGTTAAACATTTTGAGAATGCGTTATACTTTGCCTTTGTGCCAGATTTCCTTTTCTTTTCCATTTCTTTCCCTAATCTCTATAATGGAAGGAACAAGAGAAACATTTTATTCCGTTTTATTTGATGGGCATTACGGATTCTGTTGGCATGATTTAACTTAGTACAAGCTTCCACACTATCTGATAACAGTCCTTAACTGTGAGTCTGCAGGGGATTGCAAATTGATGGCTCATGTTGGAGCCAGTTAGAGCAGGTTTAGTTGATGGTTGTAGCAGAAAATACGTACGTTTGCGGAGTTTACATATTGTCACATACATTCATACACAAATACAAGAAAAGAATGGTCCAGATTTATGGAACATCCACTGTCGTTTAGTGCATATTTTCATATTGGCAGGTCTCTTTTAACATAAACACAATATGCATGCAGATATAGATTTACAGGGTTGCAGTACTTTTGTATATTCCTCCATAACATCCAGGTCCTGCTCAATCAGAAATTTTTTTATTGGTGTTCCAATTTCGTATATCGGTAAGTTTTCATTGATTTTATGTTTGTTATTTTAGTTGTTCAGGGTCACCAAACTGGTCACACCCTTGTGTTATGTTTTTGTTCACTGAAGTAGGTTGTTCTTTTTTACTGGGCATATCTAATGTGAAACTGGATATAAAAATAAATGCAATAAAATCACAAAGATTAAAGAATGTAATATTCTATTTGCACATTGACAGATAAGAGTGGCTAGCGTCTTGCAGCACTATTTTCTTTCCTGCAAATCCAATCCTGGTCTCTATTCTGCCCTCATGGGACACCCGTGTCAGAGGGACCATTTCTGAGAGGTGGTATAGGTCCTGATCACTATAAAAGTGCTCGTAAATTAATCTATGAAATATACAAAAGTCGTACATTGCATATGAATTGTTCAATATTGTTAACATAAGGGATGTCCAACCAGGGACATCCTGCCTTTTTGTTAAAATGCAACATCCATGGACCCTTTTCAACAACTGTAACCTGGGCTGCCCAGAGTTTTTCTTTGTTTTTTTTTTTGCCTAGCCCTGGCCTGGTGTGAGAGCCAGAAAGCCAACTGAAAGGAATACAAACTCCAATTAATTTTAGTTGTAAATGTCTTCAAAGGCTCATTTTTATTTAAAAAAACACAATGCTGGCGAAGACACCACTATCAGCATTCTATATCTCTGTAGTGCTCCCTCGCCATTTACCCATTTAATGAATGGCAGCAATTAGTAAAATGTAATCCTATCGCACAATCATTTTAATGCTTTTAGCACTCAGAAAAGTAAACATCAAATTAATACTGCTCAAGCCATCTCAGATCCTCGTTAGCAGCAAGCAATTATAGTTCAGCTCCTCAGGTGTAATTAAATGATTGCAATGATTTAGTTCTATAAATGCAAGTTAATGCATAAGCAAGCAACAAATACTCTGGGAGTTATTACAGGAAAAAGACGCAGCTTAAGCTTCTGTGTACCTGGAAAAGTGAGGCGGTGCCCCCTCCTGCCCAAACTGTGAAAATAGAACAGGGGCCTTCTGTATTCCCTCAAATAAGCCCCAACCTTAATCATTAACCACTTCAGTATCCTAGCTAGGCAAAGTAAAGGCCATAAGTATGAATGCCTTCACCTTGCATATCAGGAGTGTTCATTGAAACTGTAGGAGGTTCCCAAACGGAAACAGAAGGGCCCAAAGAGCTTTCAAGAGAGTGAATCAATCTTTATTATGTACAGAAGCCCATTGCGAACCAAGAAGGAAATATCTTCTGAATTAGCTAAGAAACAGCCATCCTTTGCTAGTTATTATTTTCATTCTAAACTAAACAGCAACGGAAAACATCACTACAAGCAATCACATCTAATATGCTAACCTTACAGTAGGGAGATAGGGCCCAGTTGTAAGTTAGATACATCAGAATATAGCATGTTAAAAAAAATCTTGGACACAAGAACCCGTATTAGGTTACCAGTCTCTGCCACATATTCATTATGATAAAATACGAAAAGCTGGCACAAACAATCTGAGTTTAAATGCAATGCCACCTTCTTGATGGGAAGCGGCAGGCTGGGGGAATTTTATTTTTTTAATTTAAAACTGTAGGCCACTCCCTAAAGCTGCTGCCCTAGGTACAGACCCAGATATGACCCTGACTATATTATTATTGAAAGGAGTATCTCCGAGAGTCAAATCGAAGCATTCTACACAAAAGTGGATTTCCCATCATATAACAAAATATAGAGCAGAAAGCACAATCTGCATTGTTTCAAATTTATGATAAGCTTAGAACCACTTGTCCAGTGTTGATTTGGACAAAGGCTGCCCAAAGAAATACTAGTTTTGAATCATCTTTACATCATGTCAAAAAGTCCAGGTAGCTGTGATAAATACATGTTTTTTTTTCATTAAGCAGTTAAAAATGATCAAAACAGAATATAGGCGGGCTGACAACCTGCAGCACTCAAACTATAGCACTGTTTCAATCCCCCGCCAGAGGAGGAATGCTGGGAGCTACAGCACTCAAGTGCTACACAATTTGAGAGGCACTCAGGTTTTCTAGGCACATGTCCCAATCAAAATGCCTGAATGGAATGTGAAGTTTGTGTACAAAGGCCCTTTTATAAATTAACTTTTGTACCACCACAGTGCATTTCTACCAGCATTCAGTTTTTCTGGCAAATGTAGGGAGCTGAATTTCCATTTATTAAATCAGAATTTTGCTCCAGCGAGTGGTGCCTCAGGCAGCAATATACCCACAGATATCCCTATACTAATTACACAAAAATGCCCCTAATTGTGAACCTCACATATCTGTGCAGAGTAGCGCAGTGGAGCTCAAGGGAGCCATCATCTCCATCTTGGTTTTCTTCCAAAGACAAGGACATCTTACGTAGCCTACCTCCTTCATGTAGGACATGTGTACTGCTCTGCATTAGTGTGCACTGCCTATGCAGCTAATACATGGCTAGTGACACACTAGGAAATGTAGCTTTTTTTGTCTATTTTACAACCACTGTTATGCCTGGAAACTAGTTGCAACCAGGCATGTGAAATTGTCTCCACTCTGTGTAGAAAATGGACAATGTTGCCAATAAGGAACTTTTTGCAATTATTGTTAGAAATAATGGGTGGCTGTGTTAAAATTGTGGCAATACAAATTCTACTCTAGGAACCAAGTTTTAGCATTTTGCCGCCACTCATGTCCAGTGTACAATTAAAGAAACACACAGGAACATGCTGCAAGTTCTATGTTCTCTCTGGGAATGTCAGCCCATTTCTTGCAGCTTTCTGTGCCACACTCTTGTTTTCTTATTCATATCTTGTACACTGTAAGTTTAATTAGTTCTGCAAGCTGCTTATTATTCATGCTGAAAAAAGTGATGTGTCGACGCATGTAAATCCTGTTAAATGAACGCCCAGATCCCGCATTGCTCACACTGTAATTCATAACTTCCTAAATTCCATTAATTTTTTAAGATGCTTTTAATAATGCCACCCAGTTATAGGGAGGTGGTACAAGGAGTTCTCTGTGGTCCATGCGAGTTCCTGCTGGCTTTATGAATATTAATAACAGTGTAATACTGATTAAAGGGGCTTGAGCAGAAATCTCTATGAATCCCATAGCTCAACATGACCATATCGCAGTCCCTTTATGAATTTGGATTCAGACATTAAACTGTGGGAGGGGAGCAGAGGGGGGCCAAAAGACCGAGCAAAAAAAAAAGTAATTAATGACAGCTTTGCTTCCTTAGGAAAAAAAACAAGATAGGCTAATGAATTGGACAATTAATACTCCCCGGTCTTGAATCAACACATCTGTCTATAGAGCTAGTTACCTTGATGAATGCTTGAGTAGGAGGAAGGATTACTAAGTGTATAACAATGATCCCAGGACAGCTGCTGACAATGATCAGGGACATTTGGCAAGATACAGAAGAGATGAGTTATTGTCAAATAATAATTAATGTAGTTATGAATTGAAAGCTTTCTAATGATGCAATTCTTAGAATTATTGATTCAGGGATAGGCTGGCTAATTTACAAAACAAATGCCAACTGGTTCCATCATCCAAGCCATCTTACGTCTGTGGAAGAATGTGACCAAGAGGTTCTGCCCAAAGCAGAATAATGATGAAATGGCTCCCAATCTTGTTTCTTTAGAGTTTAATTAATAAACAAGGGGGATGGCACTGCAAACAGCATTCCATTACATAGTGATTATGAATTTGCATGTAAATGTACGTCTAATTCAAGTGAAACTGTTTGATCCAGCGCCCCACAAATGACTACTTAGTAAACGAAGGTCTGTTGATCTTAGTAATGTTTGTACATGGGTAGGTTAATGGTACATTCTCTCCATGGAGTAGGGTTTACAGTGGGGTCCCTCAGGGCTCTGTATTGGGTCCACTTTATTCAACTAATCAGTGTTTGCAGATGACACAAAACTATCCAGCCCAATTAATTCTATCCAGCCCAATTAATTATATCCAGCGTGGCATCCTTGCAGCAGGATCTCGACAAACTTGTCAATTTGGGCAGCTTAGTCGCAGATGACATTCAGTATTGCTACATGTAAAGTATGCAAGCCATATATACCCTTAATTGGACTGCACTTGGCAAATCCATAATGGAAAAGGACCTTGGAGTCCATGTAGATAACAAACTTGGCTGTAGCAAGCAATGCTGATCAGCAGCTTCAAGGGCAAACAAGGTTCTGAGCTGTAGTAAAAGGATCACAGACTGATCAGCGATGGGACTTATTCTTCCATTTTACAGGGAGCTGGTAAGGCCCAGATCTAAAATATGCCATACAGTTTTGGTCTCCAGTGCTCAATTATTGAATTGGAGAGGTTCACTAAGGCAACTAGGCTAGTAAATGGTATGGAAGGTCTCATTTATGAAGACTGGTCAAGTGGGAGTTGTTAACTACATATAAATATAAAAGGGGATAATATAATAATCTCTCTAATAATTTATTTGCTAGTAAGTCCTTCCAGACACAAGGGCATGCCTTCCGACTAGAAGAAAGAAGGTTCCATCTAAATATAGGGAAAGGGTTCTTTACAGCGGAAACTGTGAAGTTGTGGCATTCTCTCTTTCTGAATCCGTCATACTGGCAGATACATTAGATAGCTTTAAAAAGGGATTCGATTGATTTTTAACAAGTGAGAAAATACAGTTATTCAAAATAGCTCTTAGTACAAAGTTTATCCAGAGTCTGGTCCAATGGTCACCTTGGAGTCAGGAAGGAATGTCTCCTGCCTGGGGGACTTTAGAGAGGCCTCAGAAGGGTTTTTTTGCCTTCCTCTGGATCATGTAGCATTTAGGAAGGTTTTATATAGACATACATTGTTTAACTTGATAGATGTAAAGATGTTGTACCATGTTAGCCAAAAAGAAGGTTACCACCACTGCCCCGATTGGTGGTACTCAAAATTAAGGAGCCTGTCGCCATCAGTTATATATTCAAAATATGATGTCTCTAAATTAGCATTTTTACGGTTTCTAAACAAAACTATTTTTTGTATGTAAGTATTGAATCTACTGCTGGGGAAAGGGTTTGTTTAAACAGAGGTTTGCTCCGTGGACTGCTGATTAGTTTTGATTTTGCTCATAAGAACAGGTAGACTGTGACTTTATGTCAGTGTTGGATATTTCCTTGTTTGGTGCAAGGTGAGAGGCCTTTTGGATTTGGCAACTCAAAACGCTCTTTCCAAAGGGCCTCAATGAGAATTTTAGTTTAACATGTATTGTCTAAATGGCATTGTATGGAGTATTAAGTTGATCGTGATTCCATTTTCCTTCCCCGTTCTTACCCATTTTCCTTTCAGATGAGAAATATCGGGTGATAGTTAAGACTTACCGGCGGTGAGTAATGGATTCCGATTATTTATAATTATTGTGTTATGTATATGGTTGATGCATTTTTCTAATATTTTTCACAATTCTTCTAATTCTTTTTCTACTATTTATTATGAAATGCTGCTAAGGAACCACTGGATTTGTGGTCTTTCACTACATATTACGAAAGACTTTTTCAATGTAAATGCACTTGTACTTTATTTGTGGGACTTGTTGAATTGGTATATCCAAGCGGTTAAAAAATTCTTGTTGTATTGTGAACAATGGATTGTGGGAGAAAAAAAGATTTTGCAAACATAAGTGTTTGCCACACTTGAGATTGCATCCTGATGAAGGTAGGTTAAACCACTGAAACATTGATCTTGCTGATGATATAACATTAAAAGAGGGGCCACGACTGCAGATAATAGTGTGTGTGGATCCGTGACTCTACTACTCGTTTGATACAAGAAATATTTTAAAAAATTCATATTTTTACTAAAAAAAGTTAAAAAGTCCTATTTATTTAGTACTCAATACAGATACTGTTCTTTTATTGCCTCACTATATTGCCTAATTATTATCCACAGACACAGCAACATATTTAAAGGGACAAGCTGCTCCATTTGTTTTTAACAATATCACTAGGTTCTTAAAAAATACAAAGGAATGCAATTGAGTAATGGGCAATTTTATAAAACATTTCCACAACACACAACAATCTGTATGTTCTGTAGTTTGAATCTCCATATCTTAAGACTACTAAAAAAAATTTACACACCATAGAATTGTTTTTCCTCCAATTGTATTGTTATTTATCAAGTACTGTTTTATTATCACAAAGAAAAAAGAAATAACTTTTACAAATTTGAATTACTTTACATTAAAATGGAGTCCATCGGAGATGGCCATACTCTAATGTGGAGCTTTCTGGATAATCGGTTTCTGTATAATGGATCCCATGCCTATATATGTCTTAGACTAGACATAGTCAAGTTTTGCGTTTCAAAAAAATCTTTTTACTCCAAAAACATCCAATTCAGATATTTATTTATTAATTACATAAGTAAAAAAGTAGGCATACAGACCCATTGATACTTGGCCTTACGCGTTTCGTACCCCCCTGGTACTTAATAAGTCAAGTTTTGCCCAAAATTATTGGGAATATAAACAAGTGCTGTGTTCTAGAATTCAACTTCAGATTCAAAAAGAGAAAAGAACTGACCAGTAGGAATGTATCAATCCCACGATATTTTTATAATTTTCTTACAAATTCGCCAAATTTAAACACACAAAAGAAGGATTTGGTATTCAATTCACCAGCATTCCAAAATTGTGTATTTGGTGCATTCTTACTAAATAATCCCAAAACCTCATGTGGCACATTAAAGGAAAACTATACCCCCGAACAATGTAGGGCTCTATAAAAAGATATTGCATAAAATAACTCATATGTAAAAACCTGCTTCATGTAAATAAACCATTTTCATAATAATATACTTTTTAGTAGCATGTGCCATTGGGTAATCATAAATAAAAAATTGCCATTTTAAAAAATAAGGACAGCCTCCTGGGATCCTAGGATCCAACGGTGCACACAAACATACCAAACAAACTATAAAGTTAGGTCACATGAGCCAATTAAAGGACAAGGAAAGTGTAAAATAGAATAAGGGTAGAAATGGTGTATTTTGTATACTAAACATAAACATGAACTTACTGCACCACAAGCCTAATCAAACAAATGATTTATGCTTTCAAAGTTGGCCACAGGGGGCTGTCATCTTGTAACTTTGTTATACATCTTTGTCTGACACTGGCACTGCACATGCTCAGTATGGTCTGTTTGAGTTCTGCATGGCTGGTAAGTAAGGCAAGGGCTCCCCCTGCTGTTCATAAGTGATTGTTTCCCTGCCAGAAGCACTAAATGAAGGGAGAAATTCACTGCATACAGTCAGGTTTCTTATAAAAACGGTACACATTTTAAAATTAAAGTATATTGGAGATAGATTTCTTTTTCATTAAAGGAAAACTATACCCAGAAAATGAATTTTTGAGCAAAAGATAGTTTATATCAAATCAAATGACATATTAAAGAATCTTACCTACCTGGTATATATATTTAAGTAAATATTGCCCCTTTACATCTCTTGCCTTGAACCACCATTTCATGATGGTCTGTGTGCTGCCTCAGAGACCACCTGACCAGAAATATTTAAACTCTAACTGTAAAGGGAAGAAGTGTTGAAGCAAAAGACAGAACTCTGTCTGTTAATTGGCTCATGTGACCTAACTTTATAGTTTGTTTGGTATGTTTGTGTGCACCGTTGGATCCTAGGATATTCTGTCCTTATTTTTTAAAATGGCTATTTTCTATTTAGGATGACCCAATGGCACATGCTACTAGAAAAGTGTATTATTATGAAAATGGTTTATTTACATGAAGCAGGGTTTTACATATGAGTTGTTTTATGCAATATCTGTTTATAGAGACCTACATTGTTTGGGGGGTATAGTTTTCCTTTAAAGAAAGTAAAAATGGGATTTTATTTCTTTGCCTTTCCTTGCCCTTTAACAGACAGAGTTGTGTCTTTTGCTTCCACACTTCTTCCTGTTACAGTTAGAGTTGAAATATTTCTGGTCAGGTGATCTCTGAGGCAGCACACAGACCATCACAAAATGGGGGTTCAAGGCAAGAGATGTAAAAGGGCAATATTTACTGAACTATATATTCCAGTTTGGAAAGAATCTTTAATATGCCACTTAACTTGATATAAACTATCTGTTGCTCAAGTATTCATTTTGGGGGTATAGTTTTCCTAGAAACATGACTGATACATCATTTAAACAGATATGGGTGATAAGATCAGCTATGCCAAGTCAGAAGGTCGGGGAATGCTGTGAGCAAAAAATAAAATAAAATAAATAAACATCCTGATTAAATTTCAACCTGTTAATAAAGTTATGGCAATCAATGTTTTTGTGTTGTACCCCCAGAAAGCTCCAAATGACGTAAATGTCCATTTCCCATAGACTCCATTTTATCCTAATGATCCAAATTATTAAAAATGATTTTCTTTTTCTCTTTAATAATAAAACAGTAGCTCATACTTGATCCAAACTAAGATATAATTAATCCTTATTGTAAGCAAACCAGCCTATTGGATTTATTTAATGATTACATGATCTAGGACACTGAAGGGATGAAAAACCAAATTACACAAAGATCCATTATCCAGAAAATCCCAGGTCCCAAGCATTCTGGACATATTTCGCCTCTCCTTTACACTGATGAATGGAAGGTGTTCTGATGGCCCTGTCACTAGAACAGTTTTAACCAGATATCCTGAAATTTGTGGCTCTGGGCCAACCTCACTAATTCCCCTTAATCTGAAAGGGCACAGCCTATGAAAACAATGTTAGCTCATAGTACAGTTTCCCCAGGGAACAAACAGCTTGTTATTGTAGTGTCAAGAGGACGGCCAGTGCCAAGTCTGATGTGATGACACCTCGCACCCTGTAGAGATTCTGTTTCCAAAGTATACCACCTACTGTTGTGAGAATTTTGGCTAAGGTAGGGGTGTGTGTGTACAGGTCTGATCCACACAAGCAAACCATGTGTGCTTTTATTGCCCAGCTTGTGTCAGGATGAAGGATCTATGAAATGACTGAATGACTGATGATGGAAAAGTTTGAGGTCAAAAATGAAGATCAGAAATGGCTAAACATATTAGTATGGAGTAACTGTTTTGGCTTTACTTTCTAAACTTTGTTCTGCACCTGACACACAACTGGCTGAAGCCAAGGTGGCCTTTATACATGGACAAAATGGGTATTTATCTAGATCCCATTGATTCTGATGGCCCTGAGCAGAGCAGAATTACATCTGGCACCATTCACAGAGACTGAAATGTTCTCTCTTCTCATTAGCACACCCATGTGTTTATGTCTAAAAGGTCATTATATACCTTTAGCATCTGGTGCAATCTGCATGATTTTAAACCTATTTTTAAACTGATTTACCTCTGATTGACCTTTACATGCTTTTATTGTATTGTTTCTATAAACTAATCTCCAAATGTGTCACTAAAACATTCTGAGAGTATAACGTGAAATCTTTACAGCAACCCACATTATGCAACTGTAACTTTAATAGCCCTCCTGTCCTCGTGTGACCCTGCATATATCAAAAGGAAACTGGCAATTGCAGATCATTCATTCATTCATTTAATTTTATGTGTCTGCCTTTAAATTTTCCCTAATGCAAAATGACTTCAGTGTTACCATACGGGAAACGCAGAGTAAATTCGGCACTTTTTTATAAAGTAGGAAATTTATCTCTGTTAACGATGTAAGAAAAACATTTGGCTCTGTTAGTAACTTCTAGCCGTTAATACCAAGCACACACTCTGAGGTAGTGATGTGCTGGCTGGCCCGATACTAGCGAGATCCGCAGATTTACTCTTCTACTGCTCTCCATGCCCGCCACCTTCAAATGTAGACTTCCGGGTTCTTCTTTAATAGATGCTCGCCCTGCCCCTTTTGTGATGTCATTGGCGGGTCAACGCGGGTTTATAAAAGGAACCTGGAAGTACGGCTTTGGCGTGCGCGGGCGGGTGGCTACAGGTCGGAGAAATTCCAACCTGCACATCACTACTCTGAATGTCAGGAAGGCTAATAACATTTTCAAACTGGTCACTGGACCTCTCCCATTGACTTATACATGAACTCGGCAGGTTTAAGGTGGTGAATAGTCAAATTAAATACATTTTGAATTGAGTTTGGATAATTCACCATTTGAATTTGATAGTTTTGAAAAAATCAATAATTTGAATTTCCAATTTGACCCTTAAAGGAGAATTCAACCCCTTATCAAAAAAAACCTACCTCCCTAGCCTACATTGACCCCCCCTCCCTCCTACCCCCCAACCTAGCTGCTAACCCGGGTAAATGCCCCTAACTTTTTAATCACATCTCGGTGCAGATTCAGGGATTGGCAGCCATGGCATGAACTCCGAAATTCAGTAAGGACTTAGGGGCATTTACCTGAAGTAGCAGCTAGGCTGGGGGGACGAGGGAGGGGGTCATATGTAGGGTGGGGAGTAGGTTTTTTTTTTAATAAGGGGTTGAATTTTCCTTTAATAAATCTGCCCCCTAGTAATGTGACAGTCAGTAAAAACTGATCCCACACCCAACCCTAACCTGCAAAATTTTAACCTGCCCCCGACCCTAACCCGTAAGATTTTGTCATCCTAGGACCCACGCACAACCCATACCTGTGTCTTGTCACTGCTCTGTATGTAACTTCTGTGCATGCCTCTGGTTTCATAAACACAAAATCTTCTGGAGCAAATGAGGATTGGTCTTCCCCAGTCTGATCTCCATCCAGCCCTATCAAGCAATGGTTGGCAAAATTTGAACCTGAAACCACCCAACTGGTGTAAAACCTATGGGTTTCATGTAAACCCACACATCACTAGATACAATATCTCAACAGAATGAACTACTGACTGTAACCATAGCGTGGAATTAAATTGCCCAGCTTATTGGACAACTACCTGAACCAGGCTATATAAAGAAAACTAGATCAAACACTTGACTTTACATTACAGCAACAGTGAGTATTCATACAACAGGACCATAAAAGATATAATATATGTTGGAAATGACTCATCTGTGGCAACTAGCTTTTGTTGAACTAAATTCCAGCTTCCGACATGCCGAGGCTGGTGCTGGCAGATAGAGCTGAACAACTGGAGGGAAAAAAACCTAATTTATTTATAAAGCGCCAGCATTTACTTTATAATAGTGGTCTTACAATAAACAGTAAATCAAACCAAGTTTATTCCCCAAAGTTTTTCTTATCACTACAGGTAAAAAAAAAAAAAAAAAGGTTGAACTTGATGGACGCGAGTCTTTTTTCAGCCTAACTTACTATGTATGTTAGGTATGGGGCCTGTTATCCAGAATGCTCGGGACATGGGGTCTTCCCGATATTGGATCTTTCCATACTTTGGATCTTCATACCTCGAAAATCATGTAAACATTAAACCCAATATTCTGGTTCTGCTTCCAATAAGGAATACTTATATCTTAGGTTGGATCAATATTTAAGGTATGGTTGTATTATTACAGAGAGAAAAGAAATCATTTTTTAAAATTTGGATAAAATGGGAGTTTCTGGATAATGGGTTTCCCGTACCTGTATTTCTATTTTTTAATGCAGTCTCAATTAGTGATGGACACTTATCTGTTCCCTAATGGTACAAAATAAGTATTTTAGGGGGGAATGTAATTAAAGTTGCAAAGATTAAAAATCCACATTGTAATATTGTTCCTTAAACTGTTATTGCATTGTGAATTTTAATTGCGCACTCTTAAGAAGTGCTTGAAGGTGTCGTAATCTTTTGGAGCAAACATAACGACTTTTTCAGTAAGAAGTTTTATTACATTAACTGTGCATTGGTAAAATTCGCAAACTCTATTCCACTGTCGGAAGTGGTGGCTAAACAGTTTCCGGGTTCGCAAAAGCTATATTAAATTCGCACAAAGCAAAAATTGTTCATGCAGAGGCATAACTTTTTGCATTGCAAATAATTTTTCTGTTACCAACTTTTATTACATTCCCCTATAAGTGTTGAGTTGTGCAGTTGTTTTCTAGTGGACTCTGAAGACTAATGGCGCATTTGTCAGCAGATTATATTCATTCTTTTTCCCACAGTTGGGGAAAAAACTACCAAATTATTGCGACATTGTCAACCATTTTTTCCACAATCAAGTCTGGCACAGCAGGAAAGAAGAAAACATAATTTTGTTTAAGCGGAAGCTTTACTTCAAACTGATTTGTATGGACTCTTGGCAAGGTTTTAACTGCGAGGTTTTAAAAATAAATTTTATTATATAATAGAAATAATAATATTTAGATTAAGAGGGGCTGTCCAATTGAAGGTCAACAGAGCCCCCTGTCTGCACAAGGGCTCCACAGATTTTTTTGCATGATATAATTTTAATATAATTTGACCTTTAAACACACAGTACATGTATAGGATCTATTATCCAGAATGCTCAGGACCTGGGGTTTTCCAGGCAAGAGATCTTTCCATAATTTGAATCTCCATACCTTAAGTCTGCTAAAAATTACATAAATATTTAATAAACCAAATAGGATTGTTGTGCCTCCAAAAAGGATAAATTATATCTTAGTTGGGATCAAGTACAAGCTATTGTTTTATTACAGAGAAAAAGGAAATCATTTTTAAAAATTAAAGATCAAGTACAAGCTATTGTTTTATTACAGAGAAAAAGGAAATCATTTTTAAAAATTAAAGATCAAGTACAAGCTATTGTTTTATTACAGAGAAAAAGGAAATCATTTTTAAAAATTAAAATGATTTTATTAAAAATGGAATGCTTTTGCAGGTTGAGCTGTCAAAATTAATCAGGACTGTCCCGTGAAAAACGGGACAGTTTGGAGGTATAAGCAAATTGGGAAGGCAGAAAAAAAAGAGGCAGCAAGCACTCACATTTGAGTACGGGCGCATGGGTCAGAGGGTGGGCCCTTACACTATGCCACACAGAGGGAGCCCCACACACTAAGTAATAACATGATAAATTGTTGCACCTGGGAAGCACGGCAGGGTGGAGCTGAGAAAAATGTCTCTGAGGTTATAAAGCGGTCAGACAGTGCTGTGCCTTTTGTTGATCATGTTTATTTTATATAAATAGCTTATCTACCTCAACATAAAAAGTTCTATGCCTCCTATGTACTGCAACTCTACTGTTTCCAAGGAAGCTGAGCAGGCTCAGGCATGCTCCCCCGTAACTCACACTGCTCACATTTTCACTGAATTCCTTATGTCTTTGTTAAGTTCCAAGCTCAGAAAGCTCATTATTTTGCTCATCAGGAATAGAAATAGGCGTGATGATAGTAGTAACAAAAAGGTACACATAACTTATCATCTCTAGATAGGGAATTTTAGAACGTGATTGCCTTTACAAGAAAGAAGCTCATTCAATATTGATGGTAAAACCATCTTTCTTCATGCCTCTGTGAATCATTTATGTTCTTGTAAATAATGCCTAGCAAAAATATGCATGCAACTCAAGTTTTAAATAAAAAATTGTGGCAACCCCCCCCCCATTGGTTACAACCTATTAAATCTGTTCATTGGACAGACCCGATTGTGACCCGCTACTCTCATTCCTCCATTTTGATGAATCAGGTTTAAGACTGCTAATATAATGTGTTCATGAATGGCAGAAGCTTAAGTTACTGATGCAGGAAGCATCTTCTGACACTTCTCTTCTCAGTTCTTCCACTCATTAAGACAGAAGAGGTACAGAGGTACAGCTGAACAGAGAAGCAACAGGATATACTTCCTGCAGAAATTACTTAGGTTTAGGTCAGATGGGAAGATTCGGGGAGATTTGTCACCTGGCGACTAATCGTCTCTTTTTTGGGGTGACTAATCTCCCTGAACCGCTTCCCCCTGCCTTCCAGCTGATTAATAAAGAATTGCCTGAGCCTGACATGCAGCGCTGCGCTTTCCCGAAATCACTCGAAATTGCCTAAGGAAACAACTTCGGAAAACACAGCGCCGCATGTGAATAGGTGCAGGCGATTCTTCATTAATCAGCTGGAAGGCAGGGGGAAGCGGTTCAGGGAGATTAGTTGCCCCAAAGAAGAGGTGCTTAGTCGCCAGGTGACGAATCTTCCCATCTGGCCTAAACCTTAAAGGTGATCTGTCTTGAAACTTTAATTAAAGATAAGCTTCACTTTAACTTTCTAAATATAATCAATTAAAAACATCCCCACTCTCAGCAATCTCTCTCTCATGACAAAGGGACCAGAGTCAAATTTTTATTATGTATATGTTTCCTTTGCATAGAGAATGTATTAAGGCTTACTGTTAAAGGGCAAGGAAAGGCAAAGAAATAAAATCCCATTTTTACTTTATTTAATGAAAAAGAAATCTATCTCCAATATACTTTAATTTTAAAATGTGTACCGTTTTTATAAGAAACCTGACTGTATGCAGTGAAATTCTCCCTTCATTTAGTGCTTCTGGCAGGGAAACAATCATACTTATGAACAGCAGGGGGAGCCCCTGCCTTACTTACCAGCCATGCAGAACTCAAGCAGACCATACTGAGCATGTGCAGTGCCAGTGTCAGGCAAAGATGTATAACAAAGTTACAAGATGACAGCCCCCTGTGGCCAACTTTGAAAGCATAAATCATTTGTTTGATTAGGCTTGTGGTGCAGTTCATGTTTATGTTTAGTATACAAAATTCAGCAATTCTAGCCTTATTCTATTTTACACTTTCCTTGTCCTTTAAAATAACTGGCTCCAACACAAAGCTGCATGTAGGGAGACAGGTTGAGAAGAGGGGTAGTGAGAACAACCTTTATCATTTCAGAAGCAGTACAGATTTTTTTTCCATGGGATAAATCTTTACAATAGTTGCCCTTTAAGCTTTCACCTTTCTGTTTGGTTGCTAGCAGCATGCAACAAAAGGGAAGAAGTTAGAAGCATCAAGCTCAGAACAATTTTACATTACACAGTGTGGTTTGGGTACATGTCCCCTTGAAGTCTATTTTTTCTTTACTTGATGTATGAGAATCGTGTTTTGGGCATGCATTAATCTTCAGAAAAAGAACCAAACCTCAATACGCATTGAAATTCCACACAGGGGGAAAAAAAAAAAAAACCTGCCATCAGAATGTTCCTAATGTGCAGCTGAGTGAGTGCAGAGAAAGAGTGGCCGATCGCTGTATAAAGTTTCTGTCTGGTTCTGCTTTTTATCATTATTGTCTTTAAAAACGGTTGGGTTATATTTCATCTGCTGTATAATCCTTTCATATTTTAATCCACACACTACAATATGCTGAAACTCAATGTGCTCGTGTTTTTGTTGGATGTTTCAAACGGTATGAAAGTTTGCTGGGAAATGATAGCATTTCTTCACTAAATGCAAACAATTCTTTGGATTCTTACGTTAAACAAAAATCCATATAATAATTTCATTTTACAGTCATTCATCAGATAAGAACTTCTCAACTACTGAGGGGTGAGTAACAATTTATCTGTGGCAGTAAAAAAACCCAAAACAAAACGCACACACAGAGTCACCCAGGAATATAGTGAATATATATATATATATATATATTTTTTTTTAAAAAAGAACATAAACCCATGTTTTTAAATTCTTTTCATGATACAGGTATGGGATCCGTTATCCAGAAAGCTCCGAATTATGGAATGGCCATCTACTACATTTTATCCAAATAATAAAAAATTGTAAAAAAGATTACCTTTTTCTCTGTAATAATAAAGCAGTACCTTGTAATTGATACAAACTAAGATATAATTAATCCTTATTAGAAGCAAAACCAGCCTATTGGGTTTATTTAATGTTTACATGATTTTCTAGTACACTTAAGGAATGAAGATCCAAATTATTGAAAGATCAGTTATCTATTATTATCAGTTTAAAGCGCTAATATCATCAATTTGTAACAGGATGCCCCTGCTGTTCTGTTGTGCTATCGTAAACAGCAGTATACTCTCTTATTCAGCATGAGTGCAATGAATAGGACTGGTAGCGAACATTTTAACAATTTTATTTCTTGATCTGAACATGGCATCCAGGGAAATTAAAGCTACTCCATGTCTGGTCCTTGCGAGGTCAATAATTAGATTCCCAGTGCACACACAAGCTTCTTGCATAATGGACTCCTGCTAACAGAACAGCCAACATTAAAGGGGACCAAACATGGAGTAACTTCAGTTTCCCTAAAAAAAAAAAAAAAAAATCTAGATACGTAGATATTTTGTGATTTTAATAACTGTCAACTAATATGTTCAGCACAAGCCCTATTCGTTGTGCCCATGTTGATCAAGATGCATATTGTTCATTTAAAGGGGTTGTTCACCTTTGAGTTTTGGTATAATGTAGAGAGTGATATTCTGAGACAATTTGCAATTGGTTTTAATTTTTTATTGTTTGTGGTTTTTGAGTTATTTAGATTTTTATTCAGCAGCTCTCTAGTTTGCAGTGTCAGCAATTTGGTTCCTAGGGTACAAATTACCCTAGCAACCCTGCATTTATTTGAATAAGAGACTGGAATATGCATAGGAGAAGGACTGAATAGAATGATAAGTAATAAAAAGTAACAATAACAATACATTTGTAGCCTTACAGAGCATTTGTTTTTAGATGGTGTCAGTGACCCCCATTTGAAAGATTCAAAGAAACAGAAGAAAATTGCAAATCATTAAAAAAAACTATGAAAAATAAATAATGAAGACCAATTGAAAAGTTTCTTAAAATTGGCCCTTCTACAATATACTAAAAGTTAACTTGAACCATCCCTTTAAGTAACTGACTGAGAAAAGTGTTTTCCAATGCTTTTCTGCTCAGTGATAATACTACTGGACACTATTAAAGTCTATTGTACACTACAAAGTAACCAACTGTATGCTTTAAATAGAAAGGCTTGGCTAAAAGGAGAGAAAAAGCCCAGAACTGAAGACAGTAATATACCCAATGTTAACATAGCTTTAAAAATCAAAAATGAAACATTTAAAAGCTCACTGAATTATGGTTGGAGACATGAATATTTGCTGTGTTTACCAAGTATGCATTCAGAACCACTGGTTTATCAGAACATAAACTCAGGGCAAAAAATCCAAAATTGTAAACAGCCCCCATCCCAATGAATAGATGTCATCAGCGCAAGATACTGGCACATAGCCCCTAACGAGTAGGACTTGCAGAATAAGCAAATGAATGAAACAGATGAACGGATTAAAATGGTTTCAAGACGGCCATTGCAAACCAGAGACCATGGTAAGCAGACCTGGAGAAGCCCTGACCTCTGCTACATTGTTACAAGAGTCAGAACCAGAGAATAGAAATACTGCTTTCAATTCAATTTACAAATAAAATTATAACCATTAAAAGTGTTTAATGAACGTATATTGGATAATCACTTAGAATTACATTTTCTAACATTGTGCAAAAAATCTGTTTTGAGTGGAGTTCCCCTTTAAATCAACTGCTGCTCACGAAGAAATCTTTTCAATTCTTCCACCTGACACAGGAGCATCACTGGGAGAAGTAATCTAGATACAATACTGTTACGTCATAATGACATTACGGCATCTCAACAAAAATGTCAATTAAAAATAACCAAGAACTGTTGCCACAGTAACTGAAGGCGTTAATGTGACAATTTGTTTATATTTTCAGAGGGATATGAGGTATTTTTTATAGATGCCTATGATAAGCAGGGACTCGCCTGCCAGAGCTTACAACTAGCACAGAAGGTGTGTTTAATACAAGGCTTTGCTGTTTACATTGATTACAAGATAAGGATGTCAGCTGCTAGGTGTTTCCCTCAAAATAGAGGTTTCTAAGGAAAATTTAACACATGAATGCAGGGAAACTTAAGGTAGTCTAATAAATAGATATAAAACAGAGCATGGCATTATGGGACTATTCATTAAAGGTGTTGTTCGCCTTAAAACACGACACTTGATTTCAGATTATTCACTGGAAAAGACTTTTTCCAGTTTCTTCCTATTTTCTATTTGTGACCGTTTTCCTATTACTGAAGGATAACGTTTCATTTTCCAACGTCTGAAGCAGCTCTGGGAGGGTGTTGCAGACTCTTTAACTGTTCTAAATTGATGCAATTAGTGGATACATTTGTTATCTTTGTCTCTCTTGAGCAGAATCCCTAAATTTCATTAAAGGAAGCTGTTAGAATTGATACAATAGCTGCTAATATTTCACTGATCGAGCTGAGAAAGGTATCAACGAAATGTAGCAAATTGTAACAGTTCTGAATCTGCTCCTGGATCACTGAGCTGCCAGACTGAAACCACAGCTAAAGGAGAACTAAACACCTGTTAAAGAGATACGGACACCTGAAATTAAACTCTTTTTTACATCTATTATAATATTGGCTTTGATAGCTACTTCTAACTTTGCCATAAAGTATTTGCATGATGCTCTTACATTACCTGTCTGATCCCCCATGTTCCTGTATGAGGGGGCTGCCATATTTGTGCAGCAGGAGTCCGTTAGTATTAGAAACTGTAACCAACAGGCTGAGATGGGACAGTCAGGTTGGTTAAGTCAGAGAGTCAGAGTGTCAGGCTTAGGAACTTCAACTAACAATTATATACGAAAACAAACCTCTTAGCAAAAAATAATCAACAGTACAGGTAACATTAAGGGGCAAATTTACTATTATTCCCCATAATTAGCTCGACCAAATTCGAAATTCGATAAGCATTCCACCATCGAATGATTATCGAATTGTTTTAGGCTATCATTTTGCTTGCTATACGATTTCTCGATGAATTTGTACGATTGGATACCGATCGTTCGATTTCACGAAAAAAATCGTGAAATTTCCTTCGAGCGTCCGATAAAATTTGTACGATTCGAATGATCGTACGAATGGTATTCGAGCAGGACTTAGCCTCAGAAGCCTATGGGGAGCTTCCCATAGGCTTCTATTACAATTCGGTAGGTTCAATCTGGCGAAGTACGCAGTAGAATAACTTTAAAATTTTGATTCCTTCGATCATCGAATGATCGAATATTTGATCATTCGATCTATTCGATATTCGATGATCAATGATAGAAGAGGCCAAATTTGCATATCTGATTCCACGAAAAATTTGTACGATCGGTATTCGATTGAATTCGATTGAACTTCGATCATTTCACGTGAATTTCGTAAATCGGCCCCTTAATGTACATTCATATGTTAAAATTCATTTTTAGTGTCAGTATCTCTTTAAGCGAAAACCCCCAACCCTTTCCTTCCATTGGCCCCTTTCCCTGCTTTCTCCCTCCATACTACCTTACTTGTGTCCCAGGTATAAACATTGGCATATTCATGCAGGGTAGCGCAGCAGAGCTCTTGGGCACCTTCTTCAGTATCTTCGGATCCTCTTCTTTTCCTTCAGCAATCTTCTCGCAGTAGGCACAGAAACCAGAGGGGCCCCAACTGTGGATGTGTGAAAAATCATGGTGTCGGCTCTCACTTATGCATGGAATCTGAAGAAGGCACCCATGAGCTCCGGTTTTGTGAATATGCCAACATTAATGCCAGGGACACTTTTTTCAAGTAAGTTACTATTGAGGAAGAAAGCAGGGAGAGGAGTCAACGGAGGGAAGGGGATTTGGATTTTCACTGATACGGACACTAATGATGTTCTTTTCAAAACATTAATCTGCATTTAAAGTTACCTATAGGTCATATTGATCGCTTTTCGCTGATAATTCTCCTTTTGTAAGTAATTGGTAGTTGAAGTTTATAAACCTGACTGTTTTGCCACCTGACTGTCTCTTCTTGACATGTCAATTGAAGTTTCTAATGCTAACTGACTACTGCTGCACAAATATGGCAGCCCCCACTGCAAAATTATTTTAGGACCTTCCCTAAACCATATGCAGTTGCATAGCCTTCTACCTCTATAGTTACACCCAGGCCCGAACTGGCAATTTGTGAGTTCTGGCAAATGCCAGAGGGGCTGTTGTAAGTTGCCATAGACCAGGGGTCCCCAACCTTTTTTGCTCGTGAGCCACATTTAAATTTAAAAAAGAGTTGGAGAGCAACACAAGCATGATAAAGTCCATGGGGATGTCAAATAAGAGCTCTGATTGGCTTTTTGGTAACCCCTATATGGACTGGCAGCCTACAGGAGAGAATGTTTGGCAGGACATCTGTTTTTTATGCAACCAAACTTGCCTCTAAGCCATTAATTCAAAAATAAGCACCTGCTTTGAGGCCACTGGGAGCAACATCCAAGGGGTTGGAGAGCAACATGTTGCTCGCGAGCTACTGGTTGGGGATCACTGCCATAGACAGTCACGATTTATTGGGCTGCTTGGGCCTCATTGTATTTGGAATGCCACGGCCTATTGTGAATCCCAGTCTGGACCTGGTTACACCCCTGCTCAGCACCACCCATTTGCAAAGTAAATCAGATACCCATCTTTGTCTCAAGGTAACACAGCTAGTCAGTGCTATGCAGTCACCTTCAGAAAATTATTACCTTTTTACAAAAAGTCTCCCTGTTTTCTACAGCATTCTCAGTGAGGAAAACGATCATTGTAGCCTCCTCGCTGACTGAATCAATAAGGGCTAAAGGAATCAGAACAGCTATCCTGCCAATCAATCATATTAATTTGGCTACTTTTTATTATTTGTTTTTCTAGTCAGGTCCTCTCCTATTCATATTACACTCTCTTATTCAAATCAATGCATGGCTGTCAGGGTAAGTTGGACCCTAGCAACCAGATAGCTGAAACTGCAAACTGGAGAGCTGATGAATAAAAAGCTAAATAGCTCAAAAACTACAGACAATAAAAAATGAAACCCAACTGCAAAATTGTATAAGACGATCACTCTACATCATACAAATTTAACTCAACGGTGAACAACTTTAACTTTATTATTAAAAAAAATAATAAAGGAAACACTGACACCTACTGGAAGAATCCAATTGGTAACAATGATTGTTGGCATGTTTAGAATGAAGGCACCCTGGCCATTCACTTCCTACACACAAACTGAGTGGCCAGTGGCGTAACTCGATATTAAACCCTCAAATTCTACCATGGGAATAGTTAGGGAATAAAAATTCTCCAAATTCGAATTCAAAGGAATTTTACCGCAATTCGATTGGTCGAACAATCGGATATAAAAATTTGATCAAACGATTGATCGATTCGAACGATTTTAGCCGTTCGATTGAATTTTTTTAGTCAATCAAAATTTCTTAAATCTAATTCGGTAGGTTGAAACTGGCGAACTAGGCAGTCGAATAAAAATTTAAAGGGGAATTACTTCGACTGTCGAATAGTCGAATAGATTTTTATTCGAATCATTCGATTCGATCGAATTTTCAAAATTCACTGGTCGAAGTGGTCTTCAAAAACATTCGAAAATTCGAATTCAAAACTTTAAATCCTTCAAGTGAATTTAGTAAATCTGACCGTTAGAGTGGCCATACATGGGCCAATAAAAGCTGCTGACAGAAAAAGTCAGCAGCTTATTGGCCCATGTATGGGACCATCTGATGGGCTACCCCAATCGATAGCTGGCCGCTTGGACTGGACTAAAAATTCCATTGGATCGCGGCTGCAATCCGACCACCCGTTCTCCTGTATTACGATCCGATCATTGGGTCCTAGGGGCCACGATCGGATCAGTCTGACATCGCCCACCTCAAGGTGGGCATATCGGGGAGAGATCCGCTCATTTGGCAACATTGCCAAACAAGCGGATCTCTCAGTGTATGGCCAGCCCTGTGAGTGGCGTTTTTTGTTTTTTTAAAGGGGAAATCTGGCTTTTTAACCAAAATTTGATAAAGATGCCCAAATAACACAGAAACCCCTAATATACACATCACAGTTATCTATTTCTTGAAAAAGTATGAATAAATTACATTTTCTGTGCTGAAATCCAGTTCTTCTTAAAGGAACAGTAACACCAAAAAATGAAAGTGTTTTAAAGTAAAGAAAATATCATGTAGTGTTACCCTGCGCTGTTTGCTTCAGAAACACTACTATAGTTCATATAAACAAGCTGCTGTGTAGCAATGGTGGAAATTAAAAAACGGCTATATGGCACAGGGTAAGTAATGGATAACAGATAGCATGAATAGGTGCCCCCCATGGCTACACAGCAGCTTATTTATATAAACAATAATAGTGCTTCAGAAACAACCACTGCAGTTTTACCAGTGCAGGGCAACACTGCTATATATGTTTTTATTACTTTAAAACAATTACATTTTGTGATGTTACTGGTCCTTTAATTTGAAATCCTGGCAGGGAAGGAGGGACTAAAAACACTGATGTTACAAATTGTAACAACTTCTCCACAGCTTACAGACAGCATGCACGAACTACATAAGCCACAATGCATTGCACTGTGATCGTATGTTCCTTATCGAAACCATGTGTGCAAGGAATTGTGTGGTTTGGAGGACAGCTGGCTACTGATACAAAGAACTGTCAAAAGCCATTAAAAAATCATGAAAAGTCTGCATATTTTTTAATTGATGTATATTGCAAAGTTGCTTGAAATGAGGGTTCCTTGACAAAAAGCTTAAGTTGTGTTTTTGTAGAGTTCCCCTTTCAATACAGTATCGTAAGACCTTTGCAACAAGTCTTGTCTCGTAAAGCAACCAATCAGCAGGCAGTATCAACTGGTCACCTGTTTCAAAACAAACATATGATTGGTTGCAATAGATTACTACACTCAGCCAAAAATTGTGCCTTGGAGCAGTTCTGTACTCCAATTAGGACTTCAGTATGTCACTTGGCTGCCCTGACATCCGCTCCGCATACAAACAATACGAAAACCCTCCCCCGCTACCTATACATTTTAGTGTTCCCGGCAGTGCGCACATCAGCATAAGCACATTCATATCATGTATAGAAAAAGAAGCACTCACTTAAATGATGCACCAGTGCACTCTCCCAGACCGGAAATAAAAAAGCCGGAAGTTCAAAGGAATCCACCCTGACACGCAAACTAACCATTTCAGTGAGACCAAACGCCGCCTAGCGTTTATAGGGGTGATTAGCGAAATAGGAAACGCAGATGGTTTACACATTAAGTAGCCTGTGGAGTAACAAAACAGCAAACACTCTGCAGACGAATTCTTCCGTTAATCTTAATAAAGCTTTTTTTTCTAACTCCACCAAAGTGTAGTTAGCCCTTTAGACGCTAGCTCACGCTTTGATTACGGAGAAAGTTTATTTGCGTTCCAGTGTGGTTTTCCCAACACTTCCTGCTTCCTGGTTTCCGGTCTGGCAGCATGGGCGCAGGGGGTGGGGCGGGATGGTTGTGTCTAGTTCCTAGTGGGTTTAAGGACGTCGTACCTGTGAGTGTTATTTACTCTATTTCTGTATATAGATGTGTAACAGTCAGTACTCAACAGAGCAACTCCTTATGGCTAATAATATATAGGATTCTCAGTATGTGGAGATAAGTCTTGGATAACTAGAGCTGATAGCAACACCATTATTATCTGAGTGTCAGTAATATTTGTATAACAGTTTTGATTAACAGTTTAAATGTGTGATATTAATGCTACATCTTCCTGCAGCCCAGTGTGCTGTCCAGGTGGGAATACAGAAGTTGGACACCCCAGGATATAGTCCCCAGGATATAGTGCCTTTTTTTACTGAGAATCATTCAATGCCAGTATAATATGAGCTCTTATAACCAGGGGCGTAACTTCACTCTGCCCCCCCCCCATCATCCCATGTCATGCTACTCTGACACCCACCCTCCATGCATGTATTTGACAGCATGGTTAGAGAGTGCTGTCTGGATGTAGAGCCTTTCCTTTCCATGTTTGGCATCCAGACTGGGATTCAAAACAGGTCCTGGCATTTCAGTACCTAGAGGCCCAAACAGCCCCACAAGTCTAATGAATAGTCACTGTCTATGGCATCTTACAGCAGCTAGGGTTGCCACCTGGCCAGTATTTTACTGGCCTGGCCGGTAAAAATGATGGTTGATCCCAATGTTATTATTAGGGAAAAAGAGATAAATATATATGAAGGCTGGTATTTTTTTGCATAAAAGGTGGCAACCCTAACAGCAGCCCTACTGGAATTTACCAGACTATACCGATTTCCAATCTGGACCTGTTGCTGATTGGTAATTATGCTGCTGCTTATAGGAGAAGGAAAGTTAAACTAAAGAAGAAGCGCAAAATATCGTACAGTTTGCTTTGGGCTTCTGTACCAGCCCCACACAACCAAAGCCCTTTATATGTGGCTCCAAAGATGTCCCAGTAGCTCCCCATCTTCTTTTCTGCTGATTCACTGCACATGCTCTGTGCTGCTGTCACTTACTCAGCTAAGGGACCGAATTGAATTTTTTTTCCCCCCAAAATGCATCAGTTAATAGTGCTGCTCCAGCATAATTCTGCATTGAAATCCATTTCTCAAAAGAGCAAACACATTTTGTTATATTTAATATTGAAATCTTGGGCTAGAAATATTGTCAATTTCCCAGCTGCCCCAGGTTATGTGACTTGTGCTCTTATAAACATCAATCACTCTTTACTGCTGTACTAGCATCAGAATTTATAATCAGTCCTGTAGCATCAGCTTGTATTACAGGCCAACCTAATTTTCTGCTTGATAATTTGCGACAACAACCCCTAAGCTTAGCTTCTCAACAGCTGCTCAGAGCCCACTGAGCATGTGAGTGTCAGAGATGGTGACCCCTTGTGACAAGTTTGAAGTCCTAGATCATTGCTGCTATTGACAAGCTGAAACTTTAGGCTGATGCAATAAGTTCAGTGTATAAAATATTTTTAGCCCTATTCATTTTTAGGATTTAGTTCTATAAAAACCCCCGTTCGCTAGAATCTAACATTATTGGCTAAGAAGTGGTTAATCCAAGCTGACGTTCCTATGCAGACGTTTATCGGTGCTTGCATGAAGAATAAGGCACGCTGTAATGATGCGGGCAGGGAGCTTGAAGCATGAATACAAATGATGTCCCTGAGACTTGAGTCTTGTGACTGATGGTTTCTGTGACATGGAAGCTTGACGTTCACTAGAAACAGGATCTTAACTAGGATCCACAGCCAGACACTGCTCTGAGCCTCTACGTCCTCCTGTTGCATATTGATGTTATTCAAACAAAGCAGTGTATTATAGGAACATGCTACTCACATGCTATTGGCTGATGGAAAATCTTGTTTCTTTTTGCCCGATCTATACTGTGAACACTTGGAACTGCAGTACATTCCTTAACCCTGTGATTGCCAAAGCAGGCAACAAACGTAGTTTATGTGGGCTTTTACTTTTGGGTTTGCAATCCCTTTAAATTATAGTTAGTGGTGTTTGGGGCTCACTGAGCCTTACAAAACACATATTATAACACAATGTAGACACATATCATTATAGGATGTGGTTCTTTTTTAAGGTCCAATAAGCCCTCAAAGCCCAAGCTATATTTTAACTACATGTAATCTATAAAATACATGTTTTCCTAATGAAGGAAATAGAATTCTGTGCAGATTTACAATATACATTCACTACACATTTAAAATGTGGTTCATGTTACTTGTAAATGTAGTAGCTATTAATTGCAGTTTTATTTCTCATTTTCACTGCTGATTCTGTCTCTTGAAACTTAAGATGGCTATAGACTATAAGATCCGCTCGTTTGGTGACATTGCCAAACGAGCAGATCTTTTCCCATATGCCACTAACGGCAGGGCTGTATCAGGGGTAATGGGCTCTGATGGGTCCGTCTATATTATGGCCAGATATAGATCGAGAAGACCTGTCAGAAGCCCCCATAAACGGGCAGATAATCTGTCAAATTGGTCTAAACGACAGATATCGGCAGCTTTATGTGCCCGTGTATGGCCACCTTAAGTAGCAAAGTCAGCCATGTATAATTTTTCACAGGTTTCTTGATCAGCTGGCATCTGCTACATTGTTTCATAAGATTAAGGATGTAAAGACCACTTAAAATTTAAAATTTTAAGGGACATGTACCTTTAAGTTTAATTTGAGGATTTTATAGAATGTTTTAAATCCTTGTTCTTAGATGCTTTTTAGTTCATAATTTTTTATAGTTTATTTGTCTTCCTCTTCTGCTTTTTCCAGCTTGGAATTTAACGTGCTATCTGGTCGCTAGAGGTCACAGGCCCCGACAGTCAGAAACCATTGCTTGGTGAGCCTACAATTTTATTCTTATCTTTACTTTTTGTAACTTATCTTTCTATTTAGTGCCACTCATATTCATGTCTTTCATTCTAACTATAGCCTTACATGCTTTGTTAGAATTTTTTTAATAATCTGCTAAACAAACGGTTAAACAGGCTAATATAAAAACTATGAAAATAAGATTTGAATAACCCCTTTAATTTGTAAGAAAAATTTGCTTCAAATGACAATTTATTTCATAAGTCTAAATGTAAATTCTGGGTTCATTAGCCCCTGTAATCTTACATAATACTCCAATGCAATGGTATGCCTGATGCGGTTTCTTGCAAAACATAACCATGTTTGGACTGTATAATATGTAACATAAGACTTGCCATTTGAGTTTGTCATCAATGAAACAAATGCGTAGTAACTGGTGTACTCCATAGAATGACCCAACCACAGCACACATTTCTAAAAATAAGGCACATATAACAATGAAAAATATACATTGTTAAATTAGCAGTTTCCTGCAGCCTACTTTAATAATGAATCCATTTTATTTTCCTCCCTCTTAACTTCATAACTTCTGTTAGGTCACCAACATATTACACTCTTCAGATTCAACACACAATATGATACATATGATACTAATGGGAAGTTAGTAACATTGAAATTAGGTTGAAAAAATACACATGTCCATCAAGTTCAACCTTTTAACTTTTTTTTCTTTTTTTTTAACCTGCCTAACTGCTAGTTGATCCAGAGGAAGGCAAAAATCCCCATCTGAAGCCTCTCCAATTTGCCTCAGAGGGGGAAAAAAAGTCCTTCCTGACTCCAAAATGGCAACCGGACTAGTCCTTGGATCAATCAACTTGTAATATGAGCTATCTTCCATAACCCTGTATACACTCTCTAAAAAACCAACCCCTTCTTAAAGCTATCTAATGTATCAGCCTGTATGACTGATACAGGGAGAGAATTCTACATCTTCACAGCTCTAAAAAACCCTTTCCGAATATCTAGGTGGAACCTCTTTTTTCCTAATCGGAATGGGTGACCTTGTGTCAGCTGAAAGGACCTACTGGTACATAAATCATTAGAGGGATTATTATATGATCCCCTTATGTATTTACACATAGTTATCATATCACCCCTTAAGCACCTCTTCCCCCAGCGTGAGCATCCCTAATTTGCCCAGTCTTTCCTCATAGCTGAGATTCTCCATACCTTTTACCAGCTTAGTTGCCCTTCTCTGCACCCTCTAATTCAATAATGTCCTGTTTGAGCACTGGGAACCAAAACTGTAAGGCATATTCTAGATGGGCTGCAACACACAATTACCCACTTTCACACTGCCTCTCCAACAGGTCGGCCTGGTCACTGGCTAGAGAGATCGGCCACTCTACAAAATACAGGAACAATGTAGACACCAGGACTCAGAAGGCCAATTTAAGCGGGCGAACCCCTGCATCTTTATTCATCAGATGTAACGTTTCAGGGGCAACCCCCTGACGAAGAGGGTTGCCCCCGAAAAGTAACATCTGACAAAGTTGCAGGGTTTCACCTTGCTTGAATTGGCCTTCTGAGTCCTGGTGTCTACATTATTCCTATATTCTAGATGGGGCCTTACCAGTTCTCTATAAAGTGGAAGAATGACTCCCTCAGAGTTCATGGAGGATGCTCAGTAGACGCTACAACTGTTGAGAAATACTAACTCATATGTCAAATTTAGTAACCTGGCTTACTAAGCTGCTGCTTGCAAACGGGGTGGGGAAAGATCAGAGCCGGATTTAAGCTGGCCATAGACGTAAAATTTTTTGAAAGATCCAATGGTTATCGTGAGACCACGATTGTCTCATAACGATCTTTTAAATGTCCGATGTGTCCATCAACTAAAAAGACCATTTCAGGCGATATTGCCTGCAAAACTGAAGGATCACAGCCTGCTTGCCCTGCAAACATAGGTAGATTGCATGGGGACCGATAAAGATTTTCTAACCTGGCCGATCAATCTTCAGACCAATGTCAGACGAAAAATCGTAAGAAGTACAATCGTTTGTATCCCACTAACCGCACGATAATTTGACAGATTCGTCAGACTTCGCTAAGATCGGTCGTTCGGCAGGGAAAGATTGTTGTGTCTTTGGAGAGCTTAAAATGAGGCCCTAGTCAGGGTAGTGGTGGCATGCGTAGCAAAAAAGTCTCACTTGAATATAAATAGCTAAGGTAGCTAGATTTCATGGCACAGTGGCAGTTTCTTTGTATAATACCCCCAGAACTCCTAGCAGGATTGCACAGTGGCAATTCTATGTATAATACCTCCAGAACTCATAACAGGATTACACCGTGGCAATTCCATGTATAAATACACTCAGAACTCATAGAAATAAATTTGACTGCGCCACTGTTTCTAATCGTGTCTGGGTGTGTGAGGATGGAGTGATGAGTCATCCAAAAGAAAGGGGAACCAGCAGATCTTGCAAGTTGGTCTCCTTGAGGGTGATGCGATCGGATCCATGATCGCATGGCATTCACATCCAAACCACATATTTGTTTACTGTGCAGCCAAAAGGACCAGGCCCTTACAAATGGATGGTCCCTTGGCAATTTCCTAGGGCACCTAGTGGGTTATTCTTCTACCATCTGTTTGTCCCCAAGGCGCTCACTGGAATCATGGAGGAGGCTCACTTTTAAAACTTCATTGTAGTTTTATTGTGCATATATTAAGGATTACAGACAGTGGGAAGGTGAGAGTTAGGTGAGAGTGGAAACTCTCACCTTCCCACTGTCTGTAATCCTTAATATGTGCACAATAAAACTACAATGAAGTTTTAAAAGTGAGCCTCCTCCATGATTCCGGTGAGCGCCTTGGGGACAAACAGATGGTAGAAGAATAGATGAGCTGACTGGAAGTTGCCGGCATCCCGCGAGAGCTGCGGCTGGAACGGAGAAGGAGTAACACGGACATCACGGGTGAGCTCCGCTATAACACTTTATAATATACTATTACACCTAGTGGGTTATCCTCTTCTGGAAAAGATAGTGTATTTTTAAAACAGATGGTAAATGCTAGTTCATCCACAAAACTTTGAAATCAAAGTGCGCACAGCAAACCTTTGAAAATAAAAAAACGTAATTTATTTAGGACATCGAATGGTTTGATCTCTTCCTAAGCCTGTGTTAATATCAACTGTCTCATAGACCTTGACCTAATCAGAACAGTTTAGCACTACGGTACCTCCTTTTCTTATCCTTACTACGCTGTTATCGTCCACAAACAATGCCTGCTCACCCTTTGTAATTTCCTGTCTATATTTCCCAATTAAAAGCAGCATTCAACGCTCTTTACATCTTGTTTATATAGTCTAATCGACAGGTGAACCGGGGGGGGTGAATAACCAGTGAAAGTTTCACTTTCCCGTTTCAATTGTAGAAGGTGTTGTTTATAAGTTTCTGTCAGCGACGATGAGCATACAGCATTTAGTGATTCCCCCTTCACCAGAACTGCATTTCTGTTTTATATTAGGCCAAAGATTTGTGTACCTGGTCAGTTTGCCTGTCAGTTACCTTCTTGATCATCGATCATTAAGTTGGTTTAACTTGCTGAGCCACATCTTACAGAACGCCAGGTTGGATCTGCCAATGCATGGTATATTATGTATGTGGAATTTGCATGCAATCCACTTTGATCTACAATAGTTGGAACCGGATAGAAATATTGCATAGAGATCTAAAGCTCTGGTGTTACTACCTATATTATGCTGCATCATAGTCCCCCTCCCTGACTCATTATTGACCTTTAAAATAGTGTTGCAGTGCTTGCCCAGGAGGTGTAACCCAGGCAGGTTGGGAGTGGAGCCAGGGGAGTGGTACTGTTTGTGCTGTATCCCCTCAGTAGAGATTTGGCAGGGGGCTTGACGCTACCAAGTTACGCTACTAATCTATATCAACTTCTCTGTTTTAATATTACCATTCTGCTGCAAAATCCACAATGCTAGATTTACAGTGTTGTATGGGTCTTTTGCCATGTTTCTGAATAATCATTAGAAAAACCTGCTCGATTCACCAACTCGTCCCTTGCTGCTAGAGTAGTTTGGACACTTTTCTATGGGTTTTTTTTTTGTGGCAAATCATTTTGCTACTCTATACAATTGTTTATCCGCACCTCCTAACACGCCTATACAGTGAATTAATTATATATATAGTAGAATGTGCAGACAGCTTCCATTTCTTATAGTTATATATTATTCTGAATGGTGCGACATTTATAGCTTTCTCTTTTTCCTTCTCCTAATATATAAAAATCATTTTGCCAATCTCTAATCCTGGAAATTCAGCTCGACTCCCAGTGACCAGCTCTGTAGCTGATATAGTTTGCAAGTATCATCCATAAACAATTTAATTGCCACCTGCTAAACCTTTGTAATATCCTGTCTATATTTACCAATTAAAGGCAATGTTTTATAGTCTTATTGACAGGTGAGCCAGAGTGGGAGTGAAAAGCTTCTTAATGTCTGCTGTGTTGACCCAATCTCAGTACTGTCCACATCCTGCTGTTAGTTGGACTTCTTGAATACTCTTAAAAAAAACAACACATTTTTCAGATGTAGGCTTAAAACAAATATGTAGCACATATATATAATCATCCAAAAAATAGTCAATTTTTGTGGGGAAACCTGGCAAATTTTACCTGTCGCTAATCCTGGTCATTTATCTCAACTACCCAGCGACTTCTCTGTAGCTTATATAGTCACATTTGTGTGGGACCCACATCCCATAGATACAGTCTTTCACTGTGGAGCTGGGAAGGGGGGTGCAGAGACAGACAGCCTGATTAAATTTGGATTGCTTATGGTATTGGATAAGATGGTGCTATTCATTTTGGTGCCCAACTTGTGTAAGCAGCCAATCACCAGCTTTTATGGAGTTCTATAGCTTTGAATGTCATGGGACTTTTGTATATTGTTTTTATTATAAATTAAAATTAATATTGCAATAAGCTTGTTATAGTGGAACTCTGTTATTGTGGCACTGAGGAAAAAAAATCTTCCATGGCTTGGTATTCAACACATATGAAGGTCAGGCATGATTTTCCTAAAGCTCTGCAAGCCAGTCATGTCTTTCACCTTGTGACAAAGTGAGAAGATTAACACAGTTGTTGTTTGTACAGGGTATAAAGCAATGTAATTATCTTAATGAGCACAAGAATAAGATAAGGTGGTGTTGGAGCTATAAACCTTTGTCCTGTGTGTACATTGACAGATAAGCTATGCCTTGCCCAAGATCTCACCACCAGGCAACCTCTCCATCACAACCACGCTCACTGTCCTTTTCAGTTACCGCTAAACAAAAAGATCAAAGGGAAACTTATGAAAAGAATTGAAATAAATCAGGTTGGAGTGTGTGTTTGTATGGATGAAAACTATTTGTGTGTGTGTTTGTATGGATGAAAACTATTTGTGTGTGTGTGTGTTTAGTCACAAAGGAAAAGATTTTCATAGAATTTGGTGATTTTCAACAGAGGTGTTATTATGGTTAACCATCTGTCAGCACACTAAAGGTAGCCATATGCGGGCCGTTAATAGCTGCCAACAGGCCGAGTGGGCAGCTTATTGGCACGTGTGTGGGGCTCTACAACGATCTTTCCTGATAGAAATCTGGCCAAAACTCAGGCAAATGTCAATTGGGAAGGGCTAAAAATCCAGTCAGATTGCGAACCGCATCTATTTGTTGATGCAGTCCCGCAATAGCCCCCCTTCATTGCCTACATTATGATCCGATCGTTAGGCCCCAGGGCCCACAATCGGATCAGCTTGATATTGCCCATCTCAAGGTGAGCATATCGGGGAGAGATCGACTCATTTGACAAAATCACCAAACAAACAAACATGTAAAGCCACCTTAAGGGTAGTGACACACTGTAATCTTCATGGAGATTTAGTCACCCATCAACAAATTGGTTCCTGTTCTTTGGGCAACTAATCTAAAGCTTTTCAGGGAGATTAGTCACCCGAAGGTGAAGCGATTTGTCGCTGGTTGACTAAATCTCCTCGAATCTTACTGTGTGTGACTACCCTAAAAGTACTGCACAAAGGATTACTTTGTGGTGCTTTAAAATGTTTTTTTTTTAAACTTGTTTGTATTGAACAAAAACAAAAAACACCAAAAGACATTAAGGGTTAAATCTGCAAAGTCTTTATTAAAAAAAATTATTTACCGATACTGCTCTTCCGCTCCTCTTCAGAATAGGTGGCGATCCATCGTGCGTCACTTGATTCTCCTCCCTGGCTATCTCTTATAGAAGGCAAGGAGGAGAAATTGAGCGCCGTGCGATGGGTTGTCGCCAGATCACCTTTTCTGAAGAGAAGCGGAAGCGCTGTATCAGTAAGTTATTTCTTAATAAAGACTTTACAGATTTACTAAATTTGTGTGAATGATTCGAATTGAAAAAATTGAATTTCAAATTTTTTTGGGCTGCGTCGACCATCGAATTTGCAATGTTCGACTATCGAATAGCAAAAAATTCAATTAGAATTGACCAAATTCAAAAATTCGAATTCGATAGTTGAAATACTGTCCCTTTAAAAAAAAAATTCAATATAACAATTCATAGGATTTTCCCAACTTTTTTTGATCGAATAAAAAAAAAATTCAATCAAATGGTAAAATTGTTCGAATCGCTCGGAACTCTTGTGCAGTCAGATGACTCCTACTGGATTGTGCATGGGAATAAATGGTAAAATTGTTCGAATCGTTCGGAACTCTTGTGCAGTCAGATGACTCCTACTGGATTGTGCATGGGAATAAAGAACCCTGCCAAAAATGGACAGGCAACACTTATGTGTAGTTGATTGACCTGCATTCAGATTTGTTAAATACCTTGAATTGTTTTGTCCTTGTGGTTAAATGAACAAAATATCTGGCATTGCTTCCCCCATCTCCTTCCCTCATCTTCTCCTGCTTCTAATCTTGATTTCCCAGATCAAGGGTTAAAGTATTTGAACAGTGAAGTTGCTTAGTGTGACGCTAACCTTAGGGTTGGGGCAGACGGGCAGATTCGTTGAGATTTAGTCGCCCGATGACTAATCGCTCCCCGAACTGCCTTCCGTCTGCACTCACGGCGCTTTGATTTCTGAAGTTGCCGTTCGAGGAAACTTTGGGTGACTTCGGAAATCAAAGCGCCGCTAGTGCATTAGCGCAGTTTTGGCAGATTGTCATCACACAGAAGAGGTGATTAGTTGCCAGGCGACTAAATCTCCCCGAATCTGCCAGTTTGCCCAACCCTTAGAGGTGAAAGCCTTGGTCCCCTATGGAGTTTTCCCATCCCACACTGAACCACCCACATGCTCCATTACAGCCCTGCTCCCAAGGTACCTTATGATAACAGACAGTGGAGCTGGCAGATACCATGCCGCTGCTTGTCTTATCCTTTGTCACGGTTTCGCTAGCCAGGAGCATGCAGTTTCAGACTGGGGGTGTCCAGGGCCAGTCAGGGTAAGGGCCCCTCTCCACATACATTCCCCTCTTCTGCTGCCACACAGCTAGGGTTGCCACCTGGCCGGTATTTTACCGGCCTGGCCGGTATTTTTGATGGTTGATCCCAATATTATTAATAGGAAAAAAGCTAAATATATAGGAATGCCGGTATTTTTTTCAAGAAAAGGTGGCAACTCTACACACCGCATATGTTTTACCACCTCAACTTGCTGCTGTGATCAGGTGAGAGGGCAGAACAGCCAACCCCCACTACTTTTTTGGCAGTTACTAGATTTTGTGGTTTGCCCTCCAACCCCCACCCCCGGTCTCCCATCACTCTTACACATTCCCCCGATTTCTGAAGATTTTCACGATTTGCAGGCACATGTGCAGAACATTTCAGTGACGTCGGCACAGTTTTGGTGGCTTCAGGAGAGGTTGTGTGCATGACGTCAAAGACCCCGCCAGCACTTTCTAAAAAGTTGACTGCTCTGGAGGTGGTGTAGGAGCATCCGCATTGCCATGTGGGGTCCCCCAGGTTTTTTCCCAGTATCCTGCTAGTCCAATCTGACCCTAAGAACATGCACTTTTGAATCCTGGACTAGATTGCCTTTTACTGTGCAGGGAAAGGAAATAATGCAGCCAGACATGGAAACCACCAGCCTACTGTTGTCTGTAGTGAAGCATGATGTTGGTGTAGATGGTGCGGTTATAGGGTTTGCCCTCTGCAGGGGACTGAGATTGTGTAAAAAGATGCAATTCTCCTTTAAGATGTGGAAAGTCTTTATCATTTAGTAAGTACATAATTTTTGGCTTCAGGGTAAAACAAGCTATTACTGCAGTTATATCTTTGTCCAGCGTGTTTGCTGATCATCCACTCCTGAAGGTTATAACGGAGACGTTGGCACGCTCCTCAGCCATTTCCAGTGAATTGCCCAGGGACGACATGTACAGCAATATCAGCATCTGCTTGATGAAATAAGCTAAATAATTCAGGCATTAAACAAAGTAAACTGTAAAAGACATACAAAAAATGATAAACAAGTCAGAACTGATTACCGGGAATGGAGAAATGAATGAACAAGGAAAGTCTTAAGAACTTGGAGTGTGTACAATTACTTTGTAGACCGTATTCACTTTGCAGTTATTCTGTCACTGTCCCGTACTATTAGGGTGTTAGTTGTTTAGGTGAGTTTTTTTTATGAGGTATATGGGTGCTGTTCACTCAGTCAGAATATGAGCTCTAATTTGCCAGTCTGTCAGGGACCAGTACAAGTATACATTCCACTAGTTACATTTATTATGTGCACTTATAGAATAAAATATCTGAGTATTACAAGGCCAGTTTCCCTTTCATGAGATATTATTGCTGTTATTGTTTAGGCTGTGTATTTCCTTCTTTACAAGAAGGTGTTATCAGCAATCACTTATGCTGTTTATGTTTTCACTTAACAACAAGCTAGATACTGTTTATTAGCACTTCCCAGAAATGAGGATACAGTGCATGAGGTTGGCCCTAACATCAAACTCTCACCCTGACATACAAAGATAGAGTCCATGACAACATTGGACTTAACAAACATTATAGCCTTTTCACTCTCACCTACTACCTGTTTCTTATGTGACCTTTACCCGTGTTAAAACAACACTAGTAGTTTGCAGTTTGAGCGCCAAATTTATAACCAGAAGATACATCAGATGGGACCGCTTTGCATTGCATCCCCAGCAGTCCAGTAACCTTCTGTACATAATGGAATCATGTCCTATTTTAACTTATACTAAATATTTGCCTCAAATATTACCATTACCATTCAGTTAATTCAAAGGAAACCATATAGCTAGGGATCTAGGATTCAGTTTGGGATTTAGTCAGGCTTTGGCCTTTTTAGCAGGATTCTAATTCAGCTGAATCCAAGTGTTTGGTTGAGTCCCTAAAGTCACAAAATAGTTTTTTTGTGCATCCCTACATAAAAACTCTTGGAGGTTGACCCCAGTCACGTGACTTGTGCTCTGATAAACTTCAGTCACTCTTTACTGCTGTACTGCAAGTTGGAGTGTATCACTCCCCTCCCTTTCCCCCAGCAGCCTAAAAACAGAACAATGGGAAGGTAACCAAATAACAGCGCCATAACACAAGATAACAGCTCCCTGGTAGATTTTATAACAGCACTCAATACTAAAAATCCAGGTCCCACTGCAACACATTCAGTTACATTGAGTAGGAGAAACAACAGCCTGCCAGAAAGCAGTTCCATCCTAAAGTGCTGGCTCTTTCTAAAAGCACATGACCAGGCAATATGACCATAGATTGCTGCCTACACACCCATATTTTAAATAAAAAAATATACTTGTTATCTTGTTCAGGAATGACATTGTAGAGTGAATTATTTGCAGTGTAATTTAGAAATAAAAACTACACAAAAACTACTAAAAATTGTGACAGAATCCCTTTAAGGTGCATTCTGCAAGAGAGGACATAAAGATAAGGAACAGTGTGGAGAGCAAGCAGAGTTAGTACGGAGATCAGGAAAGAAGGTGGAGAGGTCAAAATCAGGAAGAAGGGCCACAGAGATTGGGAAGGAGTTATTTACCAGTAGGTCTTTCCAGCTGATGCGAGGTCACCCATTCCGATTTGAAGAAATGAGGTTCCTCCTAAATATTTGGAAGGGTTTTTTTTTTTTACAGTGAGAGGGAATTCTCTCCCTGAATCAGTCATACAGGCTGATATATTAGATAGCTTTAAGAAGGGGTTGGATGGCTTTTTAGCAAGTGAGGGAATACAGGGTTATGGAAGATAGCTCATTATACAAGTTGATCCAGGGACTAGTCCCATTGCCATTTTGGAGTCCGGAAGGAATTTTTTCCTACAATTTGGAGAGGCTTCAAATGGGGTTTTTGTCTTCCTCTGGATCAACTAGCAGTTAGGCTGGTTAAAAAAAGTTAAAAGGTTGAACTTGACTGACGTGTGTATTTTTTTCAACCTAACTTACTATGTTAGAAAGGGAAAAAAGATCAGACAGAGAAGAGGCAAACAGATAATCGTTGTTGAGAAAGTTTCTGGGAGAAGCTAGAGACGTGAAAATTAAGTGGGAAAAGACGGGGAGAAGTGGAATGGTGACGGAGAAGGCACAGAGACGTGGCTCAAACTATGGGAGTACGCTCCTCTGATTCCTCCAAATATATATATATTTTAGATAGAACTGACTTATCTGGGTGTACTTAGCGCAACTTCCTTTTTTATTATCATGATCTTAATTTCTAGCCTGAGTGATATCTTCTTGATAACTCATTGCACTTATTGCTTTACTTGCACAGTATTTTAGGAAGGCAATCCCCCCACAATCCTGTCTTCCTCTGATCAGATTATTTTGCATAATTCATATCGGAATTATGTGATCAATCTCCAGTATTACAGTTGCAATATGGTCCTATTAAACCATGTCTGGAGACTTTTTGGAAGAAGCAAAAGACCACGGTAGTAGTAAATCTTTAAAACCGGTAAGTTTTTAGTAAGAGACTACTTACCGATTCTCTGCATGCGCTCCCCTTCTGAGATGGAGATTATGGCGACGATCCAACGTGCATTGCTCGATTTCTCCTCCCTGCCTTCTATAGGAGATAGGCAGGGAGGAGAAATTAAAAACTTACCGATTTTAAAGATTTATCTCTGTTTTCGTTTATTTTCTTAAAAAAAAAAGAATAAAAAAGAAAAAATAATAATGTTAGTGTTCTTTTAAGTCACAAAACATTGCAATATTAATATTTTCACCTGTCAGTTGAACACAAGCCACAGTTGCCCATCGGGGTGTTAAGAATATTCATGAGCTCCGATAAAATGCATTTCCTTTCAGCCATGAAAATCAGGAAGGATCTGATTGCAGGCTATGAATAGAACCATTCAACCCACATTGATATAAATTAGGGTAGTAAGTATGAACTAGTTATTTGTATTATCTGGTGTTTTTTATAGCACCTACACATTTCCACAGCACTTTAACAGAGATTATTCATCATTCACATCAGTCCCTGCCCCAGTGGAGCTTTTTGCATGCACTGCTGCAATACAGTTCCCACAGGTAAATAATGCATATGTGGTCAGTTCTGTACTAGGAATTATGCACATTGAGGCTGCCCACCGCTGCTGTTAAATATTCTACCAGATATAATTAATCCTTATTGGAAGAAAAACAAACCTATTGGTTTTAATTCATGTTTAAATTATATTTTAAGTAGACTTAAGATATGGAGATCCAAGCCAAGTTATGGAAAGTTAGGATAATAGGTCCCATACCTGTACAATACAATAAAAGATATATATAAGTTTGTGGAAAGAGAGCTGTTTCACACGAGACTTAATCAGAAAATGAAAAAGGATTTTATTTATATCAAGGTTTCGACCCTCATTGGGGACTTTATCAAGATACATATAACGTGCACCTCCATAAGCCACCCCTACCATCAGGGCCAGTCGTACCAAATGCGGGGCCCAATTGGAACCATTTTGGCAGGTCCCCCAGTTGGGGATGGAGGCAGGCTGGGCAACTGGGAGAAAATATTCCCTTATTTTGTTTAATCTATGTGCACAAAAAAAAGTGCAAATTTGGATTACCACTGTAAACTGTGTGTGTGCAGCACCATGGATTATATATAAATGCCCCTAAATTGCTACTAACCCCCCCCCGTGCAGGTCCCCTCCTGCCAGGTTCACTGCCGCCATCTTCTCCAGCAA
>CM044445.1:93664255-93693598 GCA_024363595.1 Xenopus borealis | reverse complement strand
TTTTTTTTTTTGTTTAAATGCTGGTTATAATTCAGATGCGTAAGGGGACCCATGAAAGAACGTTTCAGGATAGATGTTTATTTTAGTCCTTGAACCCCATCTAGTGGTACAACTGCATATTAATAGAACGCATTAACAGGATACTAAATGGTTCTTTCCTAGTATTTAGTGGCACTTAAGGTGATTGTGGGTGTTTTTCACCTGGGCATTTGTAGCCCTGTGGAAAAGGGGACAAAACACAAATTCATTCACATTCACTTTGAATTGCAATCACCTGAAAGCACCCTTTCACTTTCAAAAGGCAGGGGATCTTCCATGGGCTATGGTTGTGCTCATGTTTTGCTCATGTCTGATTACACTGTTAGGCAGCGCAGAGCATGCAGTTTTTTTTAGATATTGAGATTATAATCAGTGAAGGGAAATACTGAATATAGGTAGCACTGTATTCACCAGAGCAGCCACATATAACTGCACTCAATTTCACAACAGATGAAGGTAGTATGCCAACAAATGGAGGATTGCGCCTGTGTCTTGCACTTTGCACACTGCCTTGGAATTTGTAAATGACTCCAACTGTCGGTCTGTAATAGACATAAATTGTTCATAGCAGAAAATAAATTGTTCATTCAGGTGTAGAAGTGAATATGGAGCATTTAAAATACAATGCTGATACAATATGCTGTTCCAACACACTTAATCGTTTGCACAAACATATCGCAAAATATCATTATTTCTCCAGTGTCTGTTTGGGGGACACAGGAACAGTGGGGTATAACTAGTATAACTAGGAGGCAGGACACAACAAAACGAATAACTAGCTCCTTCCAGTGGGCGGAGCCCTCCTCAGGAGGTTAGGACGTATATATATTTTTCTGTATTGACAAGGAGTTATCAGGACACCTACACTGTGTAGGCTGTCTGTTAGATTCTCCCTGTGCTGGACTGTCCCTGGGGTTGCTTGCTGGATTAGCACAGACCATCCAGCCTATTGTGCCTCACTCTCTCTCTCTCTCTCTCTCTCTCTCTCCTCTTGCAGGAGAAGAGGGTGGCTGGCCAGGAGATAACAGGAGTTTGCTCCCCAACGGTGGTGGTGAGTATTCTATCTCCCTGGGGCTATACAACCTTCTGCACTCCTCCCCTGCGTGCATATAATTTAACCACAGTCTATGTGGTAAAGAAACTAACAGGAAACACTAAGCGGCTGCCACGCTACACGCCCCCATATCTCTTCTGAAGAGACAAAGCATTGTGCAATTCCCAGTCAGAGCAGTCTCCTTAGGTACCTCAGGGATTTTCATTCGCATCACAGCGTTCGTGCCAAAAAGTTTGCGCCAAACGCGACGCAAAGCGCGTCGGTTAGGTTACCAAAAACCCCAGCACCTCTTTGTTACTGCGGGTGTCTCAGGCACGACAGCACACCTCTGATGAAATGCCAAAGTGAGGCTTGTAATGCGTCAGGTGATCTGATACACTGTATGGGTCATTTGTGATACCTTCTCTTCATATTTTTAACATGTTTTTGATAAATAAAATAATTTTTTGTTTTATCCTACCCATGGTTTTTTAAGCTCCCGTCCAATTGTTTCTATTGGACTGTGTGGTTTATAGCTGGAGCGGAGTCCAGCTGACGCGAAGCTTCCACGTGGGTAGTTGTGCAGTCACCCATAGTTCAGAGAGCCAAGAGGAGGAAGCCCCAAAAGTCTCCTCAGAGGTGGTAGACTCGCTGATTCTATCAGTGTTGGAAACTCTTAATCTGCAAGAACCTGGCAGCAGTTCCGATACTCCCAAATCCCTGTTCAAGTGTAACAGTAAGTCTTCACCTGTTTTCCTACTCATGCTCAATTGGATCAAATAATTCAACATGAATGGGACAAGCCTGAAAATCGGTTTCAAGCCAACCGCAGATTCCTAAAATTGTACCCCTTTTCGGCAGACAATATAGAAAAGTTGGCTTCTCCACCATCTGTGGATGCCCCAGTCTCAAGACTGGGAACACTGCCCTTCCAGTCCTGGATGCTTCCTCCTTTAAGTACCATATGGATAAGAAGATGGAGGGACTTCTCCGCTCTCTTTTTTCAGCCTCAGGCACTTTACTTCAGCCAGTCTTGGCCACAGCGTGGGTAAGCAGGGCCATCCAATTATGGACAGAGTCACTTGTTCAAGCTATCCTTTCAGGAGCCCCATGTCAGGAACTTTCTCAATGGGCATCTCAAATCAAGGAAGCAAACGATTATATTTGTGAAGCCTCACTAGATGCGGCGCATGTGATCAGCAGTACGTCCACTCTGTCGGTAGCTGCCCGCAGGTCTCTTTGGCTAAAGCTATGGTCGTCTGACATGTCATCCAAGAAATCCTGAACTTCTATACCATTTAAAGGCAAACTGCTTTTTGGCCCTGACCTTGATAAGATTATCAGTCAAGCCACAGGGGGCAAGAGTACCTTATTACCACAGTCAAAAGCACCTTCCTTACATAGTTACATAGTATTACAGAATACCTCCCTCATCCAGGCCTTCTGCCTCTAGGGGGACAGTTGCGCCATTTGCAAACAGTTGGCTTACAATCACACAAGATTCATGGATTCACGAGATTGTGACTCAGGGTTATCCTCTAGAATTTTCGTCAATACCACCTTGAGGATTTTTCATGTCAATGCTGCAGCAAGAGCTTTTCAGGTGATAGCATCCCTTCTTCGGGCAGAAGTAATTCCATTTACTTCCAAATTATTCAAAGGATATTACTCCAACCTGTTTGTGGTTCTCAAAAAGGACAGGTCGGTTTGTCCGGTACTGGACTTAAAGGAACTCAACAAGTTTATTTGACCTTGAAGATTTAAGATTGAATCCCTGAGATCTATTATCGTGGCAATGAGTCGGGGCCAATTCCTTACATCCCTCAACAACAAAGATGCTTATCTACCAATTTTCCCTCCGTATCAGAGATTTTTGCGCTTTGCTGTTCATAACCAACACTTCCAGTTCACAGCCCTCCCCTTCGGCTAACATCAGCTCTGAGGGTCTTTACAAAGATAATGGCAATAGTTACAGCGGAAATCAGAAGCACAGGAGTGTCAATCACTCCATATCTGGATGACCTGTTAATCATGGCACCTTCATTACAGGAGGCACATCAATCAGTGCAGATCTCATCGGACAAGTTACAGAGGCTCGGATGGGGCCACAACTGGGAAAAATCCTCCCTGATCCCCAGTCAGTCCATGATTTTTCTGGGGATGCAGTTTGACACATCGACACAGAAAATCTCTCTCCCGCAAGAGAAGATCTACATCTGCAGTCACTTGTCAGGTCACTTGTCAGGAACCAAAACACTCCCCTATTTCGGAAAATGTGTCTGATGCACAGAACCGATTATCCCTTCTGTGGTGGCTCCACACATCTCGCCTCTCCACCGGCCGGCACTTAGGAGAGCCTCAATGGAGACTTCTCACAACAGATGCAAGTCTCTTCAGATGGGGAGCAGTACTAGAGGGCCGCACAACACAAGGTCAGTGGTCTGGAAAAGAGAGCCTCTTGCCAATCAACTTGCTCGAGATAAGAGTAATTCACTTAGGTCTTCTCCATTGGCAGCAGGATCTGACAAATCAAGCAATAAAAGTTCAAACAGACAATTGCACAGCAGTGGCCTATATAAACCACCAGGGCGGCACAAGAAGCAGAGCAGCTATGGGCCAAGATCCACAAAGCCATATACATACCAATCCTCCAGACTTTGTCAGCCATCAAACGTTGGATCCAGGCGATTGGTCCCTAAAAGAGGAATTTTTTCACGAACTAACGCTAAGATGGGGAGTTCCGGAGGTGGACCTCATGGCGACGTGACACAACAGAAAGGTGCAAAAAATTTTTGCACGTTGCAGGGATCCTTTCGCAAAAGCAGCAAATGCTCTGATGGCACCCTGGAATTTTCATCTAGCATACGCATTCCCACCTCTTCCATTACTCCTGAGAACGATAAAGAAGCTACTAAGGGAACAAACCACCCTGATCCTGATAGCTCCAAACTGGCCATGACAAATTTGGTTTGCAGATCTTATCAATCTCTCAATAGCTAAACCCTGGATCTTACCTGCCTAGCCAGACCTTCTTCAACAAGGGCCAACTCGACATCCCAACCTAGCCATTCTCAGTTTGACGGAGTGGCTTTTGAGACCTGAAAACTAAAAAAACAAGGTTTTTTCAGATGAGGTGGTACAAACCATGCAAGCAGCAAGAAAGGCTGTATCGGCCAAGACGTACCACAGGGTGTGGGCAACTTACCACCAGTGGTGCCTAAGACACACAACCAATTTTGAGGTATTCTCAATGTCTAACCTGTTAGAATTCCTACAGGAAGGACTTTCATTGGGTCTCTCCCTTGGATCTATTAAATCTCAAGTTTCAGCCTTGTCAGTTCTGTTTCAGAAAAGACTAGCACTTCTGCCTGCTGTCAGAAACTTTTTGCAGGGGGTGGCTCACTTAGCTCCTCCATTCAGGACTCCTGTGGCCACATGGGATATCCCCTTGGTTCTGAAGGCGCTGCAACATTCACCAATTGAACCAATGGCTTCAGTCTCACTGTTTTTTCTTAGACATGGTAGGCATAGAGGAGTATTATTAAGTCATTAGGTCACTTTTTTACTGTCTTTGGTACAAACTGATTAGGGAAGGAGCTAGTTATTCATTTTGTTGTGTCCTGCCTCCTAGTGATACTAGCTAGCTATACACCCACTGTTCCTGTGTCCCCCTAGCAACTGAAGAGAAAGAGATTTAACTGTGAGTACACAAAATCTCCTTTACAGAGTATGGAAGCAACCTGCATTGTATTGCTTGGGACCTAGGGTTTTACGTAAAAGGGATCCTTCTGTAATTTGGATCTTCATATCTTATGTCTACTAGAAAATCATGTAAACATTAAATAAACCCAATAGGCTGGTTTTGTTTCCAATAAGGATTAATTATATCTTAGTTTGGATCAAGTACAAACTACTGTTGTATTATTACAGGAAAAAAGGAAATCATTAAAAAAAAATTTGATTTCATTATAATGGAGTCTATTGGAGAGGGCCATTCCGTAAATCGGAGCTTTCTGGATAACGGGTTTCTGCATAAAGGATCCAATACCTGTACTGATAAACAACAAAGTATCATTTAATTAATAATTTAATGTAAAAAGGTGAGTTTAATGTAACTGGCCTCTCATTTGTTTTTTTTGACCCTCCCTCTGTAGGCTAAATGTGTGTACTTTGATCTTAAAAAGCATTCCAGCGAGCTCTAGCCTTTTGCCGTGACTGTCGACTCTTAAATCACCATGCCTTCTCCTACCCATGCCAGTTTTTGGACTGAAGCGTCTCAACAGGTCCTGGCAGGGGGATCTGCAGGTAAGACAAGCTGAAAAAGATAAAGGTAATTCTGCACCATTGTGTTCATCAGTATTTATAAACAGATTTATATCCTAGGGAAAAGTATCTGTTCTTTACCATCAGAATTCAGTTCAGATTTCATGCCATGTTGTGTTATCATCGTATAATTATAATATCCACACACTCCAGGCATTGCAGAGGAGGTGTAAAGGGCAGTGCAGCGGTACTCATTTATGTTAAACTACAAGTCTGAAGGCAGCGCTTGCAGTCATACATTTACTAGAAAATTCACAGGTGTAACACTAGGAAAAACAGCAGTAATAAATTGTTTTGGTTTCAGTATTATAATGAGTATTTTAATGCTGGTTTAGACAGATTTGGGCCAACCAGTGACGCAGCTGAGATGCAAGCACATGGAAAACCTAATTCCTTCCAGTGGCATCGCCCCCAGGTCTAGTCCCCCTCCAGTACTTGCTTATTTCATCACCATCTGACCCTGGCAGCCTTCTTTCTTTTATAAACTAATACCCACCCCCTCCGGTAACATCAGACATGGGTGGGTCAGACCCAGGTTTATAAAGTGTGTTGGCACAGACAGTTGAGTTTGGAATGCATGGGTTAGGGCTGGGCATCATTGCAGCAACATTTTGGTCATTAGCAGCAACACTTGTAAACATATTGATTCAATTCAAGAATATGATTCTATGACTTAAAGGGGATCTTCACCCAAAAACTTTTTGGCATAATGAAAGAAAATGTAATATTAATGGGGTCGTTTGCCTTTAAGTACATTTTTCACCTATTTCTCCTATTCAAATCAGGGCATGGTTGCTAGGAAAATGTGTGCCCTAGTAACCAGATTGCTGCTGAATAAAAAAACGAAAAAAACACGAATAATAAAAAATGAAAACCAACTGCAAATTGCCTCAGAATATCACTCTCTACATCATACTAAAGGTTAACTCAACGGTGAACAACCCCTTCCCAATATAACTTGTATTAATTTTCTTAAGTGATGTTAAAGATATTTGCAAATGTAATTGCTATTGAAAACAGTAGGGTGTATACGCCTACCCTGATGCAGAGTAAAGTGTATTTTCGACGCAATCAACATGTTTTTTTCCCTGCAATTCATCTACATAAAAATGGATGCAAATGCGTGTGTGCTGTAAATCATATGTAGTTGCGGCAAAGATTCTCTCAGCCTTTAATTTTGGTGTTCTGTGCCCGATCCCTTAGCTGCAAGGGTAGTGCGTAGACTGAATAGGGATTATATTGCATTTTTTGATAATTTTGAAATTTTGTGTTTCTCATGACACCCTTGTTTACTGGGAAATGGTAGGTTTATAGCAGGCTATGTGTATATTGTATCTGCATCAAGTAAAAAGGTAGTCTGTTGTGAACTGTAATTCAGTACCCTCGTTTGTCTTCCATGTCAAAATGATATTGCAAATTCTATTTTGAATATATTTGAATATTTAAGTTGCTTGTAAATAAAGCTACCTTCAAAGAATATTCTGAAGTCATGTCTTCTATATAATAATACAAAAAGCACAGCAATGTGCGTCAAAATGCATAGCACTGCACAATTCGGAATGGAAGCCAGAGAGGACTGAGCACAACTATATGTTAGTGCACTGAACACAACTATATGTGAGTGCATTGAGCACATTTGGATGCAAGTACATTGCTTTAGCTACTTTAGAATTTTAAGAGTGTCAGAGAGTCAGGCTTAGACATTTCAGCTAACAGTTATATACAAAAACAAACCTCTCAGCATAAAATGATCAACATGAACTATAGGTAACATTTAATGTACATTCCTATGTTAAAATTCATTTTTTAGTGTCAGTATCACTTTAACAGTGCATTGGACTGTTCCATTCATGTATTTGCACAAGCACACAGGGCATAACTTATAATAGGGAAGAGCTTGCTGAGTGAGGGGAAAGTTCCTTTTCTGCTGCTTCATGTAGTACATTGGACTTTGGAATTTGCAGGCCTGTAAAGTGTTTTATGTATCCTCCTCTGTCTCTGAACAGATGTTTAACTTTTTCTGTGAGAAAGGGGATCCCTTAGCTTTCTGTTTGGTTAAATGTGGTATGTCTTAGTTGATCATCTCAAAAGATTTCTGTAGTGTCACTAATTACCAGGGAAACACAAGTTTCAACATCAGTTTTTGCACTACATTGTGGTGGGTGCTTGCTTAAAGCATATGTTCCATGATATTATTATTATTTATACTCTGCACTATTGCCTGGGTTGTTGTGCAGGAGGCAGGAAGTGAGATCTGCAAAAGGGAACAACCTCCTTTGAGTAGCATTATGGAAGGGAGGTCAAATGAAATCCCTTTAAAAGCCCTGCTGCTCTCCAGGTAGAAACATCTACATGCAACACACTCTCTGGGCCTTTGCAGGCTATTGGAAAGAAAGGGTTTTCAAGCTGAACTATAACTCTCACACACTTTCAGAAGAAATCTTGGGTGTTCGTAGTTCTTCAACAGATTCAAGGAAGAAAAAAAAATAAAGGATGTACAGTATGTTATTTACTTAGTACATAAACATATCCAGAGATGTATTTTGGTCCAGTGCTGCCCCCTCCTTTTGCCAATCTACCCGTGCGCAGATTACAGAATAGAGATATACCCCTGCTCCCACTCTACTTTGCTGCTGTATTTAACTGAATGTCTATTACCAGGCAAAACCAGTTTAATATAGGCACCCAAGGCCCACTCCATAAAGCTGCCACCCTAGGCACTGGCCCTCTGGTGCCTATAGAGTGCATATCACACAGCTTATTCATACTTATAAAGTACACAATGTAGGTACTGTTTATGGCAGTTCCTTTCAGCACACTGGCTTGGATTTTTCAGTGATTACCTCAAAGCAAATGTTCTCTGCCCCCTACTCCTGGGGAACCAACCTCACACTGTTCCTGGGTGTAGCACCCTCTTATGTGCTATGACCATCGCTATCCTATAGCCCAGTGGTCCCTAACCAGTAGCTCGTGAGCAACATGTTGCTCTCCAACCCCTTGGATGTTGCTGCCAGTGGCCTCAAAGCAGGTGCTTATTTTTTAATTCCAGGCTTGGAGGCAAGTTTTGGTTGCATAAAAACCAGATGTACTGCCAAACAGAGCCTCAATGTAGGTTGATAATATACATAGGGGCTACCTAATGGCCGATTACAGCACTTATATGGCAACCAAGAATATTTTACATGCTTTTTTTGCTCCCCAACTTTTTTCTTCTGAATGTTGCTCACGGGTTCAAAAGGTTGGGGACCCTGTAAATGAGGGCATGTATTGGGCTATAGCAGGCTATAGCCCAATACATGCCCTCATTTACAGGGTCATTTTCCCCATATTCCGCTAGGACGTTCTCCAAACTCTGGGCTTCATGCCACATTCATCCCCCTTCCTCAAGTAGAGCCCAGTACTCATAAGTGGGAGGAGATTCCATAGCTCTTTCTGTAAATTGCACAATAGCAAAAAAAAACTCCTCTGGTAATAAATAGAACTGATGCTAATATTGTACAGGAACAACTCATATGTAAAATTGCCTTATGTTCTGCGGAGACAATAAGACGGGCCCTCCTATATCAGCTCTTAGCAAATAGTTCTACTGGAGGATTTGGGGGCCCTGGTATTGAGTGAGGAGTGAACGCATTTGGATATCAATATTGACCTGCCATCTAAAGTGTGCTGTACTGAAAGACATGTTACATTTGTGATGTCTGTGCTGCTTTAAAGGCAAATCTCAACAAAAAATTTGCTATATAGTGCCTTGCAGAGGTATTCTGACTACTCTCATTTTACGGAAAATCAAATTCTTCACTGAAAATATTTTCACAAAACATTGAAATTCACAGTAAGCTTTTGTAATGATACAGTACATTATTTCTTGTTAGAAAAAAAGTCTAAGTATAATCAAGTATGCTGTTTAAGTACTCAGTACCCACACTTTAATAGTTTGCAGAGTTGCCTTTGTAGAGTTGTGAATTGTGTAACAACTTTTACTTGTTATGCACATGCGTGCGCTGGAACAAACATGCTGTGAGAAGAAGTCATTATGTGCATGTACACCACTTATTATGGCAGCATGCTCCGGAAGCTCCTGTGGGCAGCCTAGCGGTCATCGGGGGCATTTTAGGAACAACTATTGCTTTCCCCAATCGGAGTGTGGGCTCTATTATCCTGGACCTGCTGCCTGTTTTAGGGTGACAGGTGCCCTTTAAAGGTGAACCAAACCTGGAAGGGAAAAAACCTAGGTTGTCCTTACGAAGACGACATTTTTTAGCTGGATGATTCAGGTTGTTTTGCGGTATATCCCCCAGTATCGTGATACTATAACAAGATACCCAGTCCCTAATGGTAAAGAACTGCCATATAGTATGATGCTACCAATGTTCCCTCTGATTCCTTTTTTGCTATGTGCACAAACAAAAAAAATTTGTGTGCAACATTTAAACTTGTTTACACATTTTAACGGGAAGGTTCACCTTGGAGTTAACTTTTAGTAATTTTTAAAATGGCCAAATTCTTAGCAACCTCTTCATATCTCGTTCTTCATTTTTTGTTTTTGAATTCATTGCCGCCTTCTGACTATTTCCAGCTTTCAAATGGGACTCTCTGACCCCAATATAAAACAAATAGTCCAGGCTACACATTTATTTTTATTGCTGCTTTTTATTACTCATCTTTCCTATTCATACTCCAGTTGTTTATTTGAATCAGTGCATGGTTTCTAGGGTAATTTGTGGCAGAATTCTGAAACTGGAAAGCTGCTAAATAACTTAAAACCTACAGGTATTGGGTCCATTATCCAGAAACCCAATATCCAGGAATTTCTGAATTATGGAAAGGCTGTCTCTCATAGACCCCATTATAATCAAATAATTCAGATTTTTAAAAATGATTCCCTTTTACTCTGTAATAATAAAACAATACCTTGCACTTGAGCCAAACTAAGATCTAATTAATCCTTATTGGCAACAGAACCAGCCTATAAGGTTTAATGAATATTTACATGATTTTATAGTAGACTTTAGGTATGAAGATCCAAATTACAGAAAGATCTGTTATCCAGAAAACTACAGGCCCTGAGCATTCTGCATAACAAGTCCCATACCTGTATAAATAATAAAAACTTTAAACAAATTGGAGAACAACCCCTGTAAAAACTGTGGGATTAGGTCAAACATAAAAGTTTGTGATTGCACAAAAAAATTCCCATAAGCTTAGAGGGAACATTGGATGCCATTTGATTTCCCCATTTGGGTCTTTGGCTTATTTTAGGTTACCCAATGAGCAAATATTTGCTTGAATTGATAACCCATTTGCTGGGCCCAATTCTGCTGTTTGAATCCCATTGTTTCCTCCAGCCAGCAATCAGATGCTAATACAGAACCAAGTGAGTTAAAGTGACAAGTTCAATAGATATAGATAAATCAGGCAGACCCCCAGGAGGCCCCTATACATGGCCCAATAAGCTGCCAACTCAACTGCAGTAACTCTTATTAGCCTGTTTATGGCAGTACAAAGCAGAAGAGGTCTTGTTAGGCTGCATTTGTTTCAAAGTGAGTGTAAAACTGTTAACCTTTTTCAACTCAAAGGGCTTCATTTGCCTTTAAAGGAATAGTTGAGTGTAAAAATAAAAACTGTGCAAATAGATAGACTGTGCAAAATAAAACATTTTTCTAATATAGTTAGTTAGCCAAAAATGTAATGTATAAAGGCTGGAGTGACTGGATGTCTAACATAATAGCCAGAACACTACTTCCTGTGTTGCAGCTCTCTAGGTTTCCACTGATTGGTTACCAGGTAGTAACCAATTAGAGGCATGGGGGGGGGGGGCACATGGGTTATAACTGTTGCTTTTGAATCTGAGCTGAATGCTGAGGATCAATTGCAAACTCACTGAACAGTTTTGTCCAATGTGGCCCCCCTTCAAGTCGCTGACTAACTCAGAGTTAGAGAGCTGAAAAGTAGTGTTCTGGCTTTTATGTTAGACATTCAGTCATTCTAGCCTTATACATTACATATATTATATATATATTAGAAACATTTTTTTTTGGTGCACAACCTATCTATTTACCCAATTTTAATTTTAAACTGAACTGTTCCTTAACTTTAGATTTTTACCATTGTCTTACCTTTTTTTTTTAATCTTTTATGCACAAGATACAAATACTTTGCTTTCCAGATGTCTTTTACATTTAACAGTTTCTCAGGTTTTCCCACCAAATTAATTGCAGTAGGAAAATATTTTCACTTAATATTGGTTGTTGTTGTGTTGAGTGTGCTCTTTTCACCCCCAACTGGTTTTAAATAATGTCACCTTCTATTAAATGCAAATTGTAAATGTTGCAGAATTCTAACATTTACACAAGATGGCGCCCTAAATCTACTTATAGGAGGAAAGAAAACAATACAGGCACTGCTTAACTCTCCTGCTGCCAAAAAGTCCCATATAGATGTGTGCTGATATGTATCTTGACAGCACAGCAGAACAACTCCTATATTTAACATGCAACACTGCCAGTAGCTCTGGGTTGTGAAAGATTATAATAAGCAAAATTATTGCTTTTACTAATAATCCATTCCCAAGAATGTTTGGCACGTGTGATTACATGACAGTTCTAGCCTTTATTCCCTAATGCTTTTTATATGCATTGCTTTTTTATAATCCCTGTTTCCCCCTTCATTGGACAGAAAAAAGTTCCAAGAAAATGATAAAGGTATTCTGCAACATAGTTCGAGAAGTTGAGATGATGTGACATGATCATATTAAGAACCTGCTTTGTTCCACCCCAAATGAAATTATACATAATTGAGTGAGTTCCAATGTAAAGACGTTATAAAGGGGATTGTTATATTTCCCTTTATAGAAAAGTATTTGATTAGATAATTTGACTTGCATGTTATCTTCATGTCAGTTAAGGCTGGGGACAGACAGGGAGATTCGGGGAGATTCTGTCACCTGGCGTTTTTAGCAGGCGACACAATCTCCCCGTCTGTCCCCAGCCTAAAGGGGTGGTGGTTCACCTTCAAGTTAACTTTTAGTATATTGTAGAAGGGCCAATTCTAAGAAACTTTTCACTTGATCTTCATTATTTATTTTTCATAGTTTTTTAATGATTTGCAATTTTCTTCTGTTTCTTTGCAGCTTTCAAATGGGAGTCACTGACACCATCTAAAAACAAATGCTCTGTAAGGCTACAAATGTTTTGTTATTGTTACTTTTTATTACTTATCATTCTATTCAGTCCCTCTCCTATTCATATTCCAGTCTCTTATTCACATCAATGCAGGGTTGCTAGGGTAATTTGTACCCTAGAAACAAAATTGCTGACACTGCAAACTAGAGAGCTGCTGAATAAAAAGCTAAATAACTATAAAACCACAAACAATAAAAAATTAAAACCATTTGCAAATTGTCTCAGAATATCACTCTCTACATTATACTAAAAGTTAACTCAAAGGTGAACAACCCCTTTAATTTACCATTATTTTAAGGTACAGGTATGGGACCTGTTATCCAGAATCTATTGGAGCGGACCACTAACTCACCCAAAGTAAAATTCGGCAGCTCAAATCCTTAGGCCAGGTGCAAGGATCTCTTAGCATCCATACTGTATTCAATATAAGGAGGAAGGTGGTGAAGATCCGCTGGACTGCTTAGTTATAAGCAGTCCAATGTGCAGATCTTCACCACTTTCCTCCTGTTTTCCAGAATGCTTAGGACTTGGGGTTTGCTTAAAAGGGGTCTTTCTGTAACTTGGATCTTCATACCTTAAAGTATGCTAAAAATCATACAAACATTAAATTAATGAAATAAGAAGTCACATGACTTGGGCAGCTGTGAAATTGACAATATGTCTAGCCCCATGTCAGATTTCAAAATGAAATATAAAAAAATCTGTTTGCTCTTTTGAGAAATGGATTTAAATGCAGAAGTCTGCTGGAGCAGCACTATTAAAGGGGTTGTCCACTTTAAAACAACTAGTTGTTTTCAGATAGATCACCAGATAGATCACCAGAAATAACGACTTTTTCCAATTACTGTCTATTTTCTATTTGTAACCGTTTTCCTAATATTGAAGTGTAAATTGTCATTTTTCACCTTCTAAAGCAGTTCTGGGAGGGGGGGTCGCCGACCCCCCCCCCAACTGTTCTAAACTGATACATTTAATGGATACATTTCTTATCTTTGTCCCTGCTGAGCAGAATCTCTGGGTTTCATTACAGGCAGCTGTTAGAATTGATACAATAGTTGCTAATATTCCAGAGATGTTGCAGTGAAATGTATCAATTTAATGTTGCAAAATTGTATCAGTTTAGAGTCTGCACCTGAATTACTGAGCTGCCAGACTCAAACACCACAGACACCAACATTCAACTTTAAACTTCGATTTTGGAAAAACGGTAAAAAATAAATAATGGAAAGTAATTGAAAAAAGTATTTAGTTATGGCAAACAATCTGAAAATCACTGAACAGAAAAAAGTGTTTGGAAGGTGAACAACCCCTTTAACTGATGCATTTTGAGACAAATAATTTTTTCCCATGACAGTATGCCTTTAACTAATATAATGATGTGTATTACAAACATTACTTGCATAAATGACATTTCATATATTTATTACCCCTTGCTGTTCCTTTTGCATTGTGGAGAATAGTATTAAATGATGGGCCTTTCTGGAAATCTGGTAACATAAATTACACAGCAGAAACAAACGGCCTGCTTTAGTAGTCTGACAGCACCTGCTTTTTAGCCTGTATGACCCTGGTTGTTACTATGTCACACTGCTGAATCCTTATATAGAACTCACTGAAACCTGGAAAGAGAGCTGCAGTTTGCTTAGAAAAATATTGCTTTTTGCCAGAGGCTGAAATACGAGTCTTATACCCAGACCAAATTAATTCAGCGTATCGGCCGTGATGCACAGATACAGTTATATGTTTCTGCTGTTCTCGCTAACTAGTTGAATCAAGATCAGACCTGCCCGTGGAATTTGCACAGTTTTTGTGGGTTAGGTGAGCCGGGGTTGTACTGTGCATGTGTTTATGTGCAAGGGATTGGGGTTAGTGCAAGAGAGGATTATAAGCAACAGAACAAAGGCTAAAGTGAAACTTTCACACCAGGGATTAATATTTGGTCATGGTTTTTTTTGGTTTTTTTTTTCTGTTCCAGATTATGGCATCAATAGTACAAAAAAATCCATAAATGACAATCCTGTTGTAGCTCTTTATTAACGTGGAAATGTTTTACTGAACGAACTCTCCAAATTCTGCATCATTCCAACCTTTGTTATAGCTGAGTTACTGTACATAGTCATTAGTGCTAATGGGCATATGCCGTTGGGGCCGTCAATGGGGGGGGGGTTCCCCTTTAAAAACCACCAGACTCGTTTTATATTCTTATATTACTACATATAATAAAACAAGGGGAAGTTCATATTTTATTTTTTGTGGTAGATAGAAGTAGCCTATGCTACTATTTGATTTTTATTTAATAACGATTATTTGCCACTCTCTAAAGTGAAACGGAGAGGTGCATTTGCCAGAAAAAAGTTTATATTCACATGAAAACAAGATGTAAAATTCACTAAGCGCCGAAAATGCGCTAACGTTGGCTTCGCTGATGCTTGCCGCATTTCGCAAGGCTGTAGTTTCGCCAGCGCTAAGCAAATTCACTAGAATGCGAAGTTGCGCACAGGGAGGCGAACGGCGAACATTAGGGAAGTTGTGCTACTCATACTTCGCCAGGCAAATCACATTTACGCTAGCGATGCCTAATTTGCATATGGCGCAAAGTTAAACGTATATTAGAAGTATATGTTACAGCCACTACATTACGCTACACAAGCCCAGGAAACCTTTAATACATCAGTGCGCAAGTTCGCCTGGCATAAGGGTGCGAAGTTGCGCTATCTACTTCGCTGTAAATTAGCGAAGTTGCAAATTACTTCACGCTGGCGAATTTGCCCCAGAGTTTGCACAGGGAAATCTATTCACAACTTCTAGGTATGCATTAGAAGAACTGTCTCACAAGTCCAGGTAGGCTTAGTTACCCTTTACTTAAATAGCTCATTCATATTTACTGCACTTTTATTAAGCTTTCCATTTATCTTATTTAATAGTGCCAAAGAAAGACCTTGGAAAGTGGTAATTTGATTAAATATCATGTTGCTAAGGTTTAATTTACAAACTAGAGTCCTGGAAGACAAAACCATTACATCTTTTAAATATCATAAAATAATAAGCAGCAAAGTACATTGTTATCTTAGGGGGGCTGTGGTTGCCTTGGACTGGTACAGAAGCACAAAACATCATGTACAACATTTCTACCCTACTTCTTTAGTTAAGCTTTAGTTCTCCTTTAAGGAGTTATGGCTGCTTGTTGCCACAACGTGTTACAGTTCTCTATTCCGGCTAGTGTTCAGGATTCTTTATAATGGACATATTGAAATGGTGTAAGTTTGAATGCAGTATTTTCATTAAAACATTTTGAATAAAGTACAGCCAAACCCCCTTTTAAAGGAATTTGTTGACCTACATATGAGGCCCCTAAACTTGTGTGCATTAGATAGCCTTATCTGCTTTTTTATGATATTTTAAATCTTTTAAATTATTTAAAATTTAAAATATTTTAAATGTTATATTTTATTTTTCCCCATCACTTTCTAGTTATTATAATAAGTGCAAGAGTGTCACTCACATAAGATTTCATTCAAATAAAATAGGATGTATATAGTTCAGTGCAAGCCAGCCCTTTTCTACAACTGTATTGCTGTTCTTCTATTTTCTCTCTTATGCTAATACTCTATAAAACTGTTATGACGTATGCCTTTTGTAATTTCAGGCGCTTCTGTTGCTGTGCGCTCTGCCATGATGTGCATCTCTCTTCTGCTTTCATCACCTGTTCCCATCTCTCCTTGACTTCAACTTGTTCCTGGAATATCTAAATCCCCCAACCCCCACAAACCTTTTCCTGGACTAAATATTGCCTTAAAAATGGTACATTGTAGAGAGGGACTGTTAGTTTTGTTTAGAGCAGTGTTGTCCAACTTCTTTGGTACCTAGGGCCTAACTTTTTTTGGCCTAAGTGGTGGAGAGCCAATATTGGAAGTCAGTGTTGGTCACTCCCCTTTTTAAACCACACCCATGGTAAACCACACCCACATTACCACAAGAACTTTTAGGATTATATCCACATTAACGGTAGTAGCGTACCAAAAGACTAGATGGTTAGTGCTCACTGCCGTGATATTCTTATTTAAATCAGCCATATGCCTAATCCTCCACTGTGGATAATATAGAAACCCCCCAACCCATGATTAAACACTTTAGGGACCCCTAATACCTATTACCAAATTCTATCAAACACCCAGAACAAACCCCTACCTGGCTTACATCCTACAGGTAGCATAGGGCAAGCACAGAATGACACACTCAAGCAGCACTGGGCAAGCAGAGTATGACACACAAGCAACACTGGGCAAGCAGAGTGTGACACACACAAGCAGCACTGGGCAAGCAGAGTGTGACACACAAGCAGCACTGGGCAAGCAGAGTATGACACACAAGCAGCACTGGGCAAGCAGAGTGTGACACACACAAGCAGCACTGGGCAAGCAGAGTGTGACACACACAAGCGGCACTGGGCAAGCAGAGTTTGGCACACACAAGCGGCACTGGGCAAGCAGGGTACAACACACCCAAGAAACACTAGACAAGCAGAGTATGACACACACAAGCAGCACTGGGCAAGCAGAGAATGGCACACACAAGCAGCACTAGACAAGCAGAGTATTGCACACACAGGGAGCATAGGGCGGAACAGAGCAGGAGACAGGGAAACCTATCAGGACCATTCTAGGGTGCAGATTTACTATTGGTTGAATTTGAGGGTGAATTTACCCTCGAATTCGACATATCGAATTTGAAGGTTTTTGCCGCAGTTCGAACGATCGAATAAAAAAAAATTTCAATAGAACCAATATAACCATTCAATCGAATTTTTCGATCAAAAAAAGTTTAAAAAAAACCCTATGGGAGTTTCATCTGGCGAACTAGGTAGTGGAATAAAAATTTAAAGGGCAAGTAATTTGACTGATGAATATTCGAATAGAATTTTATTCTAATCATTCGATTTGATCGTATTTTCAAAATTTGATTGTCGAAGTGGCCTTCAAAAATATTCGAATCTTTTTGAAAATTTGATCGAATTTGAATCATTCATGTGATTTTAGTAAACCTGCCCCTAAGATCTACTACATACAGTGACACAGTGCTGGTGCCTCATTAGCATTTGTGTGAACAGGGGAACAATGTGGGTCGTTTCAGTCTGGGTCTCAGGTGTGAAGAGTACAGGGCTTTAGGCTGTGAATGATAGAGGTGTTACAAGTGTGAACAATGCAGGGGGATCACTGGTGTGAACAATACATGGGATTAGTCTGAATTTGAGGTTTAAACAATGCAGGGACCTACATACAGAACATAGTTCTGTCTTTTGCTTCTCACTACTTCCTGTTACAGTTAGAATTAGGGATGCACCGAATCCAGGATTTGGTTTGGAATTCGGCCAGGATTTGGACTTTTCCAGCAGGATTCAAATTCAGCCAAATCCTTGTGCCTGGCTAAATCTGAATCTTAATTTGCATATGCAAATTAGGGGCGGGAAAGGAAAATCACATAACTTTTTGTCACAAAACAAGGAAGTAAAAAATGTTTTTTCCACTTTTTACCTTCCTGTGACTAATTTGCATATGCAAATTTGGATTCGATTCATTTCGATATTCACACAAATCTTTCTTGAAGGATTCGGGGATTCAGCCGAATCCCAAATAGTGTATTCAGTGCATCCCAAGTTAGAATGGCAGTATTTCTGGTCAGGTGATCTCTGAGGCAGCATAGAGTCCATCAAGGAATGGTGGCTCAAGGCAAGAGTTGTAAAAGGGCAATATTTACTTAAAGGATACTGAAAGGCAAAATCATTAAATCCCATTTTTACTTTCTTTCATGAAAAATAAATCTATCTCCAATATACATTAATTAAAAATGTGTACTGTTTTCATAAGAAACCTGACTGTATGCAGTGAAATTCTCCCTTCATTTACTGCTGTTTATAGGAATTGTCAGACGCTCCCTGGGAAGGGTAACAATCATACTTATGAACAGCAGGGGGAGCCCCAGCCTTCTCAGCCGTGCAGAATTAGCTTGCAGTCAGCGACTGTGTAGAGATTTGTATTTTATTTTATTTTTGCCTTTACGTCCCTCTAATGTTTCCAACTCCAGGTGCAAGTACAAAGCTCATGGAGCCAGATTTAAACAGATAAACTGGGATTCTATTTGGAGGATTATTTTGCTTCAGCCACAAATCAAAAACTATAAAATCCACATTAGATTACATGACAACACAGGACCCAGTGCAGTCTGTATATTCTGATTATTAATCAGTCTTGCTGTATCGGCTTCTGGCAGATATTATTTGACTTGTGTTATTTTGATAATTTTTGATAACATTCTTGGTCTTGCAAAGATGTTTAAAAAAGTTACAAGATGACAGGCCCCTGTGGCCAACTTTGAAAGCATAAATGTATGTATATTTGTATTTGTATAGCGCTCCTTGAGGGCAAAGCACTGTACAGCAACAATAAATTAGTTGTAACAAACAAGGGTTCACTGCATTAATAAGGAACAATAAGTGCATTATTAGAAGTACGATTCACATAAATATAAAATATAATTCCGTAGTGTCAAGGAGACAAAAGGATGGAGGACCCTACCCCGTGGGGCGTACATAAATCATTTGTTTGATTAGGCTTGTGGTGCAGTAAGTTTATGTTTAGTTTACAAAATACAGCATTTCTAGTCTTAATCTATTTTAGACTTTCCTTGTCCTTTAAATATATATAACAATTTGGAAACATCTTTAATATGCCACTTTGGCATTCATTTTGGGGCTATAGTTTTCCTTTAAGTATGAGGGGCCCCTATTAATGAAACTTGTTTTCCTTGAAAGTTAGAGCTGTAATTCTTATTGTTCTTCCTCTTTCATTCATCCCTATTTCCACTGCATACAAAACCTGATACCCTATGCAAGTACGCGTCTCTCAGGTGTTCCTTTTGCAGTGACCTGTGACCCACTGGGATTTTCCTATTCTTACCCATGAAATTCACTACAAATTTCCCTTTCCAAATAAGAGGCAGAGACTGATTGAAGCCCGGGCAACAGAAGTGGGATCAGATACACTGTGGCTGCAGGCATTTAGTAAATTGAAAAAATATTTCTTGGTCCGATGTTTGTTTCCCACAGGGTGACCGCAAACGTAGAGGTTTTTCTTCTGATGCATCAGTTGGTAGACTCACATCTATAAATATGTTTTCAAAATAAAGTTAATGATATCAAACTATTAAAATGCAGCATAACATAAAATTACAGTTAAAAGTATGGCAACATATTCCACTTACATAAAGATATATATTGATTGCTGGGAGAGGGATTTAAGGATACAGCTTGAGCTATTACATCAATTATAAATACATGAATGGGACCTGTTATCCAGAATGCTCGGGACCTATAAAGAATCTTCATAGTTTAAAGGGGTTTTACCTGTTAATTAACTTTTCGCATGGTGTAGAGAGTGATATCCTGGGATAATTAGTTATTGGTTTTCCTTTTTTATTATTCAGGGTTTTTATGTTATTCAGCAGCTCTACAGTTTGAAGTGTCAGTTTGATTGCTAGGACCCAAATTACACTAGCAACTATGAATTGATTTGAATGAGAGACTGGAATATGAATTGGAGAGGCCTGAAAACAAAAAAAAGTAGCAATAACAGTAAATGTGTTGCCTTGCAGGGCATTAATTTTTTTAGATGGGGTCATTTTAAAGTTGGAAAGAGCCAGAAGAAGAAGAAATTAAATTATTCAAAAAAGAAAGAAGACCAGTTAAAAAGTTGTTCAGTATTATACATCCTGTCACATATTAAAAGTTATCTGAAAGGTGTACTACCGCCTTTAAAACCATAAAATAAACCCAAAATGATGGTTTTGCATGCAGTAATGATTAATTACATCTCAGCTGGGTACAAGGTACTACTGTTTTATCATTAAGGAAATCATTTTTAAAAATTTGAGTAAAATTGAGTCTATGGTAGATGACCTTACAGTAATTTGGAAATTTCTGGATAACCGGATACAAAAAATAGATCCTATACCTCTATAAGCATTCACACTGAAATTTTGTATTCACCTATTTTCTAAGGATTATTGTCAGTGTGAGCGTATGGATTTATTTTTATAGCAACTGATATCCTACGTTATCATTTGTCTGCCATTGGTTGAGTAAAGCCAGCCAGTGAATAGTCTTATAGTTCACCCATTTTGTGTATATATATATATATTTATTTATTTATGACTTTAAACAAAGATAAGTAATAAAAAAAAAGAAACTTGTAGCCTTGCCTTCAACTGAAAATTTTGAGCAGTTGAAGAAAGTTATGAGATTACACTATAAGTTGTTTGGTACAGCACTTTTTTCCATTTCATAAAGGTGACTGATTTGTGAATTTATTGTAGCTCTTGTACTGGGAAAAGAAGGAACGCAGAAGAAACACAGAAACAAATAGAAACCAGCCAGCCTTAAATTTCAGTTTAATCCATAATTCACCCCAACTATCTGGCCTTGAACAGATTTCTCTTATCTCTTAGTCTGGTTATATGATTTTAAGCTTTTCCGACCCTAGAAAAATGAACCATGGAGATCAGGTTTTTATGAATTCTCCCTGATTATGTCCGGATATTAATTCCTCCACCAGCATCAGATTACCCATTTCAGCAATCCATTCCAGTATTTGTCGGGGAGAGGTAGACCTCCAGTGTCGCAGCCCCCCCCCCCAAATGAAACCGATTAGACTTTTCTTGTATATAATGAGCAGGCTCTGGGATCACTGAGAGCAGCCTCTATAGATGGACCCTTATTTCTTGCTCTTTACATTCGTTCTGGCAGTGTTCTGCATTAATTTCAATGAAGTTGCCTTGATTAGGGGTAGAAAACAAATCCTCTGTGCCACAGATCACTTCCAATTAACTGAAATACCCATACAGCACAGCCCGCAGTGCTTCCCATTTATCAGCTGGAAACATAACGGTCTGTGCTTTCGGCAAGAATCCCCATTCATGGTGGTGCTTTCCATTCAAGTCCAAGGGAAGTGATCAGGTAGCAGCATTTTGACCTCTCTCTAAAAGTGGGTGCCACTGCCTTAAAGGACTTAAAGTCCTTTCACTTAGTTAGGGAAATGAAGGAGGTTTAACCTTTAATGACATTTCTTTATGCTAACCCAAGAGAGGCTGAAACTCTACTTCACTAAACATTACACACTGTACAAATACAACCTTTGTTTTTTGATGACATATTCCCTTGAAGTCCTTGTGATTTTTACTTACTGTTTATCTCCATAGAATCACCAAGACCTTTACTCTTGAAAGTTTTTAGACACGGTTATCAAGTCACATAATGTTAAAATCCTGCTTTGGCCGGGTGCCTTAGTAACAGAGTAATACAACATTCTGTTTTAGAAACCATGTAAGTAAGTCGAGGATTTGTCCGTGTTGTTCCTTAAAATGCCGGAAATTGGATTAAATTAAGGCAAAATATATCATAAACTATTCATCAAAATATATTCATTTATTATTGTCCCTTTGTACAGAGGGACAGGATAACTCAAAACTATCAGACACCATTCATAATCACAATTTTCCAATTTGCATTTTCAATTCTTGATTTCTAATTTTCAATTAGACTAAAGGACTTGAGTATAATTTCATATTGATATGCAATTGTGCTGTGGTGTGTAGTTCTACTTTTGGAGCAAAAAATAAATAAATTAAAGATTCATTTTAAATCAAAAAGTTATACACAGTAGTCACATCCCACAAAACCAAGGGTATCCATTGTTTTAGTAGAGTAAATCAAAAATAAAAAAATCAGTAGAGACCTACTTTTTAGTTAAGAACTAGCCAAAGTAATATTTAAAATTAAACAAATATTATTAGAACAAACAGTACATTAGCCTATAATTATAATCATCTCTTTTATAAACAGCAGCATTTATACAAGTGAGAAGGACTTTCCATTGCTGAGAATGAATCTTTGAGTATCACTAAATATGTATTGTCGGGGCTTGATTTATGTATGGGACTTGTTATCCAGAATGTACGAGACCTGGAATTTTCTGGTTAAGGGAAATTTGTTTAATTTGAATCTCCATACTTTGTCTACTAAAATCATTTAAACTAATAATAGGATTGTTTTGCCTCCAATAATAATTAATTATATCTTAGTTGGCATCAAATACAAGGTACTGTTTTATAATTACAGAGAAAAGGAAATCGTTTTTTAAAATGTTAATTATTTGATTAAAATAAGAGTCCATGGCAGGTGGCCATCCCTTAATTCGTAGATTTCTAGATAATGGGTTTCAGGAGAACTGATCCCATACCTTTATAGGGAAGTAGGTTACATTACTAGTGTATTAAAAAAAGGTTACTCTTGTTTGTGGTGGGAATGTGCAATGCAGTTATTGCTCCATTCTATGTACCCTCATTCAGATTCACAGTCGAGCGCTATACTATTTGATGTATGCCAGGCAGGCAGTTTTGACCCAGACAGCCCTTAAGAAAACTGGGATGTGCGGGTCAAAAGCAGAAAGGTGGCAAAATGTGTCTCAGTAGCCCCGCTTAGCACCTTCTCCTGTCCTCAGATGATATGACGTAAAGATCTTGTAACTTCCGAACTATGGGGGACACTTCTGGTTATGAGTGGGTTCTGGATAACAGGTTAGATTGCAGATGAGTCAGTCGTGTAGCTGGACAGAGGAGGTAAAAATATGGTATGCACGCTAGGGTTTTGTTGATTGAGACAGGTTGTTTTAAAACATGTTTTTATTCATTTAGTACTTAGATTTGTTTATAATTATTTGATTAAGTAGGGTACAACAGGAATTAGCAATGCCATCTTTTAGAACCTTCTATTTCATGGGTGTCTAGTTAAAGAGATTCGATACCTCTCTATACTATATGTGAGTGAATTTTAAACCAGCATTGATGTTATAGGGTATGTACCACTTTTCAAAAGAAACCAAACATATGGCCATGTATTTTCTCAAATGGAATCTACAGACCAATTTTTGGTCTTTAGTCTTTTGTTCATGGCATATAGCTTCTACTATGCATTCCAGGCATAGGTATAATCCGGAATATATCTACAGAGATTTGTTTGGAAATTAAAGTGTTTGCAGAAAATTTGGGATTTATACTATCTTAATATAGATTTTGCCCTTACAGACACTGATTTTTCATCTGTTTTCCTGTTAATTTAGAATTAGATTTGTTGAAGGTCGTCAAATGAGCGGTTCTTTCCCTGTTATAGCCAAAAAATGGCAGATATTGGGCTAATCCGATGGTCAAACGACCGGAAGAGGGGCTGTCTGCTGATGCAGTCCTCAATCTAAAACAGACAACATTGTGTGTGCTTCAACCACCTTCTTTAACCTTGTAGGTTGGGTGCAAAGCAGTCCAGAAATCCTTGCCAGGGGGGTTGCATAGACATACAGGAAACAAATACTGCTGCAGCAACCTGGTTGTTTGACATATTAAATTCAAGTTTTCACTTTTTGCAACAAAGAGGTGATGCGGCCCTCGATCTGACATGAAACTCAAACCTGCCTGATCAACATCTGGCGATTTTAGACCAGATGTTGGTTCAATAGCCCTGTTGGAGGGCCGGATACATTAGCAGATAAGCTACCAACTCAGTCTAAAGGACTCAAATTGGCAGCTTAAATCTGCCTGTGTATAGGCACCTTAAGTTTATACTTTTTAAAAAACATTAGTGAGCCATATCAGACCAACATGCCTAAGTCTAGGGATAGACAATCTATTTCATTGCGGATTCTCCACTAGCTTTTTGAACTACGGACGGATACCAGTGAAATGCAAAATGTTGCTTTTCAGGGCTGAAATCTGCCACATTTGCCTGAACCCAAGCGGAAACAATGCTTCTGGGTGCAGGTAGACCAGGAGCGGTGGGGCAGCGGAATCTCTACCTGCAGAAAAATGCAGATGGAGATTTGCCAATGTCTGGCCCAGGCCTAAAAACTATATAATGATTAAACTTTAGATCTTGAGCTTGTGGCATGCAGATCACAGCGGCATAGCCTTAAGTATCTCCATCAAATTATGTTTTTGTGTGTTCCTCGTTCAGATTTGCCAAGCGTGTTTTTGCAAATGGGTGTTATTTATATGCAACTCTGTGTGTTTTCTTATGGTACAAGGACGTTGCATGTTTTATGACAGTGAGAGATTATTCCATCCTGTGTAAGTTTAATAATTGGGCACACCTGGCTGCATTAGTTAACAGGTTGATCCCACCCTCTCTTGGACCCCCCTCCCCACCCTGTCTTTCCTTCTCCATTGCTCAGTTTTAAGAATACAGCACAGTGGGTAGGGGGTGGAGGGGAGTGACATCGCTGACGGAAACCTGTCAGAAGTCTGCTGATTACAAATTTGCTCGTTAACCCAGGCTGGAACATGTGTCTTTAATTTCGCAGTCTTGGCTCCACAGATGCCCTAAAGCAGAATATTGCCTGCGAGGCCGGGATAATGCGAGTTAGTAGCAGGGTGATGTTTGTTAGGTTAGAGCTGACAGTTTGTTTATATTCTTACAGTGGTATGATGAATGGCGGACCAGTTGATGCTAATTGGCCTAAATTGTTTCCCTGAGAACACCAGGCCAGCTTTACTCTTACTCTTTTGAGCTTGCTCTGCCTAAGCCTTTATAGCAGGGCGGATAGTTCTTCATTCCTTTGCAACTCTGCACAGCTTTGTGTACTGAGAATGTGTTGCAGACCTCAATCACCTGTCAAGATGCAAATTGTTCATTCCTGTAATTAGATTTATCAGACTGTACAAAAGAAATTCTCTCCAGCAATCACTCAGGTTTTAAAAAAAAGTAAAGAAAAAGTAGACTCCCTTTATTTTTCTTGCCTACACAAAAGTATACCATGCCCAAATAATTAATCTCTAAATATTGAATTACATATGTCTAACCACAATTACACTCTTCATTTTCATACTCCTCATTTTTCAATTTATTTTACATACATCATTACATTTATATATACGTTTGGGGCCCACTTTATTCTTCAATCATCCTTCACCGACTAATTAATTATTGACCAGTAGGAGAGCATTTCCATGGTTGTATCAATGTGTCAAAGTAGAAATACCCAGAGAAATGTTTATTGCTTACACAATGAGATTTTGGTTCTTGTCAGCATAGTTTGCAGCAGTTTAGAGCAGGAGTCCCCAACATTTTTTTTTTAAAGTTGGGGAACAATACAAGCATGAAAAAAGTTCCTAGGGGTGTCCAATAAGGGCTGTACTTGGTTATTTGGTAGTAGTGTCTATGTGGACTGGCAGAGATCCCTGCTGTAGAGAATTAAAACTTTATGCTTTACCGTCTGTTGGATAAAAATGTTACCCGCCTTTGCAAATGGAAAATGTACCTTGTATCAGAGGGGCATGTCTTGATTGGACTTCTGTCTGATGGGTTTCCATAATGCACTTCAAAATGGCGTTGTAATCTGAGTTCATGATGCCATGAACAGAATCAAGACTCAAGTTCAAGTACAAGGGGCTGCAACCTAAAATATCAACAAGCCTCCTATGTGCTTGGCATGTCATTTCTTTGATTGTCTTGAGGTTTGGTAAAGCGGGGGAGAAAATCCATCCAAAAATGATAATCACTCAGAAACTTCCTCTTTGTCTCATTTCATACATATCTAGCCTTGCAATTTTTGGATCTTCTTAAAATATATTGCAAGGATGTCGTTTTCATTTACTTTGCATCACCGGTGGACATATTCGGCGGTTTTAGCAAAAAGCCACTTTGTAAACAGATTAGCAGCAGAGATAAAACACATATAAGAAGGCATACAGCCAAGAATAAATCAATATGTAACTGGTAGAACTTGTTGCAGATTCTAATCACAGAATGGTTTTATGTTTCTGTAAGAGCATGGCGTGTATTTCAAAGGGTTAATTGTATCTGTCACTCTCTAGGCTGCTGAATCTTAGAACCTCACAGAGAGAGGATGTTGGATGATAATTACATTATGTAACATTTGTTAGAATGGTTGATTTCCTTCCTGATCTCCTTCTGCCCGGCTAAAGAGAAATGAACATGGGCTGCACAGCAAGAAGGCTGGAGTCACTTCAGATTTATCACATGCACTTTGGACCTATAACGTGGACACTCTGAAAATGTCCATAACATCTGATGTAGATGAGCATGTAGATATAGATAATAAAAACATTTACATACAGATTCAAATTGTCTGGGAACCAAGATACGCTGAAAATTGAACCAATTTACTCAGTGGTGTAACTACCAGGGGTGCAGAGGGTGCAATTGCACAAGGGCCCCCACCCCCTTGGGGCCCATCAGAGCCACGAAAATGGTTATGGCAGGTGGTTATCTAGGGGGAGATTTTACAGCACACATGCCATCAACACTCCAGCACGGGATTTATAGAGGTAAGGGCCCCAACAGGGTGGACCAGGTGCCCATCCTATACCGGGGCCCACCAGGGAGTAGTTACGCCACTGAATTTACTAGTAGAAATGTTGAGTTTTGCTGCCGAGCCCCAACACATCAGCCAAGGCGAGCAGCACCCAGAAAAATACAAAAATGGGCTGGCACTCCAAAACATGCCAAAGTGTAAAAGTACACAAGTTTTGGAGCACGAAAGCGGTGTGCCAATTAATTTTTGTACTTGACGGCATACATTGTCTGGGCATACAACTGTGTATCAAATATACATTTCAAATTGGCATCCCTGGATTCAAAACTACTCATTTTTTTGCCTTTCATTTTCCACTGCTGTGGTATAATGAAACTGCCTTCTCCTATGCTCATGTATAATGCAAATAGGAGATTGAAGCTGCAGACCCTTTAGCAACATGATAAAGGCATTAAAGCAGTTTTATTTCTTATTTAAAATGGATCACTTTTTATAATGCATTTCCCAAGAGATTACTACTTATGTAAATGCACCAGCAATTTTAGGTGAGTTTCAAGGGGTCATGATTTCAAGTATTTAGCCTACCTCCCAAAACTACAAAAGACACCCAAAGGGTATTGGGTACCATTGGCTGTAGGTGTAATAGTTGAAAACTAAGGGGCAGATTTATCAAAGTCACATGAAGGATTCGAAATTCAATCGAATTTTCTAAAAGGTTTGAATTCAAATTTTTTTGAAGACCACTTTGACCAGTGAATTTTGAAAATTCGATCCAATCGAATGATTCGAATAATTTGAATAAAAATCTATTTGAATATTCGACAGTCGAATAACTTCCCCTTTAAATTTTTATTCGCCTGCCTAATTCGCCAGATTAAAGCTACCGAATTGGCTTTCATTAATTTAGATTGGATAAGAAAATTAGTTTGAATGGATAAAATCGTTCTAATCTTTCAATTCGATTGATTTTATCATTAAATAGAATTTTCGCTTTTCGATCATTCGACCAATCGAAATAGCGGTAAAATCCTGCGAATTCGATATTCGAAGGATTTTAATTCCCCAACAATTTCCCATTATCAAATTCAAGGGTTTTTTTACCCTCGAATTTACCCTCGAATTCGACCCTTAGGAAATCTGCCCCTAAGAGTTTCATACAAAGTACATCTGAACATATTAGTGGCAGTAAATAATATGAAAACAAGTGTATAGCAGAATATTTATGCTCATTTTAAAAAACGATTTCCTTTTTCTCTGTGATAATAAAACAGTAGCTTGTACTTGATCCAAACTAAGATATAATTAATCTTTATTGAAAGCAAGACAATCCCATTGTTTTTATTTTAAAAAAAAACCCTTGTTTGATGAGAAGCTGATTTATATCTTATAAAGAGTTATAGCAAAAATGTGGCAATTTAATGGCAAATAACCTTTTAGTGTAGTTGCTTGGAATACAGAACATAAGCCTGGCATGGAAATGCAATGGGGCTGTGCCTTTTTTGGGTTCAAACCACCAGGTCTAAAAACAGCACTCTCTTTCACTCCATATGTTTGCAAACCCTGAGATGCAGCCGCTCACTAACGTTGATCATGTTTATTTAGTTAGGATACTCACGATTGTGTGTTGTTAAAAAAACATGTTATTTTATTTCCTTTCCCGTGTAATACTTTTAAAATCATGCTTCTATATACATCCTGACTGTATACGGTTGTGGCTTTATACAAAGCCCCTAAGAAAGCTGTGAAAGTGTATCACAGGGTTACATGGTGTCAGTAATAAGTCATCACAATGCATCTGGTTGCCAGATAAATTACCGTAGCAAGCTAACGTGCAGTATTTTATTTCAAGGAAATATAACCATTTTAATACTGAGGGGCAGATTTACTAAATTCACGTGAAGGATTCGAAGTTTGATCGAATTTGCATTAAATTCGAATCTTCGAATATGCAAATTAGGCATTGATTATTCGAATTCCAATAATTCGAATAAAATTTTATTTGAATATTCGATGGTCGAATAATTTCGCCAGAATCAAGCTACCAAATTGGGAAGCATTAATTTTGATCGAATATAAAAAATCGATCGAATTGCGGTAAAATCCTTTGAATTCGATAGTCGAATTCAAAGGATTTTACTTCACATGGTCGAATTTAGATTTTTTTTTTTTTATTCGAAATTCGACCAATTGTAAATCTGCCCCTGATTGTCTCCTTTACTAGTAACCTGTTTAAAAGCAAACATTTTATTGGTTGATATGGGTTACTGCTCCTGGGCAAACGTAGTGCCTTTGTCTTTTGCATATGGGGGTTTGTCTACTTAAAATCATTCAAACATTAGGGGAAGATTTATTAGTGGTTGAATGGTAAATTATTCAAATTTTCTAATTGTTTTTT
>CM044445.1:93640069-93664245 GCA_024363595.1 Xenopus borealis | reverse complement strand
TTTTTTTTTTAATGTCAAAACCCTCAAATTCGAATTGTGAATAATCCAAACACAATTAAAATTTTAAAGGACAAGTAAAAAATCAATTCCTCTCCCCTCCATTAATACGGCTATCCGGTTGTGCACAGTGTTTTAAAAAGGCTATGTGGCGACTTTGCACTTACATGCAAGCTCCAATCTCGGCTATCCAACTTCCATTTTAAAACCGGAAGTTACTTGCCGACTTTACAGCCTTTTCCCTTTTGGTTAGCTTTATTTATTTCCCTAAGAGCTGTGAGCAGAATAGGAGCCAGCGTGGGTGAACTGACTTTGTCTGGGTTTTATTTGATCCTTGACAGATTTAAAGAATTATTCAACCCTGTAATAAAAAAAAAAAAAAACCCACCCCACTTAGAACTAATCTTATCGGATCTCCAATATCTGGGACTTAGTGCTTTGGCTACATTAATCAAAGTTGAGATGCTCGAGCGTTTGTATTAAGCTGTGGGCATGGTGTTATTATGCAATAGAAAGAAAGCATCTGAAACAACTATTGGAAAGTCAGTAAAATTATGTAATAACTGTTGAGTTGCTGACCAGTATGGCTTCATCCTAGGACAGTTCTACAATTTATAGTTAGATTTTATAGTTAAGTTCCTGTACAGGTTACTGTTTGAAAAGTTCTTTCTATGATAGAGGACTATTCAGTATATGTAAATGTGGTGTTGAGTCCTGTATCCCATTTATGTCTATATATATATATATATATATATATATATAGATCAAAAAGCAAAGAAACAGCACCAAGGGTCTTTTGCAAAAAATCTTATATTAAGATGAAGTATGCACAACCAATGTTCATCTTAAAGGGCACCTATTGCAAAAAAAACGTTACCCCCAACCAAAGGTGCGGGCTGATAGAGCCCGCATTCTGGTTGGGGATAACAGTACTTTAAAAAAAAAAACACACAAACAGCTCCCCGTACAAGTTAAAAAAATTTTGGGCCCCAGAAAATATTTTTTAAAAAAGCATTGGTGGCAGGGGCCTATAAAGTATTAAAATAATACATTGTTGGTGGCCAGGGGATTAAAAAAACACATTGGTCTTTAATAGAGTTGAACTTGTGGCTTCAGGACTTCAACTTCACCTCCTTTCACTGCTGCAGGTCTTCAATTGCGTCTGTTTTCGTGACTTTGTGTCTTTTTGCAGCTTCAGGGCTTCGGCTATTTTTGTGGCTTCGGGACTTCCACTGTTCGGCACTTCTGTATTTGCACTTTTTATTGGACTGGCATGATATGATATGGAGCATATAAGAAAAGGAAAAGAGCAATTGCAAAACTCTTTTATAGGTGCGTGGGAAACATTTTCCCTTTTAAGGCAGTCATAAACGGTACACTTATGATCTTTCTTGGAAAAGATCTTTCCAAGAAAGATTGTTCATTTAAATACACACGTGTAGAGCTGAATCGTCAGAAAAACAGAAACAATAGAATTCTACCTATATCTGACGAGTCAGCACTAAGCAGTGGCCAATGTTTAGGGCGCCTTAGAAGGCAGCCGATCAAAATTTTCTGTCTAGCCCGATCGACCAGCCGACCGATATACAAGTCTTCTGCTGATATTGGTCGGCTCCTTCCCCACCATACACACACTGAATTTTGTTCAAAGATTTGTCTCGTATGATATTATCTGTACGTCTGTGGCCACCTTTACTCATTCCATTGGTCTTGTCTTTTGTCCTCCACCCATCCTCTACCTCACCAGCCCCTGGCTCAGTTTGTTCTAACCAAAGATTCACGGAATACCGATTATTACTTTTCCATCTAGTTTATTTCCCCTCCAAAGTTTAATGCTGTTCACTGTAGGAAATTGGCCCTACAGCTATCTATATCAATGAAGTTTGACTGTTGGCTGACCAATTTACCTTTTAGGTGGATATAAGGTGTTAAGAATACACTCTGGCATGGGTTTTCAAGGTTCCGACCACTCTATTCCTGAATGTTGTAGAAAGTCTGAAAAAGGAATTATCTAATGGACCCTGAGCTAAACTATACTAAAGAGCTAGAAGTATAACAGTATATTTTATATAGTCTTGTACAGTAAGCTATTCTAAAAAATCTGCACTGGTTCTGTGCATTCACTTTAGCTTTGAGACACCACTCTTTCATAACTGGTGGATAACGGAGGTGCCCATACAATTTGCAGTTATTTCTGATTGAAAAAGACTTTGAGACAGAGTTAAACATCCAATCCCAAATGAGGCTTACTTTAAATTAATGACTGCAATATAGTTGAAAGGGTTTTATTGCTGTAATTTAAATCTGGGTCCCAAGAGGGAATCTCTGCTGTGAGAAAAGAATCTCCAGTGAACCAATATCTGTCAGATGTAAATGGGGGTCTGTTTTAGGAAGGCCCCATATCATTGCAGAAAATATGTGAAATGTAGTGAACCATGTTTATGGTGCTTTAAGGTGCTTGCTCTGAACAGCATAAACAAGAATCAAAAGCGTCTTTTTTCAGGATTGGGAGTGGTGGTACAAATATTCTTCTTCCCAAAACACCATAAGTTGCAGTAGTTTTTCGATAATAGTAATGTAAGCACTGTAGGGTGGCAATGTAATAAAAGTTGCAATGTTTGCAGAAGGTCTTACTTAAGGCAACTTGCCAGTGTTGCCGGGTCCCATACTATTTATCTAATAGGATGCAACCCCCCAGATACCCTGGGCTAAGAGCCCAAATAGAATGGGTGATGAAATAATAATAATAATACTGCAGACTTGACTATGTCCCATTACTCCCAAACACACTCACTGCCTGGCCACTCCTTCTGCAAGCCCCACCTTTGTTGTGGCCCATCAATCTATGTCATAGGATTCCCACATGTCCTCTCTGATGGCAGCCCTGAATCAGAATGTATTATTTACTGGCCATCTGTTTGAAAGTAAGTGCTTGATTGGTACCCTCTTACGGCTTTGGTACCCAAACCTCAACTAACTAACCATTGAGGTATAAAAATCTGATCAGACCACTTTGGTGCACCATTTGGGTTAGTGTACCAAGATGTTGTGAACGAACCTGCTTCCTGGTTGACAGGGTGTCACTGACCCAAGCATTTTACATTTAAAAGGGAATATCAATTGGATTACATTAGTAATGTCAGCACCAGAATAAAAGCAAAACTTAAATTTAGTGTTCCCTTTTAACTATAGATGCACCAAACCCAGAAACTAAACTGAACCCGAATCCTTGTCAACGGCTGTAATTAGCATTGCATTGGTGCAAATAAATAAAGCATGCATTTTCAAGACAATTTTCAGCGATTTAGGAAAATGCATCGCCGCGTGTCTCTAGGCTCAGGCGACTTACAGTTTAACAGGTGCGAGACACGGGCAAACAATTCAGGGAGATTAGTCGCCCCAAAGGGTCATCAAAGGGTGAACTTTCACTTCACCCATTGATAAATACGCCTTGCAAAATCCCATAGAAATTAATGAAGAGCAGCGGAATTTCACTCTAGTTGCGGAACTTCACTCTTTGATAAATTTACCCCTTGGTTTGGGCAGGCTTTTAGCTGAATCCTGTTGAGAAAGGCTTGGATTGGTTTGAATCCCAAACGGAATCCTGTATTAGTCTGTGCTAATGTTAACACATTTTTATTGTAATAACAAAACGATCATTTACGTTTCCTTTTCTGTAAATATATAAACCGGTCACAGGTGTGTAAATGCATTCATTCCATTACTTGCCCTAATTAATGCATTTACCCACCTGATGCATTCATACCGCATCCCCCATTACCTAGCCCTAACAATAAACACACCTTTTGAACTCCTATATAGTTGGATGATTTCCCACACTGGATTTATATCTTGTAGTGAAAGCAGTAATTAAATGCTTTTTATTCAAAAAACATCAAACCTTGTTTTCATAAAGGCATTTTACGGATAGCCAAATACAAGTCGGGGACCCATTATCCAGAAAGCTCTGAATTACTGAAAGTCCATCTCCCATAGATTTAATTTATCCAAATAATCCAAATGATGAAAAAGATGCAACTTCATCCGACAGTCATGTCGCTTTGCATCAACCCTGCGACACTGTCCGACTTTTCTATTATTTACCTTGTTCCTGTCTCATCTGACTCGTCACATCCGTTTTCTAGTCGTCCCACGCATCTGCGGGAAAACAGAGGTAAATCGTCTGTGTAGTCCTACCCTTAAGGTAGGAATGTCCAAATTACAGAAAGATCCATTATCTGGAAATCCCCAGGCCCTGAGCATTCTGGATAACAGGTCCCACACGTACTGTATTTTTCTCTTGTTTTAAAAAACAACACACACAAGTTTCTGTTACATTGGACAGCATGTTGTAATATTTTCCTTCTGTAATATTTCCTGTCTAAGCTTTGAGGGCAATTAGTATAACTAAAAATATATAATTGTCTGAGATCATGAGCTAAATGCCTGCTCTGTTTCTTGACAAAATACAAATGAGTCTCTGCCAGTGATCTGGAAGATGTGTGTGTCAGTTAAAGGCACTCAGTATGCTATATCAGCAGCTTGGGTTATTTGGGAACCATCCTTTGAACAGCCATTGTTTAGATGAGCTTGGCCTACTTTGAATCAATATGTTAATAAAGGCAAAGCATCTATTATCCAGAATGCTCAGGACCTTGGGTTTTCTGGAAAATTGATTAACTTTCTATAATTTGGATTACCATACATTAAATCCGCTAAAAATTATTTCAGATGAAATACACCAAATTGGATTGTCTTTTGCCACCAACAGCTTAGTTACCATGAAATGCACGCTACTTTTTTAATTATACAGAGAAAAAGGAAATCCTTTTCAAAAAGAGAAATTATTTCCTTAAAGGGATAGTTCACACTTAAGTTAACCTTTAATATATCAAAGAATGGACAATTCTTAGCCATTTTTTAAGTATTATTTATTTTGTATAGTTTTTCAATTATTTGTCTTTTTCTTCTGACTCTTTCCATCTTTCAAATGGAGGTCACTAACCCCAGAAGCCCAAAAATTGTTGTTATTATTATTACTACTTTTTATTACTACTTATCTTTCTATTCAGGTAATCTCCTATTCATATTCCAATCTCTTATTCAAACAACAGCTTGGGTACTAGAGTAGTTTAGACCCTAGCAACCAGATAAGAGACTCCCCATTATATTTACTACAATGCTGAAACAGGAAAGGGCTTCCAAAACTGTTACTACAAAGAAGAAAGAACAGAATTTTCAAGAACCCCTATTGTATAATGCTGTTTTCCATGAAGCATCTCTCAAACATGGAACTGTATACAGACTGCTATATATATAGAGAGAGACAGCGAGAGATAAAATACTCTCCCTTATACTGTACTTGCTACAATACTGAAACAAGAAAGGGCCTTTCTTAAACTGTTACCACAAAGAAGAAAGCACAGAATTGTCAAGAACCCCATTATAATGCAAAGGCACTGGTGTCAGCAATTACGGGTTTCATTGTTTTCTATGGAACAAGTCACACGGGATACTAAAGATATGATACTCAATATTATTTCATGAGAAAACAATGAAGCCTGAAGTACATCACTGCATAACTGCTCCATCAAATGAGTTCATCTGTCCTACACCATGCTATTGCAACAACTGAAGAACCCCAGTACACCACTTTCTACGCTTACACGCAAGCCTCTCTGTACAGTATATTTATCTTTGCGGGTTTACACAGCACAAAGTAACGCTATTTATTGAAACAACCCAAATAAAAGACGGTTTTACTCTCACAGGGACCAGCAGACCGTGTTTTGCTCAATGTAAAGAGAAGCAGATGTTGCGAAGTTTAGAAAATCAGGACCTTATTTTCCTGTTTGCGTTCGATTTTTCTAAACACATTAAAAGTACACTTTGAAGTTTCTCTGCTATTGCCCCCTCCTCAGCCCAGTCCATTTCCCTGATGGTATCTTCACTTGGGACTTTATTATCTACCCATGTTTAGCTTCCAGACAAGCAGATGTATCTGTGTATGGGTACGGCCTTGTGTGTGCAACTCTGTGATGAGCAAGGATTAGGCAGCTCTGTCCTCCCTCTCTAACACAGTGTGTGTGCCGAGTATTACCAGAGCTTGCACTCTATTCACTATCACCCATGTAGTATGGCCACTGGTCCTGAAAAACACAGAAATGTTACAGAAACTTCTCTATGTGTGTGTTTTTTTTGTTTTTTTTTAAACAAGAGAAAAATACAGTAAAAGTGTGGGACCTGTTATCCATAATGTTCAGGACCGGGGGTTTTCCGGATAATGGATCTTTCTGTGATTTAAAAGGTGGAAAAAGTCAGAAGAAGAAGGCAAATAATTTAAAAACTGTAAAAAATAAGCGCCCCTTTTAATAACATGTTGGGAAAACAATTTAACTTTACTAGTGTAGCTGATGTGTAGGCTAGGAAATATTTTACTTTGTTTTACGTTATTTGCATTCAGATTTTATTTAGCATTCATCACAAAATCTAATACATATAATGGACATGCTTACTAAGTACTTTAATAGAATTCTTCTTCTCCGGGGCCATTCTTCTCATTGGCCCAGCACACACATAAGGTTAGATAGCAACCTGTGCTGATCTTGTATAACTCTACTTGTACCCATTTTTCTTTTGAAATTCCCTGGCATAGTTTCCTCTACTGTGGAATGTCCAAGCCCTCTGCTAATGATGCGCAGAACCATGTGTAAAAAGTATAATGCACTTTCACTTCTTAAGCTGGCCATACACAGGCTGATAAAAGCTGCCGACATCTTATTGCCTGTGTGTTGTTTCATGTGCAAATTGTTGTACTAATGCTGCTACCTAAGCAAATATATACTTCAAAACGTGTGCATGTCTTCTACGCAGTTGATGCCATTGTATGTTTTGCAGTGGATTTTAGTTTAAAACTAGGGTTTTAAAGGAAAACTATACCCCCCAAACAATGCATGTCTATAAAAAAAAGTACAGTATTGCATAAAACAGCTCATATGTAAAACATTGCTTCATGTAAATAAACCATTTTCCTAATAATACACTTTTTAGTAGCATGTGCCATTGGGTAATCATAAATAGAAAATTGCCATTTTAAAAAATAAGGACAGCCTCCTGGGATCGTATGATTCAACGGTGCACACAAACATACCAAACAAACTATAAAGTTAGGTCACATGAGCCAATTAACAGACAGAGTTGTTTCTTTTGCTTCCACACTTCTTCCTGTAAGGGCAAGGCCAGACGGGGAGATTCGTGGGAGATCTGTCGCCTGGCGACTTCTCGCCACGACGAATCTCCCCCGAATCTCCCCGAATAGCTAACTAGCGCTGCTCACCCGCTCTGCGTAAAGTCGTCTGCGCTTGTTCACACGCAGCGGCGCAATTTTAAAAGTCGCTCTGTTGCTCAAGTATTCATTTTCGGGGTATAGTTTTCCTTTAACAGTTAGCATTCATCCCTTACTTGACTCTTGAGCAACTTTTTCAATGCTTGAACCCTGCTCTTCTCCTATGTGCCCCATTGAATAATTCTTTATGTATAGTATGAGTGCTAAGACCAGCTGGTCAATCTCTTAGAGGAAATGTCTGGTAGATTTTGGCCAAATCCAGTTATGTCAAGACCAAGAACATGCATGGAAATACAGAAAATGAAGAATTGACAGCTCAGTTATTATTTTTGTTTAAAGTTCACAACAGATGAAACCTGGGCCATTTACATTTCCCCCAACATCCAGTAGTTAAGTGAATCTCAACTATCACCGATACTTCTCTAGCTTCTCTATACCTCTTTTTCTATGTCTAACCTCTTTCAATGATCAGGTAAATGGAGTTTGATTGAAGTGGACCTTAAAGAAAAGCAAAAAAAAACTGTAAGCCATATGCAGTGATCTGTACAGGCCAGGAGAAACAATGCAAGCTATTTGATGGTGCAGAAGCTCCCTCATCTGGTAACAGATATTGTCAGCTTGATTTACCATAAAATTGGATCTTCTCTGGCCTTCTCAGTTCACCCTGATAACAAGAAAGAGGTCAGCTTAGTGAAGGAAGATCAAAGGGGAACTATGGTGAAAATTACATTTTAATATACGTTTCATCATACTAAAATAAGATTTTTTTTTCTTAGTACAATCAATTAAAAATTCTGAACTGTTTTTCTCTCTTAATGCAGCAGTTGGGAGTCTGATTTTGAATGACTGTTAGATCCAATACAGACTTTGGGGGTGCTCCTTTTGTCTATAAGATATACAGTATTAGAGCTCTCTCTAATAAAATCAACAGAAAAACGTCCTCTCTACATGCAGGATTTGTGCCAAAGTTTGTTATTTTGTTAGAATTTATTTGTGCTGGAGTCAATTATTTGAGTTAACTCTTAACACATCTGCTAGAAAAGGGAGTCGTCCCCTCCTAAAGCTACACTGGGTCTAACTGTGAATCTAAATCTGACACCCAACTCCTGCAAGAAGACAGAATGAAAAGAAACAGATCCTGAGATAAAGGTGTGAAGTTAAAAGTTGTTATTTCAGAAATGGTATAGAATTGATAATAGTTAGAAAATTTATTTTTTCAGTATGATAAAGATGATATTTTATTTTCACGATCGTTCCCTGGGATGATGCTATTTACTTATTGGGGGGGGGGGTTAATTTATTAAAGAGTTAGTTGTTAGTAATGGGTGTGCCCATTACAAGAAACAAAGACCCTCTGCACATGTAGTTGCCAGTATACAAGTGAGTACAAAGCATCAGTTATTTGTATGTAATGGTCACTCTGCATTTATAAATATTTCTAGTGGACAATTTGCTGTCAGTTTACACAAAAGCAGCAGTAATCTCTTGGAGAGTTTAGCCTTCTCCCCTCCAACTTTTGGCAGGTGATCCCTGCTCTAGGTTAAAGTTAGAGATCAAATCAAGGATTTTTTGAATCCATTAAGAACAATTGCCAGTGTAAATCAGTGCCCTAGCTCATATATTAAAATCAGAATGTACATATGGTTGCTATAGAAAAACGTGACCATAAGTCGCCCATTGGGAAACACTTTGACCAATGTACCAAACGAGGGGTTGGAGATTTAGGGGTTAAAATTATTGAACGAGTCAACACCCCCGTTAGAGGTGGTGACCCACTGTATCTTTTAAATACACGTGAAGCATTTTGGATATTCACTTTACATACACGCAGTCCACATGGTTTGAATACTAGATTTGATGTTGCATATTTTGTTTGAATTATTTGCTGATATTTAATTTAGTCTAGTATTTTCTTACTATTGTAGTTTTAACCAGATTTTTTTACTCTACTGGCAGTTTTGTGACTTTATAACCATGTCAGTCTTTACTTGAAGCGGTTCTGTATGGATACTTATTGTACTATCTTATCTATTTTGTATCCAGCATTTAAATGTAAGTCTGTTTTAAATGTAACTAATTTAAATGAACTGCTGATCACTGATCCTGCCATTAGAGGTCGTTGTGTATATGACGTATAAATTGATGTTCTTAGTCAGGTGTTACCGTGCTCATGATTAAGGGCAGCTGTGCCCGAAACGCGTCAAGCTGTTCCATGTGGCTTGTACCGACATATCGTTTTAATGTTATGAAATGAATAAAGCTCATCGTTTTTAATTTGTCGTTCGGTGTGCGGAACCATATTTCTTCATTCCTGTTTCTCTGCATATGGCTTAGGACGCCATGGATTTCCAGCACCCGTTATCCTCACATGGTTTGCCGACTCTCTTCCATTGATCCAACCGTGGTGAGTCTGAGCGGTTTTTCTATTTATCTATTTAAATCTGGATCCATGATCTTTTTCCCTACAGCTGGAGTTGGATACAGTAAAGGGGATGTAAAGGCAAAAATAAAGTACATAGTCAGGTTTCTTATAAAAACTGAACACATTTTTTAATTAAAGTATATTGGAGATAGATTTCTTTTACATTAAAAAAAAGTAAAAATTTGATTTAATTTTTTTCCTTTATTTGCCCTTTAATTAAATTAAATTTTAAATTAAATTTTATAAGCTTTTACATTTAGGTGCCCCTTGCCTGCTCATTTTTTAAAACCATGTTGTAAGCCTTTCATTGCAGTGTATACTTCTTTTTAAATTGGATATACTATATTTATGTTGCCACCATCACATCCAAACTTTCCAAATAAGAATGTTGGCAGGTAGGATACAGTTGGATACAGACCTGCTGGATCATTAATTACAGCTGCATTCATTTATGTGGATTTGCATTATATTTGCCAGTTGCCTGATATTGGTGTCACATTTATTAAGACTCAGTGGGGATTATTGATAAACTTTGGGAAAAATTGCACCTGGGCTGTAACCCATGACAACCAATGAAATGTTTGCTTTTGTTGTTCAGCCTGCAGCTGGCTTAAAAAGCTAATCACTGATTAATCACTGTGATTTACTACCCAGGTGCAAATTTGTTCAGTGTTTATAAATGAGTTCTGTGATTTTTATTTTGGCAAACACAATATAAAAGTCCAGAGATGCCACAGTTTTGTAAAAGGAATCTTTGACAGGATATCTGGTGAGCCAGACAAAACCCTCAGGGGTGCTGCGTCAATGAGGTGAGTTGAAAAGCTCACCTCAGGCAACATGCAGGTTACCAGGGGCAGCAAATTTTTTTAGAGGAGAACTAACCCCTCCAAAGAGAGAGTCCCCATCTAATAGCCGCCATTGACCCGCACCCTGTTTTTACCCATATAGCCCACTACCACTAATTTGCACATACCTCTCCATGCAGAGTAGCATAGTGGAGTGCACAGGTGTCATCTTCATTATCTTTGGAACCTCTTCTTCCCTTCTGCTTGAGCAGTAGACTTGGACTCCAAGCATGTATGAATAAGCTTAGTGTAGCGTCCTTTAGTAAACATATCAGAAGATGGCGTCCGTGAGCTCTACTACGCTACTCTGCATAGAGAGGTCTATGCAACTTTCTGGACAGTAGTGGGCTATGCAGGGAGGAAGCCAATAGGGGCTAGTAGATGGGGACCCTCTTTAAAGGAGAACCAAACCCTTTTTATTAAAATCCCCTACCCTTAATAGACCCCTTCCCTGCTCCCACCCAGCCTAGGTGTCATCCTAGTAAATGGCCTAGGTGTTACCCTGGTAAATGGCCCTAACTCTTTACTTACCCCTCGTTGCAGATTCAGGGCATCAGAGTGCACAGGCGACAAATTCCTCTCTTCTGTAATCTTCGGGGAAGAAAGTGGTGTATCAGTTGCCGCAATCTTCTGGTCCCAATCAACTGTGCATGTGCTGAAAGCCACGGAAGATGGCGCCCGTGAACTCTAATGCCCTGAATCTGCAACAAGGGGTGAGTGAAGAGTTAGGGGCATTTACCCAGGGCAACACCTAGGCTGTGGGGGAGCAGGAGGGGGATCTATGTAGGTTAGGGGGGTATAGGGTATTTTAATAAAAAGTGTTTGGTTCTCCTTTAAAAACTCAATTCCCATTTTTAATACTGGAAATTTGGCTTTTCTAGTGCCAGAGAGCGCAATTGCACCCTCCACGCTAGAGATGAGCCCCCTTTTGCACAGGAAAGGTAAGCTGGTCGGGCGACATTGCAGGACTGAAAACCCTACTCTGTTTATTAACAGAGCAAGGTTTTCCTTCATATCGTAATTACAGCTTGAGATGCCCACTTGCATGATGCAGAATTTTTTTTTTCTAAAGAGTAAATGTTGTGTCCTCTATAGTGTTCAGCCTCAAAATGTCTTTTTCATGTTTTTAAAGTGCCAAATTTTCAGCTTTAATCAACAAATAATTTATGGTAGATTTGAACTGCAGAGCGCTGAATACTTTTCTTTATTTTTCCACTAAAACATAATTTTTAATGAAAAAAAAAGAAAAAGTTTTAGGCTCAAGCAAGCCACCAGTCTAGAAACCAACCTACATACCTACACATTTTATAAAAATTATATAATTTGATTTGCATATACATAATAATATTGTGTACAAATACTTTTAATTGCTAAGTGGCAGAACTAGATGAATGAATGTATTTATGTAGAGAGAGAATTACTTGGCTTTGACTGTTTGAGTTACACATCAGAACTGTGCACAGCCCAGTAGTTAAGTAGCCATGGTTCTTTAATAGTAAAATATGTTTATTTAAATATTTATATAAACATGTTATATTATATAATTACCCCACCCCAAGGGCTTTAAAAATTTTTAAATAAATTAAATATTCAGAAATACTAAAATATAAAATAGTAAAAATACAAATAGATTTTTATCATGCATTTATATGTGTATATACCTTTTTTTTTAACAAAAATGAAATGCTGTCTATAGTGATTTCTTATTTATCCCAAAGAAAACAATAATTTTTCAGAGTTTGAAGAATACATGGCAAGGCAGATTTACCACGTTTCATGCGTGAGGCAGAATAAAACCGGTGACAAATCGCATGTGACTTGTTTTCCATTACTGAATTTTGTTTCTTTATCAGTAGCTTTAGGGAGAAAAACAGACTTAATTGTTATGGTTTTATTTTTTATTTTTTTGGAAGAAAGGTCTCACACAAAGCAGAACTCACATTGTTTCATTCAATGAGGCTGAAAATCTCAACTGTTTAAATACACTGGGAAATATGAAGTATTTTGAGACAATTCCCATCGACTTCTATAGAAACTGCCAGCTTTACCATTAAACTTTTTGCAACAATTCTAATTGAGGAATAAAGAAACCTCACGTTTTGATATATCTCTGCCATCTTAGGGTATCAACCTTTATTTGGGCTGCAATGCAGTTGGGCTGGGTGTTTGTTACTACACAGGGCTTGTGGCTTGTAAGTTTTGGTCTATTACAATGATCTGCAGTTTTTATACATCATTGTCCTGGCCTGGGGTTCACAGAAGTGGAAAAATCTAAATTGGGGAGGGGGGTGTATCTCAATTTCTGTTGGATGCTTCAGTAGAATGAGGTTAGTATTTGATTTTAACTAGAGATTCAACATTGATGCCTGGTATAAAATAGCTTGAACTAAGTCTGCAGAGCCGTTCTGTGGAGGTGGATAATAGGATGATGTATAGACGGAAGGTCAAAAATTGTTCACAGTGCCTAACATGTCAATCCATGCAAATTTTCTGAGCAGATGAAGTGCTGATTGCTTGATAATTACACAAATGTAAAGAAAGACCCTGTTTGGGTGCCCTATGCTTTGTACAATAGTTGATTTCCTTTCCAACCCATGAACCTCCCCAGTGTACAGCAAGCTTGTTGTTAATATTCTGGAGCACTTATGTTGGATAGTTAAGTCCTATTAAATATTTGTTGTTGCTTCATCAAACTGTATTTTAGGTTCACTGGTTTTGGTTTCAGGCATTCAGTGGAAATTCTGGAAAACTCAACTAAATTGTGTATATGTCCAGATATTATTTACATCCTGTGCCTTCTTGGTAGTTCTTTGCTCACTTATTTGTTTGGATGGCTTTTTTTTTTTTAGAATTCTTTTTTTTCCCCCTGATGCTTGGCAAGCGTGCGGTGGGCTAAACATGCATTTCCGCATTGTGTTGATTTTGAGTGATTGGAGGGTAACGTAATTAACTTCTCCAAGCAACTGGCTGAGTGTGTTCTCCAGTCAAACGATGCTCTGTAGGTGCATTTCTTAGATATTACATTTCCTGTTCCCTGAATCCCCCCCCTCCTTTTCCTATCTGTGTGCAGTGGAATGTTTGATGTTACAGTAAATTAAAAACTTGGATGATATTTGTCTGCTCTCTGGTTTCAGTAAATGCAGAGCAATAATTAGCAAACAGAATCAGGCGTTGCTGCCAGGACGTCTGTTTCTACTTTTCTGTTCAAGATCCGTTTGATTTATCCTACCCTCAGCCTCCTGTCGTGGCTGGTGAAAATGAATGTGTTTGTCTCATTTAAAGGTGCCCTGCTTTTAACCCTGCAGTTCCTTCCATCCACCGTGTTTCCTCTAGGAATTATCAAGCAGAAAAAATATGAAGTGGAAGCAGGGAAAGGCATACACAATTGGTCTTCATTCGCTTCTTATTTGAGCCCCAAATGAAAGGAATATCACCATTTCAAGTTACTACTACTACTATTTTTTTCCAAAGCACTTAGTTTATTACTATGATAATACTTACTTATGTTTGGATTGGCTTTGTAAAAAAGTCTGTATTTTTCATGTACTGTTTGATATTCTTCTCCATGGCTCACTAAGAAGGTATAGTTGTGCCTTCCACCCACCCACAATATTTATTTGTCTGTTCTATCTATAATAACACATTTACAATGATTATTCATGATTTACAATAGTCCCTGCTCCCAGCATCAGACTTGGTGTCCAGGGACCACTGAGTCTACAACCACAGCCCCTTTGTGACATCAAGAGCCCGCTCTCTTGACTTCTGCCCTCCATCTCCCCCACACCCACACCGCATTATAGATGTTTTGCCTCAGTTTGTGGCAATCATCCCCAGCGCCATGGGGAGTGGAAGACTGGGGCCCACCAGGTTTTTTCCTGGTGTCCCACCAGCCCAGTGCCACCCTGCCTTCCCAGTGAATCTTACAATCTAAGGTCCTTATTACAATCGCACACACTAAGGTCATTTTTATCAGGAGCTAGTTAACCTGTCTGTATGCTTTTTGAGTTTGGGAAGAAATACAATACACAAATCTAAACATTGGGGAGACAAAATGCTCACTAAATGAATGGAGCAGCATAGGAGGGCAAACTCTACAGGACAAGACTCGGCTGTCTTTCTACACCTGAAAGACAAGAGATGCTCATTTGAAGATAGCAATGTCCAAATCTTGGATAGAGAAGACCACTGGTTTTAAAGAGGTGTGAAAGAGGCGATTTATGTTAAGGTGGAGAAACCATCCTTGAACAGAGGCGGGGCCTTCGACACCACCTGTCTGCTACATACAATGCTGTTCTAACATCTGTACCCCGGCGGTTTCAGAACTCTTCATACATCCATTCATGCAACTCTCACAAGTAACACCTGTGTCTAGGAGTTGCATGATACATTACTATCATAGTAACTACACAGAATCAACACCTCTGTGAATTTCAGATGTCACCTCTCTGAAGAGTTACAATATGCCATTGTGATTGGATTGTTGGAAGAGTCTATATGCCGAGAACTCCCCTACACCAGTCAGTTGAACTGAAGAAGCTGCTTGGATGAGCAGTGAAACGTCTTCATTAAAATTTCTCAGCAAGTCCAGTTGTTTTGAGTGACCTGGATGAATGAGAATCTTCATAGTCACAATACACAAATGAAACTCCCCCGCCCTCTTGCAAACCAGATCGGGAGGACAACAAAGTATTGCTAAATTATAATTGGGGTTTTCGCAGGCAAATGGCATTTGCATTCCTTGGGTCTCAGTAATTTATCAGATCTTTGTTTGACTCCTAACTAAAGAGATTTTTGCCAGTTTTACTCCTAGGATAAACCGTAAATTTAATGACAGTTTTATAAAAATGTAAGATTAGAGCTCACAACTAGTGACGGGCGAATCTCCCACGTTTCGCTTCGCCGAAAAATTGGCGAAAAAATTAGCAAAACAAGTCGCACGTCAAACGCGGCGCGTCGCGTCGTATCCGACGCGCGGCGCGTCAATCGTCGCTTTCGTCGCGTCAAAAACGGCGCGCGACTGTTTTTTTTTTGTTGGCAAATTTTTTATGCGAAAATTTTTGCTGCCGTTTCGCGAATTTATTCGCCAGTGGCGAATCGCGAGCCCCATAAATTCGCCCATCACTACTCACAACAGAAAAACTCACACACATTCTATTCATTCCTATTTTCAGAATCTTATATGATTCTGTGGAGAGCTCTAATCTCGCATTTTGATAAATCTGCCCCTAAGGGTTCCCAGTGTTTAATAGTTTAGATATTTTTGTTCTTTGCGTTTATTGTATTTTCGAATATCCCAACTTTATATACAACTTTATCACCTGGATCTGAGGGGAGCAGATGATCTCTGGGCACTGCTGTTGATATTTGCTTCCCTTGTAGAAAATTAAATTTAAAAAGGACCTCACCAAACAAGTGGATCTGGCAGTTTATCCTAGTGACAGCATTCAGATACAGTAGTACATTTTTTCTATTGGAATTTTTGGGACTTTCCAGCTTTTCTGTCACCAGAAGAAAAACACTAGGGTGTGGTTAGGGCATGGCTATGGTGAAAACTGGCCAGGGCTAGGGTGTGTTAAAAAATATCCTCCCGGAAACTAGTTCCGGGTAGTTGACGTCTCTTGAGCATGGACAGTGACATTTTGCTATTTTACCTTCATGTAGTCTTCATGTGTATCCAAGGTGTGATATATGATAAATGGCTTTGTTAAAATAACATAACACTGTTGTGTGGACTGGATTTGTTTTTGTTGTGTACTTTATAAAGTCAATAAGAGGGATGGAAAGGCACACATTTGCCTCTGCACTTAAAATAAATATATTCTGAGAGGAAGCATACACTTAACCATTATTCTGTTATTCACTATAACTTTCAGCTTCCTCATTCATAAAGCAGAATATTATTGTTCTAAGCAAGAAGAGTGAGAATTTTTCTTCTGTGCTGTTCCCCTACCGCCAACCTGTCTTGGCACCCTCTAATTGCAAGCACACTTTGCTCGACTGTGAGCCCCATACACTTATTCCCACACCTACGAAAGAACCATGGGGTGATAAATCCTCCCATAATCATTTGAAAAAGTGCTTAAATATTAATGTCACATGTTTTACTGTCACTTCTTAGCTTAGTACAACAAGGGACAGCTGGTAGGGTAGGGTAGAGTGGACATTTGTCCAAGGCCCTCAACCTAACATGGGTCCTTTTGTACTGGCATGGGCATTTGTCTCTTATTTTATAGGCCCAGTTGTTGACCAACCTAAACTCCATAGACCAAAATCTAATAATTCCTGCTTTGCTTTGAGGCACAACACACCAAAACCTTTCTGAATGGCAAATGCTGGTAATAAACACATTGCCCCAAATGGCATTAAATTTGCTTTTACTGTCCTTCATTTGCACAAGAGTGCTGGTATTGAATGAGAATAAAGAGTTTGCACTATCAATGCCCTTCGTCAGCATATATGGATAGAATTAGTCATCCTGGAATGGACAAGGGCACCACATTGTAAAAATCCAATTTTAGGGCCAATCAATTCCAACTGATTGTCCGTGTGTGGGCAGTATATAGATGTAATATTTATACATATATAGAAAAATGATTCTGCAGTTCTTGTTATTAGGAGTTAAGCAGGATCCACTTGGACAAAAAGTTTGAACTATTTGGAGGTGTAACATTTTCCACCCCATCGACAATGTAACCATATGTGAATAAACAGCACAGTGCATTGCAATACTATTAAATAATTCTTGACTTTTGCTTTCTTGTTTCCACACAGCAGTTATGGGTTAGACGTTATGTAGTTACATTCTTTCTCTCTGTTACACCCCTGTAAAAGCAAACTTTTATTTCCTGAGCCACAGTAGCATTTAGGGGAAGGTCAGTAGCCGTTTTACCCAACTCACTGCATCTACATATATATTTATATGTTGTCTAAATATACTGCACTGTCTGATGTACATGATAAATAATACAGCAGCTCTATACACTAACAAACAGATCTTCTGCTGGGGGTTCTAGTAGCAGTTACACAGCCCCAAAGCAAAATGGTTTCATAACCCTCCAAAATTTCAAGGTTACATTTTTGTCAAGCATATACACACACACAAATAATCAAATAGTATATGTTTTCTGATGAAGGAAAAGCAAATTATAACCGTGTTTTGTAACAAGCCCTTTTTGCTTTATATTTTCATCCAAGAACAATTCTATGCATTTTTATACTTAACCTTTTTTCATTTTTTTTAAAGCAGCCATGTATTTTGTGTGTATTTAGCTTGACCTTTGCCCATACACAGGGCTTACAAATGGAAGGAGGTGATATCATGAAGATGTTTAGAAGTTATGTAAGCTTACATTGTGCATGGACAGGAATGTTGGCATGACTGGGGAGGGTGCAGTAACATAGTGCAGCTAGACGTTTGAAAGCTTAGATCAGCAGGTAAGGATAAGGGGATCAATTTAAATAATTATAGTGTAAAACTGCACAGTGAATGTTTTTCTTAATGCATCATTTAAAGCTACAAATGTTGTTTTTTAAAGACTTTATTTCAGAGGAATCTCCAACCACTGGGCGTTTAGCTGCTGTTCAACTACTGATGATCATAGGCAAGCTTTTATATAAGATCATTTAATGATATTAAGGATTTCATATGCAACAATATGTAAAGTATTTCAGGCTGCATGAGCTGAAATCATTAGGCTCTTGAAAGAAGGGTTTGTTTTTCCATGCCGTTTTTGATCTGGCTGTTGCTCCTGCTAGAAAAGGGAGGTCATTCATTCATATGTGTATTGGATTTAAAATTTGCTGACACCGGTGCTGCTACATCATACAGTGATATTTTATGACAATTTCATGCTTCTTACTTCACATTTTGGAAAAGGCTTTAAACTGGCCACGGTAAAGGGCATACAGAAGGAATTGTTTTTCGATTGATTTGAAAGAACTTCACCACCCTGCAAAAGAATACCCAACCCAACTAAAAACGTGTGGGATTCTTTGTAACATTATCTTTGAGCCAGGCTTGATACCTAACTCCGCTCCGAAATCTAGTGGAAACCTTCCTAGAAATGGAGAAGCTGCAGCACCAAAGCAAGGTCCAAGTTCTTAATTCTAAATCGTCTCTCCTTTCTAACTGTCTCATTCCAAAAACAGTGTCCATATAGTCTTGCCCATGTAGTTTATATAACCATGCATCCATATCTAGGATTGTCACGGTTGTCACCTAACCAGTAGATACCAATCTCTTCAGTAAAACTTTGGGTGGATCTAAGTAGGGTGGGTAGTATATTTCTTCCACAAAGGGTGTTAGCTCTATCCATATCTGAGAAACCGATAATTCTGTACTGATCATGAATAACCAGAACATTAGTACGGTTGTGACTTTTCTACAATCTAAATATTGTCCAGTCAGTCCGGAAAGATACATATGAAAGACATAGTGAATGTCAGAATCCATTGAACGGATCTGTTTCTATAGGTTTGTCAAGTATACACTAAGAAACACCTCGAGCTGTGAGCTTATATGGGAGGTCAGTATGTTTCCTAGTTATGGCAGATAATGCCTTATTTAAGCTGGTGGGACTACACAAATTCCCTTAAGTAGTTGTTCTGAGTTTGATAGATATTTAAGCTCTGACTTCATGTTCGCTCTAGATCAGACAGAGAATTCTAGATAAAGGCTGATTACACAGGTCTTCGATGAAGGATCAGAAAAAAACAAAGGTTATGATTCAAACTTAATCAAGTAGAATCTATAGTAGTACTAATCAAGTAGAGTCCATAAGGCTGTAAAGTCAAGGCGTTTCTGTATCACCCTGAAGTATTATAGACAAATCTAATAATTAGTAGAATCCAATTATTAATAATAGGCACATTCATACTGCTGTTTGGTTCCCCTAATTATTGAATTTGGCTATGTGATAAGGGGTTCACACGTAAATATGTTAACCACTCCAAAATGTTGCAATCTTTTCTCTTCTGGAATCAGGGGATGAGCAGGACTTGGGAATGGTCAGTTCTCCATTTTGCATGTCTCCGCAGTGATGATCTAGACAAGTTCCTTGAAAAACAGTTACTTGTTTAATGAGGTTGCTAACCTTACTTTGAAAGTTTATGATCTTCTGCCCACCCAGCATGAGAGCAGCTGTAAAAACTTGACTGTCACATTAATTGCATTTAGACAGATACTCCACTGCTATGAAAGACTTAAAGGAATGTCTTCTGTATTGTGATGTGCCCTTTAACACTGCATCTTCATAAAGGCAAATGTGTTGTGTTAGTCCCAAAACTGTCCAGTGTGGCTGTACCCAGCAAGGATTGAAGATAGAAGACTGGATTGGTGTTCGGGACTGAAAGATGCTTGTCATAGTCATTTCCAGTCACTTCATAGATCAAGTGATAGCAGTGCTTTGCCCTTCTTGTCTGTATTAGTAGTGAGTTATGCCTAACTGGAATGCAGGCTCTATCAGCCTGCACCTTTGGTTGGGGGTAATTTTTTTTGCAATAGGTGCCCTTTAAATACAAGCTACTGTTTTATTATTACAAAGAAAAAAGGTTATTATTTGGATAAAATGGAAATCTATGGGAGACGGCCTTTCCGGATTTTCAGCTAATGGATCCAATACCTCTACTATAAGAATAATGCAGTAATAACCGTCACAGAGACTCTTCCATGGCAAGGTTAAAATCACATCATCAGTGATATTGTCAGCAAAAGTGTAAAGTTATATATTAATGTATAAAACACTGTTCTTTTTGGGTACTTGTAAAGAACCCCCATGTAGAATATTATTCACTGACACTGACAATCAAGTACAACTGCTATATGGGAAGCAAATTATTTAAATACAGTGAAAGAAAATAAAGGGCAACAAAAACATATCCTCTCATATTTTATTCCGTCATAATTGGATCCTATTTGTAAGGAGGCAAAATATATATTTAAGAGCAAACGTGACAGCTTATGGGGGTAATTGACTTTGCCATGTGTCTACTATATATTAAAGAACCGTTGAAGCTTAATACTTTACCTCCATTTGTAGTTTTGATCTTAATGATGGGCTTCGAATTTAAGTGTGTGGTGCATAGCCTGCTAAATGGGGGCCCTTGTAAAGTGTCCCTCCTGAGGATATGTATGAGTTTTAATACAAAAAAGCAATGTTTAAAACTAGGAAACCTGAAGCTATTCCTATAGCTGAGATGGAAATCCTAGCAGTTGAGCTGTTTAGATCAGCTGCGCTTATGGGCTTTGACTCTCTTTATGGCAGGCTGGGGGGTAATAGTGATTACATTCCATCTAATTGCGGTTGCATATTCCATGGTGCAATTACAAATCACAGCCTCTCCTATTAGTTCACCAATCAAAGAAAAGTTTTTGCAGGATATTCTAATCCCTCTCATCTTCACTAAGGCTGCTCTTATTCATTGGAATGTGATCAGAGCCCACTTTGGATTGGCCCATTACGGTGCTGTAAGGTTGGGGGGTGGTTTGTGGGACACAGATGTTTTTCAATGAACATCTGCAACAAACTAGAATCCACCCTCCCTCCTTTCTAACTTTATCCTGTAGCTGGTTATTACAGATTCATTCCCCCCCTCCAACCTGTTGAGAAGCAATCAGAGTAGTAAGATCATCTGCGATGATGTAAGCCCCCTCTTCGTTGTGGCCTATGGACCACCTCTGTTGCTGAGCTTGTCTCATCCTCGTGGTTATGAGATCAGGGGCTAATGAGAAATCCAGAGCTGCCCACACACAAACACACACGTGTATTGCAGGGGTACCGACAGACCATCTTCCAAGAAAAAACTTATGCTTTTTAAGCCATTTTTGTATAGAAACAGGAAAATTCATTGAAGAAATGTTGGAAATCTTTGTCATATAGAATATTAAACAATTTAGAAATGTGATATAGCCATAATTTTATCACTCATACGCTAATGTTAAAATGATGTTTTTAAACCAGATTAGCATGGTAGAAGTGATTTTCCCAATGTTAATGCTAAAGCTCTGATGTCATCATTACTAATAAGGCCTGGACGCTTTCTCATTATTCCACTTGAAATGTAAGTAATAAAAACATGTTAATGTGTCTGATACAGTGTTAAAGAAATCTGGGCCCCCATTTTCATCCGCTTGTGACTTATGACCATTCTCCCCCACCGCCCTGTTAATTAGGGTGTAGTAAATACATTTAGAGGGATTACAGATCCCAGCTTGGTATCATCAGACAATACCTCCCCTTTCCCCATCACTGGGCAGTTTTAAGTCACCCCTTATTTCTTTCCATGCACTGGATAGAGTTTAATGGAAGAGGTTCTTTAGGCTTTCTAACACTGTTACAAGATGAGTAAATAAAAATATGATTAAAAATAATGTGTGGCCACTGAAGGTATAGTGGTAGAAATCAATATTTCCCCCATAATAATTGTCCCTAACCTTCCAAAATTAATTTAATCTGTTAATAGTTAACCCCATCCTATTTGACATTTTGAGTAGCTGCTGATGCCACCATCCATGGGCACCCTAGCCATCTATATGGTTAAACAGCCATAGTATTAAGATGTAGTACCGTGTTAGCCATTCGAAAAAAATGTATAAAATGTAAAGTTTGGTGATACCTTTTATTGGCTAACTGAATAAGTAACAATTGCAAGCTTTCGGAGCACACAGGCCCCTTCGTCAGGCAAAATACGAAATTAATTTTGCCTGACGAAGGGGCCTGTGTGCTCTGAAAGCTTGCAATTGTTACTTATTCAGTTAGCCAATAAAAGGTATCACCAAACTTTACAGGTTAAACAGCCAGTAACACAAAAAAGTTAAAATCTGTTATTTACGTTTAAATAACATTTTATTTATTACATTATATTTAGATACATTTTCATTTTTGGTATTAGCATCCTTGTATTGACCAGACATCTAGTTATGTATTTTCCTTTCTGAGAGTTTTGAATATTTGTTCCAGTTCTGCACTAGCAACCTCGGATGGATTTTAGAAATTTTGAACCACAGTTTTGAACAGCAACAGCCTGGAGCCATCAGCACTTGTCAGCCAACTGTAACCTCATGACAATCTAGTACACATTTTCATTTGTCATTTGGCTCCTATGGGAGGCAGTAGGGGGTGATTCTAGGTGTGTTTCCATGCATTAAAAATGTGGTGGAAAACGACCTGAAATCCTTCATGTACAGTTGTGCTCTTAAGTTTATATACCCTGGCAGAATTATTTCGTAACCATTTTTCAGAGAATATGAATGATAATACAAAAACGTTTCTTTCGCGCATGGTTAGTGATTGGCTGAAATAATTTATTGTCAAACAACTGTGTTTACTCTTTTTAAATCATAATCACTACACAAACTACCCAAATGACCCTGATCAAAAATTGACATCAATGACAGCTTGAAGTCTTTTGTGGTAGTTGTGGATGAGGCTCTTTTTCTTCTCAGACAGAAGGTAAAGCTGCCCATTCATCCTGGCAAAAAGCCTCTAATTCGCATGAACTACACATTTGAGGTCTCAATGATATTGAGGTCAGGAGACTTAGATGGCCACTCCGGAACCTTTACTTTATTTTGCTGTAGCCAATTACAGGTCAACATGGCCTTGTGTTTTGGATCATTGTCATGTTGGAATGTCCAAGTACGTCCCATGCGCAACTTCCGAGCTGATGAGTGCAAATTTTCCTCCAGTATTTTTTGATAATTTACTGCATTAATTTTGTCATCAATTCTGACAAAATTTCCTGTACCTTTGTAGATCACACTTCCTCAAAACATCAGTGATCCACCACCATGTTTCACAGTAGTAATGGTTTACCTTTCATCATAGGCCTTGTTAACTCCTCTCCAAATGTAGCGATTATGGTTGTGGCCAAAAAGTTAAATTTTAGTCTCAACACTCCAAATGACTTTGTGCCAGAAGGTTTGAGGCTTGTCTCTGTGCTGTTTGGCATATTATAAGCCAGATACTTTGTGGCATTTGCATAGTAATGGCTTTTTCCGTGCAACTCCACCATGCAGCCCATCTTTTTTCAAGTGCCTTGTGCATCTTGAAACAGACACACCACATTTTTCAGAGTCCTGTATTTCACCTGAGGTTATTTGTGGGTTTTTTTCTTTCATCCCGAACAATTTTTCTGGCAGTTGTGGCTGAAATTTTAGTTTTATTTGTTTTTGTTTCAACAGAACCCCTAATTTTTCTTTATTAGAGTTTGAACACTGCTGATTGGTATTCTCAATTCCTTTGATATTTTCTTATCTCCCTTTCCTGTTTTATAGAGTTCAACTACCTTTTCCCGCAGATCCTTTGACAATTATTTTGTTTCCCCATAACTTAGAATCCAAAAAACATCAGATCAGCACTGGATGAAAGATGCAAGGGTCTGTCAGGAGTCCAGAAAGTCACTGATCTTTTATACACACCCACTAATTACAAGCAAACAGATCACAGGTGAAGATGGTTACCTTTAGGGTAAGGACACACGAGACGATTTGTCGCCAGCGTTTTTTAAAAGCAAATCGTGGCGACAAGGCGATCGTCTTTTTCGAACAGGCGATTCCCAGCGACAA
>CM044445.1:93562850-93638000 GCA_024363595.1 Xenopus borealis | reverse complement strand
GCTGAATTGCAGGAAACCTGCGGCTGTGTATGCTTCCCAAGTTTCTCCATTTCTGATTATGTAAACTTATGAGCATTGTTTGCCGTAGGCTTTAGTTTAACCTCATTTTTATGTGTATTACTTGAAGATGTTATATCTTCTTTATGTCATACTACCCCCACCCTTTTCTCAGTTCTGTGAAAATCGTAGACAGCCAAGTGGTTAATAGGCTGGCTTTATTTTACTAGGGATGTGGCCAGAATCATTGGAACTAGCAGTTAGTTCTAGTACAACACAGTGAAATAATATAAAACACCATGTGTATTCCATTCCCTTGTTTTGGCATAATAAAAGTAATGAAAACGTTTTAGGTTAAAATAGCTTCAATGTGGTGACAATCGACCATGTATAGACCATATCTTTGTAGACATAGGGACTAGACCAAAGCAATCCGATGCATACCAGTTGTGTTGGGGTTGCTCTATCTGATTTCAATCATTTTAAAAAAAATTGTGTTGGTGGTTAGCAATTTATAATATTAAACTACTCTGCAGCATCAAAAACATTGCTTATTCTTTTGTATCTTAATAGGCTTTTCTTGAGTACTTTTTGAGAACTGCAGGTTTACCTAAAAGTAACTTTTGGTTCACATGGAATGGAAAACTCTTGATGGATGGCCAGCATAGATAAGAGCATGGCCTAAAGCAGTGCTGTCCAACTTCTGTGTTACCAGGGACAAATTTATTTTGGCCTACATATTGGAGGGCCAATAATGGCATCCTGTGTTGACACTCCCTGTTTTTAAACCACACCCACTTTAAACCACACCCATGTTACAACAAGACCATGTCCACATTAATTGTGGTAGCACAGCTTAAAAAATGGTTGATGCTCACTGCATCAATAGCACTTTTCATTCATATATTAAAAAAGTTGTTATATTAAGACATAACCTTAAATCCACATTCCTCCTCTTCCCCTGTGGATAACACAGCACCCCCAGCACACGATTAAACACCTTAGGGGCCCCTAACAATAATTTATTTTCAAATGCTAACAAACTCCCAGAACAAATAAGCTTATGTTTCACAGGCAGAGCAGGGCACACACAGGCAGATCAGGGCACACACAGGCAGATCAGGGCACACATAGGCAGAGCAGGGCACACACAGGCAGAGTATGTCACACACAGGCAGAGCAGGGCACACACAGGCAGAGCAGGGCACACACAGGCAGAGTATGTCACACACAGGCAGAGTATGTCACACACAGGCAGAGCAGGGCACACACAGGCAGAGTATGTCACACACAGGAAAAGAAGGGCACACACAGGCAGAGAACGGTACATACAGGCAGAGCAGGCACACACAGGCTGAGTATGTCACACACAGGCTGAGTATGTCACACACAGGCTGAGTATGTCACACACAGGCAGAGTATGTCACACACAGGCAGAGTATGTCACACACAGGCAGAGTATGTCACACACAGGCTGAGTATGGCACACACAGGGCACACAGGGATTGTAGGGAAGCCAGAATAGAGCAGGAGACAGGGAAACCCATCAGGACCACTCTAAGGGGCAGATTCACTAAAGTGCGAAGCGTCTAAGGTTAGCGCTAATTCACCAGCGTGACGTCATTTCGCAACTTCGCAAATTCACTAACACGGAATTTTCGATAGCGAAGTAGATAGACTTGCGCAACTTCGCACCCTTACACCGGGCGAAGTTGCGCACTGACGAAGGATCGTAACTTCGCAAATTCACTAAGATGAATATTTTCCTAAACGTTGGCACTTACGCTAGACGTTACTTCGCAAAGTTCAATACAATAGATAGGAGGTTGAAGTCCAAAAAAAATGCTGGCGTATTTTAGCATAGGAGGGAGATAGTCTGAAAAAGATCGATAATTTTTTTGGGGGGGGGTTACCCTTCATTTCCTAACATATGGCAACACAACTATACAGGGGGCACATGTAGGCCAATATTACAACTTTATTTAATTTATTAAAGGTTTCCTGGGCTTGTGTAGTGGCTGTAACATATACTTCTATTATAAGTTAACGTTCCCGCCGTATGCAAATTAGGCTTTGCTAGCGTAACAGCGATCTGCCTAGCGAAGTAAAACTAGCGCAACTACGCTACCATTCGCCGTAAATTCGCACTTGTGGATTTGCGTAGGGCTGGCGAAAATTCGTCCTGGCGAAGTGCGGCGAACGCTAGCGAAGCCTACGCTGGAGAAAATTCGGATCTTAGTGAATCTGCCCCTAAGAGAGACACTGCTGGTGCTGCATTAGCATTTTGTATAAAGTGTGATCATCTGAACAATGTGGGCAGTTTCAATCTCGGTCTCGGGTGTGAAGAGTACAGGACTTTAGGTGTGAGAACAATAGAAGTGTTACAAGTGTGAACAATACAGGGGATTAGTCTGAATTTGAGGTTTAAACAATGCAGGGGCCAATTTATCTCTGTAGTGATACCATTTAAAGCTTACACATGGTAAGCAAACACAGTAGTTAGGGGACCACAGAAGGGGGGCAGCGGACCGTCAGTTGGACAGCCCTGGCCTAAAGCATTGTATTTTTTCAGTCCAACATGCTGTTCAATATAAGGGTAATAGTCAAGTCAAATGGATTTATTGACATTTCAGCATATACAGTAAATACAGTACATACTAGAAACGAAATGTAGTTTCTCCAGGACCCCTTGTGCTATACATGAGACTATACTGGGTACATCAAGAAATTAGCAACTCTAGTACACGGTCACACTGGGTGGACATTTCAGTTCCCTAAGAATGTATATCAGTTCAATTAAATAGGAGTCATCACACAAGAGCTCTGTGATCATATAAACTGACCAGTCTACACTTCAAACATTGTCATATTTTGGAATTGGTGGTGCATTATACTTTATATAATGCATTTAGTTTTAAGGTACGTGGGCAATTGTACAAAGAGTCAGGATGTATGATGACCTGTATGGCTGGGAAGTATTTTAAAACTAACCTTCATATCAGAGGCAAACTGACTTCTCTAAAGTCTATATGTAAGTAGAATGGCCTGTTTGCTATATATAAATATATACACAAAAGCCGTGAATATCTTGTAAATTATATCCTCATAAACAGTGTGTTCTGATATCATTAGTTATAAACAGTGAGTTTTGATGTCATTTCTGTCACATGACTCACTGAAACGTGTATTATAATAAATAAAGTACCCCCAGTACCCTCAGAGTTCCATGACCTGTATAAAAACACTTTGCCTTCGGCCTCGTGTTTTTATATGGTCATGAAACTCCTCGGTAACTTATATTTTACAAGAGGGGGTACTGTATTCACTATATAATACACAATGCTTATGATGTCATTGGTTATAATCAGAGCTTAGTGATGTAATTTCTGTCACTTCTCACTGAAATTTGTCGAGACGGACCAGCACTCCAATTATTTTCAATAAAGTGGTTTATTTTACAGCATCACTTGTGTATCCAACGTTTAATTGGGGTCTTTGCCAAGGACCCAAATGAGGGTTGAAACGTTGGAAACCTTTATTGAAAGTAATTGGAGTGTATATATACAAATACAAGAGGTCCTCTGCACTCAACCCATTATCAATATATTTAAGCCATTGAGACATTTTGTGCATACAGCTACTAAAAAAATGCCTTACCCTTTAAACAAAACATGGATTGTTTGTCCATATATTACAATATATTTAAGCTGGCAAACTACATCAAAGTCTTCTATCTGGCTAGTCTCTTATATTTGTCTATTTGCATTTTGTGGTCACAACCTCATTGCACCCCCACTTAATGTTTTTAAAAATGAGTGGTGAGCACAACTTTCCCTTGTTTGTTTTATATATATATATATATATATATATATATATATACAGCAGGCTGCCGGTACAACTCGTGTAAAGCAACAATAAATAGAATTGCATTCATTAATCTGGATTCCTATTAAGGGAACAATTTTGTCTTGAGAAAAGGCCTAGAAGGCCTGAAACGTCGCTTTATCCAGAATGTTGCCATATGTCTAATAAAGGCTTTTTATTCTAAAGAAGACCGGTGCTGTGCTTCAAGTTTTGTTCAACAATTTTGAAAAGACAGGATTATTTTAAGGGTCTATAAAGCATTACACCCCTTCAATCCAGAAGTCCAAACTGAAACTCGAAAGAACATGCTGTACTCTTTCCCACGCAAGGCACATATGACACACACTAAACAGAACTCTCTTGCAATTAACAACATAAATGTAATTAGAAATGTAAAACATGTAATAATTATAATGTAAAAATAAATTAAAATAATAACAGTCACAGTGTGTTCTGTTGTTAGCCAGACAATCTATTTTAATTGGAACTTTTTTGACTGTGTTTTAGCATTCACCCAGTCCCATGACACAACTGTAGAACATTTTTTTCTGCAGTATGTCTAACCCGTTTACATTTATTTTACTGTGTTACTGGGCTCATTTGCAAACTGGGGGGGGGGGGGGTTATAGATCAAAGAGCAGAATACCCAGGACAAAGAACTATTAGCTGGTACTTCTTTTTGGTGAAAACCAGTAGTTATAGGTTTAAGATCCATTACCCAGAAACACATTATTCAGAAACCATCTCCCACAGACTCAATTTTAATGAAATAGTTGCCATTTTTAATAATTTTCTCTGTAATAATAAAACAGTACTTTTTACTTGATCCGAACTAAAATACAATTAAACCTTATTAAAAAGATACTGACACCAGAAATTAAACCTTTATCTATCATTATATTGTCCTTGCATGCTGCTATCTATAATTTTGCCATAAAAGTATTTACAGATTCTTTACATAACCCATCTGATCCCTATGTTCCTTCATGAGGGTGCTGCCATATTTATGCTTCAGCAGTCAGTTACATCATTAGTAACTCTAAAGCTGGCCATGGACATTTTTCGTCCTGTGTAGATCGGTTGTTTGGATGATCGGGCAGGTTAAAAGATTTCTGTCAGCTGACAATAATATCTCTGCAGGGTCGGACTGGGACTACTGCCCCACGGCCCCTCTCCGTCCACCCCGCGGCGCTGTTTTCCAGCGCTTGACGCCGCATTCCTGTGCATGTGTGCCTCGTTACTGCGCATGTGTGGTACACAATACATTTTTCACCACGACCCCCTGACAGATGGAGGTCGCGCCCTTAAGATGATGATCTGGGTGCAGATCTGGGCTGGTGGGGCCCACAAAAGCCAGGGCACACCGGGTTTTTTCCTGGTGTCCTGCCGGCCCAGTCCGACCCTGTTTTTCTAGCAATATCGCTGTGAGCTTTCCAGTAGAATTTGCCGTGCATACTTTCGCACCATTGCTGTGACGTGCAGGACATCGCCTGGTCTGTTCTTTTTGTTGCTTCATTTTATCTGAATGGTCAGGAAAGGGACAGTCAGGTTGACAAAGCAGTCAGGCTTAAAATCTTCAAGTAACAATTAGTTACAAAAGCAGACCTATCTGTGAAAAACAATTAATATGAGCTATAGTGGCAACTTTTGATGTACATTAATATTTTGAATAATAATTTTTTAGTGTCAGTATCACTTTAAGGCAGTTGGGTTTGTTTGTTTAATTAAGGGAGACATGGAGATCCAATTTACAGAAAGATCCCTTATCTGGAAAACCCCAGGCCCTGAGCATTCTGTATAACAGGTTCCATATCTGTAGTGAATATGACTTTTCCTTGTCCATTAATAAATGTTTCTGTTGTGCTCTGAGCCTGGCACTAGATGCATTATGAAAGCTGGCAGAGAGGGTCAGAAAGCTGGCAGAGAGGGTCAGAAAGCTGGCAGAGAGGGTCAGAAAGCTGGCAGAGTGGGTCAGAAAGCTGGCAGAGAGGGTCAGAAAGCTGGCAGAGAGGGTCAGAAAGCTGGCAGAGAGGGTCAGAAAGCTGGCAGAGAGGGTCAGAAAGCTGGCAGAGAGGGTCAGAAAGCTGGCAGAGAGGGTCAGAAAGCTGGCAGAGTGGGTTAGAAAGCTGGCAGAGAGGGTCAGAAAGCTGGCAGAGAGGGTCAGAAAGCTGGCAGAGTGGGTCAGAAAGCTGGCAGAGTGGGTCAGAAAGCTGGCAGAGTGGGTCAGAAAGCTGGCAGAGAGAGAGCTCTCTGCCTATTGCACTCTAATAGGTATAGTACTCCTAGAGACTTTTTGCATGGAATAGCAACTTGTATTTCAGTAATTTGTCATAAGACACAAAACAAAGCGAGGTATAAATACTAAAGATAGATATTGTGCTGGATATTCTGGGGTGTCCTCAAAACAATAATTTGTACTCAGACCTAAACTTTTACATGGGACTTATACCAACCGGGTTGGTATAAGTCCCATGTAAAAGTTTAGGTTTCAGTAATTTGTCCCTGACATAGACTGGGGCCATTGGTATATTCTTGTTTATAGTCTTATCTATTTCTAATATTGATTTTCTAAACAAAAGCCATTCCAAAAGCCACAGTGTAATGCAATAGAAGAAGAGAATGCCTATGATACCCTGTACCACTTTTGTGTAATAAACTTTCTAAACAGTTCTGCTCTCCAGCAAGATTTACTTACTCGGGCAGTTTGGCTTCAAAAGTCATCGTCTAATTACGTTAAAAAAAAAAATGCTTTCCTTAATGAAGTTTTGTCGATGGGTTGAAAACTAACAGTTACTTTTTTCATTCTCGCTATATCCCCTTATCATCAATCATGCCTGACAGCATCCTCCTGCTCTTTGTTTGTCGACAAAGGGTTAACGTGCCCTCTCGATCCCGTGCACGTGAATATGTCTAAGAGAGTGCAAAGGGGAAGGATTGAGATCAAGACCCGTTCATTTTTATGTCCAATCTGGGGCAGAGAGGGAACCAGTAATGGGATAATTGGAACCTTGATTAAGCAGAATAGGAAACTCTACAAATTACCTAAAGGAAGTTGAATCTTACAAAGAAAAAGCACCCCCCTTCCTTAGTTTGCTGAGAGGGGATAACAGACACAGTCACTTAGATTACTAATGTATTTATTGATCACTTGAAAGGGTAAGTAAAGAAATCAGTACTCTGCAGAGAACAGAGACGTATAAAAAGAATCAGCATCTACTTCTGTTCTCTGGAACTAAAGCTTCCCCAATTTGTAGAGAATTTCCAAATTAGTACAGTAAACAGGACAGAGATAATAATACAAAGGGCTTGCATTGTGAGTAATTTGTTGGAAGCCTTGCGAGTACATTTAAGAAAGGTTCATTAGTAATGAAAGCAACAGCTCAGCTCCCTTAATTCTAAACACAGATGTAATAACATACTAATAGCGGCTCTTAACTTTCTGATTTGGCAATAAATTCTAACTCATACTGTATGTGTCAATGTAACACAAAGAAACAACCCCCCAATGTATATAGTCCATCTCAATGAATGAATAAATTGTGTTTCCCTGCATCTTATCCAAGTAGATCATTTTTCTAATGCCTGGGATGTATTAAGTCAGAATGTTTGCTGGTTGTAATCCAGATGACAAGCACATAATTGATAGCCTGCTCATTGGGGTGGATTTCACATGACAAGCTCATAATAACCTTTTTAGGAAAAGTCAAATTGCTGTATACAAGGATATGCCCTGGACTACCTCACTTCTGTGCCGAGTAATTGTGACGCTTTGCAATTAAGTTTAGACTTTTTTTTTTCCACCTCGTTGTGTACATTGTGTTTTATAATATAGACACACACTTTATGTTATAACATTTGTTTTATAGTAAAATACAGTAGCTCTCTGAAATCTGGCTGTAGAAAAAAATTATCCACGAAAGGAGTAGAATGACAGCCATGCATTTATAACCCTCTTCTTGGTGTGGGGTTGATCCAGGGAGTGGGCATTCTAGATCTCTATGTCTGTGGCATAGATAAATATATAGTAATGAAAAATAAAAATGGGTTTTTAGTTGCTTCTATGAAGGGTAATATCCAGATTCAGCCAATGAAATACAGTGTCAGTAGCCATCGTTCAGGCTCAATGAATTTAAATAGAATATCTTAACACAAGCATTGTTTTGTTTTCATTTTTTTTAAATGGCAAACTTTGATTTGAATTTCACCACTGATGTTTCAAGCAGAGTCATTATTATTATTTTAGTGAGCTTATAAGCATATAATACACAAAAGCCATGAATATCTTCATATATTCTTCGGATATTCTTATAAACGGTGACTAGTGATGTCATCAGTTATAAATGGTGAGTCACTCACTGAAGAATATATAGTGAGTAAAGTACCCCCTCTTGTAAAATATAAGGATATTATAAGTTACCGAAGAGTTTCATGACCATATCATTTTTTTAAAATGGCAAACTTTGATTTGAATTTCACCACTGATGTTTCAAGCAGATTGCATGTTTACTTTCATAAGAATATATAATGAATAAAGTATATATTGTAAAATATAAGGATATTATAAGTCACCGAGGAGTTCCATGACCATCGGCCTCATGTTTTTATACAGGTCATGGAACTCCGAGGTAACTTCTAATATCCTCATATTTTGCAACTGGGGGTACTTTATTTATTATAATACACAAGTTTCAGGGAGTCATGTGACAGAAATGACATCAGAACTCACTGTTTATAACTGATGACATCAGATCTCACCGTTTATAAGGATATAATTTACAAGATATTTACGGCTTTTGTGTATTATATAGTGAATAAAGTACCCCCTCTTGTAAAATATAAGGATATTATAAGTTACAGTGGAGTTTCATGACCATATAAAAACACGAGGCCGAAGGTCACCGAGGAGTTCCATGACCATCGGCCTCATGTTTTTATACAGGTCATGGAACTCCGAGGTAACTTCTAATATCCTCATATTTTGCAACTGGGGGTACTTATTTATTATAATACACAAGTTTCAGTGAGTCATGTGACAGAAATGACATCAGAACTCACCGTTTATAAGGCTATAATTTACAAGATATTCACGGCTTTTGTGTATTATATGCTTATAATCTACAGTCTGGTCATTTCCCTATGGGACCAGATTGTAAACTATATCCTTATAAACAGCGCATTCTGATGTTAGGCATGGGTAAAATAAATAAATAAACACCTATGGACATAAATTTAGGTAATTTACCATGCATTTTTATAAATTTTTGTTCTGCTTTCTGTTTTGTACGGGCGTGGGACCTATTATCCAGAATTCTCTGGATCTGAGGTTTTACAGATAACACATCTTTTCCTAATGTAGATCTTCATTGCTTAGGTCACCTAGAAAATCATGTAAACATTAAACTCAATAGGCTGTTTTTGCCTCAAATAAGGATTAATTATATCCTAGTTTGGATCAAGTACAAGATACTGTTTTATTATAACAGAGAAAAAGGAAAAAATTTTTCAAAAATTTGGATAAAATGGAGTCTATGCCATGGGAGAAAGTAATTTCCTTAATTTGGCGCTTTCTGGATAACATGTTTATGGATAACGGATCCCATACCTGTAAATTCCAGTTGATATTTAGTAATACTTTCATTTATCTTTTAGTATGTTATAGAATTGCCAGTTCTAATCAACTTTTCTTTTGGTCTTTATTATTTTTTTTATAGTTTTTAAATTAGATGCATTTTTCTTCTGCCTTTTCCTAGCTTTCGAATGGGGTCACTGACCCCATCCAAAAACCATATGCTCACTAAGGCTACACATTTATTGTTATTGCTACTTTTTATTACTATTCAGGTCCTCTCCTACCCATATTCATCTTTTATTCAAATTAATGTATGGTTGCAAGTGTAATTTAGACCCTATCAACCAGAGAGCTGAACCTGTGGAGCTGACAAATAAAATTTTTAATTCAGAATATCACCTTCTACATCATACTAAAAGTTAAGTTAAAAGCGAACAACCCCTTTACGTGTATGCCTCTTAAATTTTGATATGTTTCCGTACCTTGCCCAATAACTAAGCAGATATACGAGACCTATTTTGCATATAACTGATCCTTGAATGGGTGACCAAGTGAATATAGAGTGTTTGTTTTTTTAATATGGTTACCTACTGAAACAAAGTTCCACTGAAAAAAAATTGACAGTTTCTGGGTACCATTTTATTGCATACATTGCTGCACAGGTAGACTATTTCTCTTTGCATGCAGATTGTAAATAACAGATACTGTATATAACATTTACATTTTTACAGTAACTTCACATATAATTCTGATCCAATATATTTCCCCATTGTACAAATGAAAGAGTCAGGATTGAAATGCTTAAGTGGTTACTCTCTTATTTAACTTTCCATTTCTTTTTCCGCGCCTGATTTGTTTCACCGCATTTTGGCTTCTTCCTGATTGTGACTTCTGCCTCCTGCCCCCTGCCCTGTTTGTTTAGCCTGCTTGTTGTACAGCCCCAGGGGCAGGAGGAGACCACTCCCTCAGGAGCTCTTAGATCCGCTTTTATAATTTAGTAATTGCTCTTTGGATATGGCATATGACAAATTGACTAATGAGGTTTGTGCTGTGAACTGCCGGGCCTCCGCCTACAACATAGCCCGGTATATCTCAAAGTTTGCCATGACTAAGGGCTGGCATATACTTAAATGCATGTCATTACTGTGAAAGCAGGGGCAGCAGACCATCCAACTGCTTGGGGGGGTTGGGGTTGGCCATGGAGTAAAGTGAGCAAGTGTAATGGGTAGGTTCAATAAATGTTTGTGAAATGGGACACCTACCCAGAATTTTGGGGAGCTCTAAGACATTTTAGTGTGTTTTTCCAAAAACTTACATTACGATGTTGAAGATTAGGACTTCAAATGAAAGCTTTTTTTCCTTAAATATAACACCTATCATAATATTGGCTTTGCATGCTACTAATAATTTTGCCAGAAAGTATTCCCCAGATGCTTTTACAGTCTGACTTCCGGTGTTCGTCTATGAGGGGGCTGCCATATTTGTGCAGCAGGAGTCCGTTAACAATAGAAACTTTAACGGACAGTCAGGCTGGCAAAACAGTCAACTTGACCTATAGGTAACTTTTAATGTTCATTAATTTTTGGAGTCACTATCACTTTAAGTAAATATGTGATTCTGAGCATTTGCATAGCCCCTGGCCAAAACTAAATGGAGCTATTAGTGCCTAATACTATTAGGCAGACGAATAGCGGTACTGTAATGCAGCAACAGCAACTTTTTTCTGGGAAACTTGTCCTGGACAGAACAAATGGAATCATCGAGGTTGCACCTCCTTGTTATCAAAAGAATCACTAATTGATAAGGAGCAATGAAGCAGCTATTGCTCAGAAGTGTAAAACTACAACAACAAAAGAACAAACGTTCAGTGTGAAATAGAAAGCATTTCTATAGGTATGAGATTTATAATCTGGCAACCTATTATATAGAAAAGTTATAAAATGGAATCTTCTCTGAGCAATGTATGCCTAGTGATGTTATACCATGTTATTTTATAGAAAGTAATCAACTATGGAGTATTATTGCTTGTTAGACCAGTAAAAGAGATGTATATTTACATTACCAGGAATTTATTATTTTTCCTTGAAAAGGATTTTAAAATAACACTGCTGTTTCTAGAAAGCAATTCGTATTACCAAACCAGCTCTAGGTAAACTAGAGTTAATGCAAGTACGTTCTTAAACTGATTATAGTAGGAATACCTGTTCTCCATGGCATGTACAATGGGCTGTTTTTTAGGTAGGGTTAGCTCATCTTAAAATAAACTTTTAGTATGACGTAGACTTGATTTTGCATCAGTCTATATTTGATTTTACTTTTTTTTTTTTTTTTACAGTCCTACAGTTTTGCATTTTCAGCAGATATCTTTAGTTGTTTGAACGACAGGCTAGAAAAGGAGCTGAATATAGAGAGAAGTAATTAAAAGAAAACGAACAATAAAATTGTAGCCTCACAGAGCAATAGCTTTTGGCTGCTGGGGTCATTAACCCCAAACAAGCCAACAGCATTATATATTACAAGCTGGAAATAGGTATAAAAGGAAGACAACTATTTAGCTTTTAGTATTACCAGGCTAAAAACTAACTTAAAGGTGAACTACTCATTTAATTTGAATTCTATGGTGAGCAGTACCATTTGCAAGCTTCATATTGCATGACACCCCAAGCCTTGCTTTAGGATCAGTCTACACGAGCAGATTCTGTTTCAATAGTTTTTACTGGATTTTTCAAAGATAATTTTTAAACATTTCCAAAAGAAACTTAGAATTATATTGATAAGTTACAGTAGCAACAGTAGCAAATAATGTTGATATAGACTACACGAGTAGATTCAGGGAGATTAGTCATTAGTTCCAGCGACAAATCACCTTTTCTTTACGGTGACAATCACCCGAACTGCCTTCTCCCTGCCCTCCACCCGCTAAACTGAAAATTGCCTGCGGTAATTCACACAGCCAATCGTTTTCTGAAGTCACCCGAAGTTTCCACGTGAGGCAACTTCCGGGCGACTTCAGAAAATGAATGGCCGCGTGTGAATTCATGCAGGCAATTTTCATTTTAGCAGGCAGGGGGCAGAGAGAAGGCAGTTCGGGGAGATTGTCACCCTGAAAAAGAGGTAGATTTGTCGCTGGGGTGAATAATCTACCTGAATCTGCTTGTGTAGACTGCGCCTTAGGGCAATTATTATGCTACTTGCTAGCTTTGAAAGGGTCCAATATACTATGGAGTATTGCTGCGGTAAATACTGATTACTATGTATTATTTTACTAGATATGTTCCATATGAACCCACTCTCAATCCCGAAAAACCAAACGTGCAAAGCACCTTCAAAGAGATGTTAAACTTGTGAATCTTCATGTGCTTGGTACTACCAGCATTCTCAGACATTGGGGCTGAAGTTGGAGATTTCTTTTCTAGCTAGCGTTGCTGGGAGTTCAGAAAGAGTCATAGGTCTGACGCTCCTTTACATGGATTAAAGTGTCAGCACACACCCCAACTTCAACCCTGACTGTTCTACATATTTAAATCTTCAGTATATTAATTGGAAACAGTATATTAGGACTGTGCAGTTAAGCCAACTTCTTATCAAATTGGTTGATGAAAAAGGAGAAGCTAATTTGAGATGCTCCGTCCAGGTATACCTCCCTGCTCAGCGAATATGCATTTGACAAGAGTGATGGACATAAGAATAAAACCATCATCCCGATTGCAATCATCAATAAAAAATTAACCCTTTACCTCACGTTTTGCTGGGTTGTGTGTAAACCCAGAAATGAATGTGTCTGCTGTATATGTTTCTATATGTATACAGAGAACACATTTACAAGCTCTTTTTATTTGGCTGTATCCTTAGGTATAGGAGTATATTGTGACAACATTGTTTTGTACTTATCTGCAACATTAGGGTTTAAGGTGGGCTGAACAAATTTAGCCCCTGGAAAAACACTAATCCCAGAAGTCTTTCAAGCACTGCAGTAGACACCCCAACATAAAGACCTACAATAAGATATCCTGAGTATGTGACACTGCCCCAAACATGTAGCCACAACCTATCTGCAGCATGCTTTTGCCCTGCACAGTTGTCTGCTTCTTCTGATATTCTCCAGACACCACTTTCAGACTTTTTATTTTGTCCTAACTAATTAGCAGTTTGTTGGGTGTGTGACAGTGATTTGAAATTAGAACTCACACATGTTTATATAAATGAGCGTGCGCCCATTATCACCTTCAGAGTCATTCATTGTCAGGGATTTAACTGGGCTCTTTTGACAGCAAAACAATCTAAGATCGGCTGCTATGTCTTCTGGTGACGGTTCTACTGTCCGTGGTGGTGGTAGAGCTTGTCTCAGTCTGGCTTTGCATAGAGGGATACTGCTGATCTAAGCAGAGCTATATATAATGATTCTCCCTTAATGATACCCTTAGTTAAGTGGACAAATGCATATCATAAACACTGATGGTGCTCGCTTGCCAGAATATGAGTTCATAGTCTACCAATACACACAATCTTGGCTCATTCTGAACGGAAAAAAATATAATAGGTTATGACGCTACAGAAGTGTTATTTATATAACTTCTACAAACTCCAAGGGTCAGTTCTTTTATGTTATTAGCAGTGACAATGGGGACTTCTGTGTCCTATGTCACAACCCTATTTAAACAATTATGGTACAGAGCTTTAGTAACATCAAAAAAGTATTTCTAGCAAATAAACAAAGCAAAAAAAAAACATTATTTTTAGGGTAGAAAAACAGGTATGGGACTTATCCAAAATGAATTCCAGTAATGAACAGCACCTTTCTTTTCAAATAAAAAGCCTTAATTGTAACTTTGGCTGAGACCAACGATACAGTTACGTTTCGAGCCACATCCTAGCTCTTTTATTTTCTGCAGATAAAGAATCTGTCCAGAGTTTGGATCTCCATACCTTAAAGGACAACTAAAGGTAAAAACACTGAGGTTTGACAAACTGTAAGGCTTCCCCCAATGATTATAATTGCTTACCTGTTCTCTAAAAACTACACCAACCCAGATATTAGTATAGAAGATCTTCTTCATCTTCTCTTCTTTTCGGTCCAGGCAGGTTTTTTTCTTTTTCAGTGACCAGGGCCCCCCTATAAGTTAAAAAAACATTGGGGTCAGGGCCCCCCATAAAAGTTTGTTTTTTATAAAAAAACTTTGGTGCCAAAGCCCACCATAAAAGTTTTTTAAAAATCATTGGGGTCAGGGCTGCCCATAATTAAAAAAAAACATTAGTGCCAGGGCCCCCATAACAGTTTTTCTAAGAAACGGGGCTCCAGAGAATATTTTTTTTAAAACATTGGTGGCAGGGGCCTATACTGGTGGTGAGGGTTTTAATAAAGCCTTTCAAGGCTTCAGGACTTCAACTTCGGCTCCTTTCTTGGCTTCAGATCTTTTCACGGCTTTGGGACTTCAGCTCCTTTCATGGCTTCAGGACCTTTTGCAGCTTTGGAACTTCAACTTCGGCTCCTTTCATGGCTTAGGGTCTTTTTTCGGCTTCACGACTCCGACTCTTTGGGACTTAGGTGGGTTCAGCATGGCTTTGGCGCTGTCAAGGAGGAACCGGCTATTTTGAAAAGTGCAGCACAGCCAGGCCCCCCTTTAGGCAGGACCCAGTACAACAGTACCCCCTGATGGCAGCCCTGGTTGGCCTCATGTACAAAATACTGTTTTATTAAAACAGAGAAAAAGGAAATTTGTTTTTTCAAAATGTCGAGTTATTTGATTAAAATCGAGTCTATGGGAGATGGAGTTCCCATATTTGTAGCTTCCTTTATAACGGATCCTATACCTGTATATATTAAATACCATGTTTCAAGAAAAAAGGTAGACCTTTCAGGGGATATATTAATGCTACAGGGTATGAATCACAACCCCGTTTTGGTTAAGACCTGAATAAGCCATATATGAAACTGACCATTGGTATCACATACGTCAACAGAGGCATTTTGGTTTCAACATGCATTCATATTAGTTATTGTTTTGTGTTGTAATGGGATTGTGCAAGATTTTGCCAAGAAAAAAAAAAAGCAAGATGGATTTCATTAAAATTTTTGGAAATGTTTTCAAAGCCACAATATATTTTATGGAATATTGTCCAATTCTAAGCTTTTTTTAGACTTTCGGGCAAAGCCAGATTTAAATTAGAATGTTTAATTTGTAGGTTTTCCTGACTCTTTTTTTATCTAAAGATCACATATCATAGGCTAACCAAGTTAAAAACCAATTTATGTACTGCTGTTAGTCTGGTATGTATGGTGTGAGCATATTATTTTTTTAAATTTGGTTTCATTTTCCTCTAATATATATTGGTCCCCACAAATAATTTATATATTTTTCATTTACATATTTTTCATTTTTAGATGTGTTGACCTTTATTCTAATTTATGATGGCTATTTAGCTCCGAAAGACATTTTTAAGGGATTCACAATAATAAATATATAATACAAAAGAGCCATAAATGGCCTGTAAATTATATCCTTGTGATGTCATCAGTTATAATCATCTAATTTTGGCGCATGACTTACTATGGATCTTGTCAATATAATAAATAATCTACCCCCTAATAGTTCATTGTCACAAGTCACCTTGGAATTCAATGACCTGTTCAAAACACATCAGTTAATAGTGCTCCAGCAGAATTCTGCACTGAAATCCAGATTTTTTTTTTATATTCAATTTTGAAATCTGACATGGAGCTAGACATATTGTCAGTTTCCCAGCTCCCCCAAGTCGGCGACTGTGTAGAGATTTGTATTTTATTGCTGCCTTTACATCCCCTTTACTGTTTCCAACTCCAGCTGCAGGGTCAAAGATTGTGGAGCCAGATTTAAGTTTGGAGGATTATTTTGCTGCAGAGTTGGAGAAAGTTTGTATTAAACAATGCAAAAACTATAAAAGCCACATTCGATTACATGACAACACAGTGCAGTCTGTATATTCTGATTATTAATCAGTCTTGCTGAATCTGCTTCTGGCAGATATTATTTGACTTGTGCTGTTTTGATAATTTATGAGCTGAGCATGTGCACAGTCTTTGTCTTGCAAAAATATGTAACATAGTTAAAAGATCAAACAAGGGAAGGTTGTGCTCACCACTTATTTTTATAACCATTAGGCGGGGGTGCAATGAGGCTGTGACAACAAAATACATATAGAAAAATACAAGAGGTCCTTTCTACTCAACCCATTATCAATATATTTAAGACATTGAGACATTTTGTGCTTACAGCTACTAAAAAATGCCTTACCCTTTAAACAAAACACTGATTGTTTGTCCATATATTGCAATATATTTAAGCTGGCCAACTACGTCACAGTCATCCCATATCTGACAGTCCTACTCTCAAATTGCATCTTATTCATTAAGGATTCTGTTGCTTAATTATACATTTTACAAAGGGACTAAGCTGTACCTACAACTTACTTGCTGCTTTCAAAGTAAAACTCCCAAACTTTTTTGCCCTTTTATTCGACACCAGTGGGATCACCTGACTATAGCTGGAAATGGGTGGGAGCTACAACATGGAGCTGTGTTTCATCAGGCTTGTGGTGCAATAAGTTCATTTTTATGTTTAGTATACAAAATACAGCATTTCTAGCCTTATTCAATTCTAGATTTTACTTCCCCTTTAAACTTTGCTTCCTTCAACGTTAAATACAATGCTGTGATTTGGCAGCAACAACACCTTCCTTCTAACCATGTGCCTGGAATCCGTTTTCTTTCATTTTTTTGTCGATTGTGGATGCAACTGACTTAGTTTATGTTTTACCAACAAAGTGCAAAATGTTCTGAGGGCATGGAAAAACTGATTTATATAGTAGTCTGTTTTGTGTGCTGGTGCCACTTCTTTTGTCGTCTTTCCAGCTTGAATGCATACATGTCCTTTGGGTTGTTCTATCAATGAGGGCACATATTAGCTGTTATTAACCAGTAGATGATGGTGTGTATTGCAGCCCCGCATGCCACACTCATTTAAGCCAGCCTACACTGGGTGTTCCAGGAAAGATACAGATCCACTGTGCCTATCTGCATTGTATTGCCTCTGCATATGCTGTGTATAACATGTAGTATATTTCCTGTGCATACAACGTGCAGTTTGAATCTATCCATCTATGAATATCCACTGCATGCCTGTAGTGCTATCCTGCTGCCTGAGGACTTTATTATTATAATATAACAGCAGTGACAAGAGGATATCATTTATTATGATGAATGTTTACGTAGGCCTAGTAAATCATATGGTACCTGGGTCATGCACTGAAAGCACCTTGCAACCAGCTTAAGTCACTGAATGCTCAGCACCTATGACCCATAGCCTGTCTTTGTTCCTCCCCATGTAACTCACCCCCTATTACTCATGTGGCCTTCCTATGGCTTTCCAAACATTTTTTACAGGACGTCTTACAGCCCTCTTTTATTATCATTACTTCTTAAATAGGCAGACCCACCACATGCAGCCTCTCCCCGTGAATATTGCACATGTGGCCCTTTATTATTTTCTTTCTCGTCATTACAGATACTTTTTCTTTCCTTCCTCTCATCCTTCACTGAAATCCATCAAAAACACACATGGCTTTTCTCCTTGCTGCAGTCACTTTATCATCAGAAGCCAACATCCAAACAAGCTCTGAGCCGGACCTCACACACACGCTCTCCTCTCGTCATTCACATAACCCCTCTCTTCTCTTGTGTTTTTGCACCTTCCATGTGTGTTGTTGGAGCGATGTGCTTTCGACTCGGGAACAGGACAGAAGCTGCTCCACGTGTGTTTATTGAACCTAAAAGAAAAACACTGGAAGTTGAAAAATTGACTGTGCTTGACCTCCCACCTCTCTAACCCTTGCACTTCCCATTCAGGGGAAAGTGTTTCAGTATCTGGGCTTCTGTTACAGATGCTTCTACTGTGCTAAAGAATCTGAGACAGGGGGCTAATGTTTAACACTGTGCTAATAATGTCATAATCCTTATTAAATAATAGTGACTTACTCACTCATATAATCCACAAACATTCTTCCACTGTAGAATTAAACTTTCAGACAAATAACTAACCAGCTATTACAAATATAAGTACAGCGGGTGCATTCAATCAGATTATAATAAGTACAAATTGATGACAGTGGATTTATATTTTAAAGGGCAGGTCAACCCCAATATAACATTATGCCTAATTAAAGAAAGCATAATTCTAAGCAACTTTTCAATATAAATTTTCTCTGTGCTTTTAAAATTGTTTGTAAAAACATTGCTGTTGAAAGCATCATTTGCTTACTCCTAATTGTTACTTTTTAAACAAGGTCTTAGTTTCCCAGCAATGACAGGTCTGTTAATCAGCTGCCTTGTCTTATATTGTATCAACAGTCTGAGCCACAAGACAGAGAATAGAAAGGGATAGACAAGCACTGCTTTCGATAGCAATACATATACAAATAAACCATAGAAAGTTTGTAATTAATGTATATTGCAAATTTGCTTAGAATTATGGCTTCTTTTAGGAAAAATTACTATTGGGGTTGACATTCCCTATAAACTACTGTTTGGGCAATAGCAATTACTGTCTATCCCAGAGGCATTCTTTTATTAATATTATATGTATAAGTTATACAAATCGCATTTTATAGCTAAAATAATTGACTAAGAACAGAATGTATTATTGTGTGGTGCTGTTTTATACTATTTTTGCTCTTAAATTGAATATTCATAAGTGCATATGTAAAGATTAGTTCATCTTGACACTGATCGGTCTCATAGACTGGTTAGTTAATATAATATTGTCACCCAGTGTTACCCCAGCACCTCCTTTTGTCATGATGTAAGTCACTCTGCTATATGTGCTGTAGAATTCTAAATCTCCCAAAACTTGTAACCCTAATGTTTTGCTTTCCTCTGTATTCCATTCTTTATCAATAAGCCCTTGAACTGAATTGTATGCACACATCAACAATAAAATAAAATAAAAATACACTGATCAACAACGCAAGTACACTGCATGCATTGAAAAACACCCAGCTGCCTTGTTATTAGATATTATTACCTGGTGGAATCCATGAAAATATAGAAAAAACAAAACATGGCCTTACAGGTATGGTATCTAAGATCCAGAATGCTTGGGACCTGTTTTTTTCCAGATAAGAGGTCTTACCATGATTTGGATATCCATATCTTAAGCCTGCTAAATAATAATTTAATTAAACCCAATATAATTTTTTTACCTCCAATAAGGATTAATTATACTGTATCTTAGTTTGGATGAAGTACATGGTACTGTTTTACTATAACAGAAAAAGAAAATCATTTTTAAAACATAGAGTATTTGGATAAAAGGTAGTCTATGGGAGAAGGCCTTCCTGTAATTCAGAGTTTCTGGATATCAGAAAGCTCCATTTTGTGTGCTGGTGTCCAGCTCAAATCCACCTTTATTATTTTATTATTATCAAAATTGAGTCTATGGGAGATGTCCTCGTAATTCAGAGCTTTCTAGATAAAGGGTTTCCAGATAACGGATCCCAAACCTCTAAAATGAACGAAACAGCAAACAGGACCCTGAATAAGGAGGAGCAGGCGTAGAAGCCGAGAATTTTTCATATTCAAGTCTAACAGTTAAAGGGGTTGTTCACCTTTGAGATAACTTTTAGTATGTTGTACAGATGGATATTCTGAGACAATTTGCAATTGGTTTTAATTTTTTATTATTTGTGATTTTTGAGTTATTTAGCTTTTTATTCAGCAGCTCTTCAATTTGCATTTTAATCAATCTGGTAACTAGGGCCCAAATTACCCTAGCAACCATGCATTGATTTGAATAAGAGACTGGAATACGAATAGGAGAGGGTCTGAATAGCAGGATCAGCATTAAAAAGGAGCAATAACAATACATTTGTAGCCTTACAGAGCATTTGTTTTTTAGAAGGGGACAGCGACGCCAGTGGCATAACTACTCCCTGGTGGGCCCCGGTACAGGATGGGCACCTGGGCCCCCCAGTCGGGCCCTTACCTCTATAAATTGCATGCTGGAGTGTTGATGGCATGTGTGCTGTAAAATCTCCCCCCTAGATAACCGCCTGCCATAGCTTCTTGGCTCCAATGGGCCCCAAGGGGGTTGGGGCCCTGGTGCAATTGCGCCCTCTGCACCCCTGGTAGTTACGCCACTGAGCGACGCCCATTTGAAAGCTGCAAACAACCAGAAGAAAAAGACAAATAACTATAAAAGTGTAAATAATAAATAATGAAAACCAATTGAAAAGTTGCTTAGAATTGGCCATTCTATAACATAGTAAAAATTACCTTAAAGGTGAACTACCCCTTTAAACTCAAGGTAATTTTTGCATTATACTGCCCTAATGGTTCCGCAGCAGTAGGAATGTGACTGTGAAGAGAAAACTGGACAAGAAGCTATTCCAATATAATGTGTTTTTAGAAAGGCTCCCTCCCCAATATTATAACCAAATTATATTAGCCACAACTTGATTGGAAATGCTTTCCTTACAGTGTAGCTGTTAGATGTCAATTACTTAATGTGTAGCATATGATTACATATGACTATGACTTGAATTTCTTACTCATAGGGCTTATAACACAGCATGTAAATATCCTGCTTGGCTAAAATCCAGTGGAATTAACCAGGAATAGCAGGGCTGAGATATGAACCAATATTATGCCATTAGACAGGTAAGAAAATGCGCTGAAGTCACCGATTATTTTAATTGAGCACGCGGAGACACTGCCATCTGCCATTTTATTGTGTCCTCTGGCTCTCTCTTAAACATTTTAACAGCATCCTATTTTACCACACTGGAGAGTGGGATAGGAGTTATAAAAGAAAAGGGAGAATGCACATAAAACCGCTATGATGCCCTGTTAAACTGCCAATGGATCACTGTAAGAGTGAATATAGTCTGTTTATTGTGGGTATCAGCTGATCCTTGAGAAACCGGCCCAATTAACTGCTCGTTAACAAGTTTGTTTATTAAAATCTACTCTGTGTTTTACATCTTAACATGGTTCCTTAATCATTTTACTGGGCACTTGTGACATCACAATTTGTGATGTCATACCTTTACATTAAAGCTCCTGGAGTAATAGCACTTTCAGGTACCATGCAGTGGGTGCTGCTAAGAAAATATAAGTGTCTTGGATACCCAAAGCACCCAATTATTTGAGGATATCAATATATCCAGCACTTTATTCTGTTATAACCATGGTCAATTTCGACACTGCTTTGCAATTCCATTAACATGAGATGGTGCAACAACAGGACTTCTGCACATCAACTTTAACAGCTTAGTTGTACAGATACAGGGTCTGTTCTCTAGAATGGTTGGTTTTGGGACGTAGAGTTTTCTGGATAAGGGAGTCTTTCCTTTATTTCCTTATGTCTTCCAATTTAAACATAAAAAGGGATACTGTCATGGAAAAAACATTTTTTTTCACAAAACACATCAGTTAATAGTGCTGCTCCTGCAGAATCCTACACTGAAATCCATTTCTCAAAAGAGCAAACAGATTTTTTTTATATTGAATTGTGAAATCTGACATGGAGCTAGACATTGTCAGTTTCCCAGGTGCCCCCCAGTCATGTGATTTGTTCTCTTATACTCTTTACTGCTGTACTGCAAGTTGGAGTTAAAGTGATAATAGCATTTATCAATTATCTATCAACTATCCATTGTATCAATTCTAACAGCTGCCTGTAATGAAACCCAGGAATTCTGTTCAGCAGGGACAAATAAAACACCTGTATTAATGTATCAATATAGAACAGTTACAGAGTCTGTGATCCCACCTCCACAGCTGCTTTAGAAAGACTAAAGAAGGTGAAAAATGAAGCTACATACATGTCAGCATTAGAAAAATTGTCAAAGTAATTGGAGAGAGTCTTGTGACTTTCTTGTGAACTATCTAAAAACAACAGTACTGACAAAAGTGTTAGACGATGAACAACCCCTTTAAGGCAGCAAGTGCCATATACTGTTTTATTATTACAGAGAGAAAAAGGAAATTCATATTTTTTAAATGTTAAATATTTGAATAAAATGGAATCTATGGGAAATAGCCTTCCCGTTATTTGGAGCTTTTTTTTATTACAGAAAAAAAGGAAGTTATTTTTAAACATTTTGAACTATTTTATTAAAATGGACTCTATGTGAAATGGCCTTCCCATAATTTGGGTCCTTCTGGACAACGGGTTTCCCGATAACGCATCCCATACCTGTATAAGTAAATGAACAATGAGCATTCCAGATTACAGATACTTTACCTTTATCAGGATAATATTAATAAAATTAAACATTTAGAGTAAAAAATAAAAAGATTTTTTACAGCTTATGGCTAATTTTCTTGTTATAGTAGAAACCCATTGATTTTCATAGGTTGGACACTTTTTCCTTCCTGATTTTTTCCCAGTATTTACTCCTTTTTGACATAGTTTGACTATATTTTTCTAGCTAATTTCTTATATTATTAGCAGTCATAAAGTAGATTGCCAGTAAAGATAAAAAAATCCAGCTGAGAGAAAGAGGTGTAGTAGTATTTTATCAGAACTTGCAATTCGCAATTGCAAAATATAATTGTAGATCGCATGTTTTGAAGACATTCACTGCACACTGGTGCAAATGAAAAAAAAAATGCCTTGTCTTTTTGCTGATCTTAAAGGGGGACATTTGCGAAAATGAAAATTTGATGTATGCTTCCTCAAGTAAGAAACTTTCTAAATACAATCAATTAGAAATTCTGCGTCATTTCTGAAATAATCAAGTTTATCTTCACTATCTCAGCATCTGTTTCTGCTTAGTCTGTCTTCATGCAGCAGTTGGGTGTCAGATGAATGATCCAATATATCTTATAGGGAGGCTTCCTTTACTAGCAGATATATTAGAGCTCACTCATATAACTGATTCCAGTACAAACTAAATCTAACAAAATAACTGCTTTTTACGCAAATCCTGCATGTAGAGAGACATGATACATTAGAGTGAGCTCTATTATATCTTCTAGGCAAAAGGAAACCCCCCTATAAGATATATTGGATCATTCATCTGACACCCAACTCCTGAATAAAGACAGAATGAAGAGAAACAGAAGCTAAGAGATAAACTTGATTATTTCAGAAATGGTGCAGAATATTTAATTGATTGTATTTAGAAAGTTTCTTATTTCAGTGTGATCAAGCTTATAATAAATAAAAATTTTCGCAATAGTTCCCGTTTAACTACGCACAAAGGATTTAGCAAAGGAGAATCTGCCCATTCATTTAGCCTCTTCATACCCAATGTAGTCCTGCATTTGCACCTAATCTCTGTGATGGGAGGAAGGTCAGTGTGCAGACATTTTCTTTATAATTGAAGACATTTGTAAGGTTATGTAATAAAAGGTAGTAAGTTTGGCCAGGAGCAGTAACCCTTAGAAACCAGTCAGCAGGTAGCATTTACTGGTTATCTGTTTAAAAGCAAATATCTTACTGGTTGCTATGGGTTATTGCTCCTGGCCAAACTTAGTACCTTTTATTGCATGTTGGGGATAGTGTCAACTTTGAATGTTTGGGCTTTCCTCCAACTGAAAAGAATTTGTATTTGGCTGCTGTTGTCTATCCATTCCTTATTTAATTAGCAGCACCAAGTGTCTCTGACAGGTAATACGACTGCAATTCTCCAGTTAATGAGCAGGTAATTAGACAGCTTGAATATCCTTATTTATCCAGCAGAGGCTGCTGCTGCTCCACATCATATAAAAGTCAACAGGTACAGGTGATGAAGGCTTTCACTGTGTCAGCCAACACATTGGTGTAGCTCGTGTGTTGTAACTGCTTGATAAGAACATTTACCAGTTTTGGTATATTTTTTTTAGATGTCTTTTTTTTTTTTTTTTTTTTTAAACAAAAGTGACAATTGTTGGGCTATAAAAATAGACGCCATTGTTTAAATAACTAATAAAATTGATCAATGTGTGTATATAAGAATATATAAATCCTTTACCTGGTTTTGGTAAGATCTTCCAAACTTTCTTCCTTACTGTTGCTCACATGGATATCTATATAACAGTAGACAAAATACTAAACCACTGCTAAATCTAAACCACACAGATTTAAACTATAAGGAATCCTTGGATCGCTTTCAAATGACCTGTTTTGTAAAACTTTTCACAATACAATTTTTTTATATAGTTGTGTCTGCTCTGCTGTTTTCCAGCTGTTGATCAACTACAACTACTGGCAGCCCAAACAGTGTGCGCTTCTCAGGGAATGCTGAGAGTTGAAGTTTATCAGCAGCTGGAGAGTAAAAGGTCTGAGATTGCTACTTAATGTTGGCACTTGAATTATGCTTTTTAATTTAATAGTAATAAATAATGTATACCAATGTTTTATAGAGAGATAGATTGAGCGATTGATCTTGGATCATACACACAATTGTATCTATGAAAATCCCACATTATATACAGTTGTGCTCATAAGTTTACATACCATGGCAGAATTTACTAATTTTTAACCATTTTTAAAAGAACATGAATGATAACACAAAAACTTTTCTTTCACTCATGGTTAGTGGTTGGCTGAAGCCATTTATTGTCAAACAACTCTTTTTAAATCATAATCACTACACAAACTACCCAAATGACCCTGATCAAAAATTAACATACCCCAGTTCTTAATACCGCGTATTGCCCCCTTTAACATCAATGACAGCTTGAAATCTTTTGTGGTATTTGTGGATGAGGCTCTTTATCTTCTCAGACAGTAAAGCTGCCCATTCTTCCTGGCAAAAAGCCTCCAGTTCCCGTAAATTCTTGGGCTGTCTTGTATGAACTGCATGTTTGAGGTCTCCCCAGAGTGGCTCAATGATATTGAGGTCAGGAGACTGAGATGGCCACTCCAGAGCCTTCACTTTATTTTGCTGTAGTCAATGACAGGTCAACTTAGCTTTGTGTGTTGGATTATTGTCGTGTTGGAATGTCCAAGTACGTCCCATGTGCAGCCAGATCTGGATTTGTGGCACGGCAACATAGGCCCGGGCCACGGTCGGCACAATGTTAGAGGCTGCATGCTGCCTATGCGCTTTGTGGGGAGCATTGGCAAGAGCAGCTCCCCAGCGCTACGGTGCCGGCGTGCATGCGGGCTCAAACCAGAGGGGGGGTTATGTGGATGGGCACCAAGATCATGCGGCCTTGGGGCGCCTGCCCATGAAGCCTTCCAGGCTGATAAGTGCAAATTTTCCTCCAGTATTTTTTGTTTATAATTTCACAAGTCATTTGTGGGGGTTTTTCCTTGCATACCGAACAATTTTTCTGGCAGTTATGGCTCAAATCTTAGTTGGTCTACCTGACCATGGTTTGGTTTCAACAGAACCCCTAATTTCCCACTTCTTAACTAGAGTTTGAACACTGCTTATTGTCATTCTCAATTCCTTTGATATTTTCTTATATCCTTTTCCTGTTTTATAGAGTTCAACTACCTTTTTTCTGCAGACCCTTTGACAATTCTTTTGCTTTCCCCACGGCTTAGAATCCAAAAAACATTAGTGCAGCACTGGATGAAAGATGCAAGGGTCTGTCAGGAGTCTAGAAAGTCATTGACCTTTTATACACACCCACTAATTACAAGCAAACAGATCACAGGTGAAGATGGTTACCTTTAATAGCCATTCTAACCCTTTTGTGTCAAGTTGTGTGCATGTTATCAGGCCAAATCACCAGGGTATGTAAACTTTTGATCAGGGTCATTTGATTAGTTTGTGTAGTAATTATGATGTAAAAAGAGTAAACAGTTGTTTGACAATAAATGGATTCAGCCAACCACTAATCATGAATTAAAGAAAAGTTTTATTGTTGCCATTCATAATCTCTGAAAAATGGTTAAGAAATCATAAATTCTGCCAAGGTATGTAAACTTATGAGCACAACTGTATACTGTATCTAACTCTATCTAACATCCCATGGCAAAACTATAGATCATTAACAAAAACCTTAGTCTTTCTGGTTATTTGGAAAGATGCTAGAAGAAAACATTTACTGTGCTGATAGATTTGGGAGAGGTGGTTTGTTTATGGAAAGGGGAGGGGGTACAGTTAGAATAGAAATACAAATAGGATGTACCTCTTCATATCACAGGCGGTTTTATGACGACTGTAGACAGTCCATATTGTTTTAATTAAGCAACACATACTTACCAGGGTTGGCGTTTGGAAGCAGATTGAGGGCAAGAATGTTTTGTTGGCAACTATAATACCACATATTCAAATACAGGTATGGGATCCATTATCTGGGAATCCGCATTCCGGAGAACAGGTCCCTTAACTGTACTTCCTATTTAACCACACAGCAGGACAGGATTTATTTCATCACATAATTGTTTTTTTTTAAATAACATCACAATTAGTGGTTCAGGCCGTCATATCTGTTTCATGTTCATGCTTTTCGGCTACAGTAAATAGCATTTATTCTGATGACAGCATTATCTCCCCCTCCCCCATAGAATAATAGGCAATGTCCTACTTAATTCCTTTTAAGAAAGACAGTGATGACAGTGTTTTATATTTTATATAATAGGACACAGAAGTTGCACAGAAGAAAAGGTGCTGTATATTGGTGGCAGGGTGTTGTAGGTGGCAGTGCATTGTCTCAGGTGGGAACAATAAAGATGGCACAAGCAGCACTTAAAAAAATTGCTAGAAATATATAAATAATAAACTTAAATGATAACTAAAGGAGTAGCTAGAAATGTTGTACATTTTGTTATGAGCTTTTGTACCAGCCCAAGGCAACCACAGCCCTTTAGCAGTAAAGATCTTTGTCTCCAAAGATGCCCCAGTAGCTCCCCATCTTCTTTTCTGCTGATTCACTGATTCACATGCTCTGTGCTGCTGTCACTTACTGAGCTTAGGGACCCACTCACAATATACAGTACACATAGAATAGAAATGTCACAATATAAGGCTGATTAATAATTAATACAGATAATTACTACATGGCAGCACAGAAACCAGTGCAACTAGCATCAGAATTTAATAATCAGCCCTGTAGCATCAGCTTATACTACAGACCCACCTCATTTTCTGCTGGATAATTCGTGACGACCCCTAAGCTTAGCTTCTCAACAGCTGCTGAGAGCCCACTGAGCATGTGAGTGTCACAGACACTTTCCAAGATGGTGACCCCCTGTGACAAGTTTGAAGTCCTGGATCATTGTTGCTATTGGCAAGCTGAAACTGTAGGCTGATGCTATAAGTTCAGTATGTAACAAATGACGTTTTTAGCTGTATTTAATTTTTAGGATGTAGTTCTCCTTTAAACACATATGAGAGAGCACAATTACTCTGCTTCTCCCTTTTGAAAAGTGACCCCTCCAGGACAACTATGGAACTGCCAGGGGCATACATATACACTGGAACAGGAAATGTTCCATAACGTTTCATTTTAGGACCCAACTAAGCTGTCTATAAACTGCCTGTAAACATAAAGGGTAACAACTGTGCCCTGCAAGCCCATTGTACTTTATATCTACAAATAATTCCAGTCTAGTGTCAGACAAGAGTCGTCTCTGGGCCATAGTCCTATCTTGTCCAGTAAACCCGTAACTCCACCTATCAGGCAGCATTTTCAAGGCATATATAGGGTTATAAATAAATTGCTTTGTTTCAGTATGTTATATACAATTACATGAAGCGTATGTAACGGCCTACACTGCTGCAGCTATGCCTGTATATTTTCATTGGCACTGTCTATCAGTTTCCACAGACCTTTACTAAGCATAACAATTGAAGCAGTCCAAGCAATGTGTAAATAGCTCACACTATAGAGGAAAAAGAAAATATTGTGGGAAGTGCAGTAAAGAGAGGGACATAGTTGACAAAGCTGTGCAGAACCAATAGCAGGGCACTCAGGGAAAAAAACTTTTGGATTGTATGGTGCCCTAGTTGTGGCCCTGGCAGCACTTGAAGAGGTAAGATCGGTGTCAGAGCAACACAATGATTTATTGGCTGGCATTCTTCTTCTGTTATTTCAACCTCACCTTTTGTATCCCAGCCAGAAAGCCTATTAATAAATGATTAAAGCGAATTGTTAAGGAAACTGAACTGAAATATTTGGCTTGGCTGAAATCCAGCTAATTACAAGCTGCCTGTTTGCATCTGTCACTGCAGGCTCACCTGGATGTGGGGGATGCTGTCAATACGGCTGACCCTTGGCTACCAGCACAAAGAAATAACACTGGCAAAACATGTACAGCCAAAGCCAGAACCAGAAATGTAAAGCTGTACATGATTTATTAGGCAGAGTGGAGTTCATGCAGCATATCACAATTAGAATGAGTATCTTAAAGGGATCCTGTCATGGGAAAAAAAACATTAGTTAATAGTGCTGTTCCAGAAGAATTCTGCATTGAAATCCATTTCTCAAAAGAGCAAACAGTTTTTTTTATATTTTATTTTTAAATCTGACATGGGGCTAGACATATTGTCAATTTCCCAGCTGCCCCAAGTCGTGTGACTTGTGCTCTGATAAACTTCAATTACTTTTTACTGCTGTACTGCAAGTTGGAGTGATATCACCCCCTCCCTTTCCAGTTCGGAGTGATTGACGCCCAGAGAAGAGGCAAATAGTCGCCAGGCGACTAAATCTCCCCGAATCTGCCTGTGTGTCACAAGCCACACAGTCATTCAAATAATGTAGCCTTAAATACAGTATTAAAAGGGATTTTTTTAAAGTGAGTTTTTAAATGTAAACATTTGTAAATGTAAAATTTCGTAAATGTAATTGACAGCCGCATTTTTTTACTGTTCTCTGGATCTTGCTCTTAGAACAATGTAATCAGAATGAGTTGTTCTCCAGGTATGTTAAACGGTTAAGTTAACTTTTAGGATGTTAAAAAGTGATCCGACCCTCTTCTATTCATATTCCAATCTCTTCATCAATTCAGTAAATGGTTGCTAGCTTAATTTGGACTACGGATGCACCGAATCCACTATTTTGGATTCAGCCAAACCCCCGAATCCGTCAAGAAAGATTCGGCCGAATACCGAACCGAATCCAAACTTTAATTTGCATATGCAAATGAGAGGTGGGAGGGGGAAAACATTTTTTAATTCCTTGTTTTGTGACAAAAAGTCATGCAATTTCCCTCCCCGCCCCTAATTTGCATATGCAAATTAGGATTCAGTTCTGCTGGGCAGAAGGATTTGGCCGAATTCCGAACCCTTTCGGTGCATCCCTAATTTGGACCCTAGCAACCAGATTTCTGAAATTGCAAACTGGAGAGCTCCTGAAAAAAAAGTTAACTCAGAAACCACAAAAAATAAAAAATGAAAACAAATTGCAAAGTGGCTCGGACTATTACTCTCTCTTCATTATTCTTAAAGTTAATTTAAAGGTGAACACTTCATTTAATCAGCAGGCTTCTTCTACATTATTTCAGTAGAGAAAATTAGAAATACAGAAAATGTAAACAGCTCCAAAAGACACTACTTTCAATTGCATTTACATTCACACACAAGTTTCAAACCACAGAAAATGCTTCATTAAAAAACGGCTGTTAGGTGGAGTTCCTCTGTAATTTAATTTTATTGTTTTTTTGCATGGTAATGAGTAGATTCCTGTAAAAGAAGTCAGGATAATTGCAACCTAAACAAGGAAGGGATCCACTGAGATGGTGCAGAACCCTAAAGGACACTAAACCCTGCCTCACTTCACTGCTCAACCATATTCAGTTTTTTTTGGACTACAAATACCCAGCATACTTTAACATATAATCTAGGTTAAAGCATGTAGTCCAACAGCATCAGGGTTGTATTCTTAAAGCAATATTGCACAAAAAAACTACAGCCAGCTCTCTAGGGCTCACGTCAGCCAACTGCATGTCACAATATCAGGTGTGTTTATTTCATATGTACATAAATTAGCAATTCATTGGCAGATATAGCTATGTAGTGATAAACTCATTTAGTCCACAAAGAATTGAATTATTCAGCTCATAAATCCATCAACTAGCTTTGGATAGAAGTGTCTGCTCAATATCGCCTCCTCTAATGCCTAAGGAGATGTGTTCTAGTACTGTGATTTGTAGTCCATCAGGATTGCCTTTATGATATAAATAAAGATGTTTCCCCAGAGGACTGATTTTTTTGTTTTTACTTTTATCCATCGCTACAATACCTTGCCTATTCATACACAGGCTGTTCATTGTTACATGGGAAGATTTAATAGTGGATAAATGTTCAGATATCCTTTTTAGGTTAGTGGCACACACTAAGATTCCGGGAGTTTAGTCGCCCATCGACAAATCTCCTCTTTTTCAGGTGTCTAATCTCCCTGAAAAGCCTCCCAGCTGTAAATCAATGGCGGGATGGCACTCAGAGCGCTTCGTTTTCTGAAATTTCCTCGTGAGGGACTTCGGAAAATGAAGCATTCCAGCACCATCCCGCCACCAATTTACATTGTATCTGGCGGGAAGGTGCTCCCTTTTGGGGAGGTTAGTCACTGGGCAACTAATCTCCCCAAATCATAGTGTGTGTCACCAGCCATTTTTCTCACTGTATCTCAATTTGCATGGGCATGTGACCATGTAGATAACCCCACTGTGTTAACAATTATTCCAATGCCTTATATAAAGTACATTTCCAAATCTGTCCACAATCTCTTTAGCATTATTAATATATGGACACATGCTACATGAGACACATGGGAATGTTCCCACAGGCCAGTTCTTAATTTGTGATTTTATTTTACTGACTTTGAACTAGCATATATTTCAAATTTAGAGTATGTCTCTGAGTTATTTGTGGATACGGCTGTACATAATCTTTTAGTTTGTTCCTAAAATATGCAATGTTTTTATAGGACATTTTTTAGAGCATCCCGTTAGTTACAATAAATTGTGAAAACTCTAATAGTTTCTAAATCTTTATTGACTCTTGACTTTCACACCTTGGCTTTTTGAAGGCCTTTTTCACTCTTCCTTAATGCTATACCCACTTTTTTAAGCCTCACAGATAGTTCTGTGGTTGAAATTATCATTATATGAACAATTCCTCCTAGGGATGCACGGAATCCACTATTTTGCATTCGGCCGAACCCCCGAATCCTTCCCGAAAGATTTGGCCGAATACCGAACCGAATCCGAACCCTAATTTGCATATGCAAATTATGGGTGGAAAGGGGAAAACCTTTTTTACTTCCTTTTTTTGTGCCTAAAAGTCAGGTGATTTCCCTCCCTGGCCCTAATTTGCATATGCAAATTAGGATTTGGATTTAGTTCAGCCAGGCAGAAGGATTCGGCCGAATCCTGCCGAAAAAGGCCGAATCCCGAACCGAATCCTGGATTCGGTGCATCCCTAATTCCTCCGAACTCCAAATAGGCAAGGTATTGTAGAGATGGATAAAAAAATCAATCCTCTGGGGAAATATTTGTATTGATATCATAAAGGCAATTCTGATGGACTACCAGTCACAGTACTAGAACACATCTCCTAGGCATTAGAGGAGGAGATATTGGTTGGACAATTCTATCCAAAGAATGTTGAAGGATGAATGAGTTGAATACTTTCATTCTGTGTGGACTAAATGAGAGTTTATCACTACATACCTATATTGACCAATTGAATTGTTAATTTATGTATATATTAAGCACACATAATATTGTGACATGCAATTGGCCTTATTGGTCATAATGTCTATTGGTCAATAACCCTGTCTATAGTGGTAGTTAATATCTGTAGAACAAGCTTTTCAGATACAATGTTAACTATTATGGTTGTAGATAATAATAGTAAACTTAATAATGACATTGTTCAAGTTTGAACTAATATCAATAACATAATCTGCATAACGCTAGATTGAAGCTCAGTATGCAATAAGTCTGTTCCACATATGTAATGTAATACACTTAGCACGTTATTTGTAATATAGTTGTACAAATCGCCTGTGAAATGGAAGCGTAACAGACATGTAGATGCAAGTCACTGATGTCTTAGTTTGAGAGGAGCTATAACTTTATAAATGTTGCTCAGGAACCAAAGATGTAAGCAAAATGTCAATTCAGTATACTCGATTATTTTCCAAACGATCCTCCAAAAGCATTTTATCAAGCTCTTCAACAGTTTGGTAGAGTAGCCATCTCCACATCTCTATCATATAGAATAAAGGAAATCTGGAGAGGCTTCCAGAATGCTCTCCAAATTTCCTTTATTCAATGCAACTGTAAGGAAGTCTAAACTCTCTCCTCCGTCTTCCCAAGATGGTGGCGTCCTCCATGAGGCTTCTCCTGGGCGCAGCTCTCTGAGACACCAGTGATTTTAAGTGCATTTAACCCATTATTTTTATCTTTCTTTTTTTATTTTATAATAAATGTTACGTTTCAATTTTATTCACTAGGCAATGACAGTAGAGATAATTTCTCTAAATGACAGATTAAATAAGACACAACATGACAATTTGATTACTACATGCACTTTATTTTTGGTACTTAAATGTACGTCACGTATGATACTCAATTTGGGATACAAATAGTAATTTAAGGGATATGGTCACAATAAGAATGTTCTTCACGTGCATTTCACTAAAGACTTTTCTTTTGGTCTCTTAAAGGAGAAGGAAAGCTACCAAAGCAGTTTGTCAATAGATTAGGCACAATAGTGCAAGCTATAACATTATATATATTCTGCAGAATGCTTTACCATACATGAGTAAGCGACTCTAGAATTTCTCTGTTTAGGCTAGAAGATGCCATATTAGCTTGGTGTGACATCACTTCCTGTCTGAGTCTCTCCCTGCTCGGTCAAAGCTCTGAGCTCAGACTACAGCAGGGAGAGGAGCAAATTTAGCATGCTCAAGCCCTAGCCCTGGAGGTTTAAGCTGATACAAAAGCCCATGTGTACACAATAGAAGGAAAGAAATGCAGTGTTTCTTTAGACAGAGGACTTTATGTGTTATGTGTCCCTTTAAAGGCAAACTCTACCCAAACACTGTTTTTGCATAATGAAGGGGAATATACTTGTATGCAACTTTCCAATGTGCATTCTTTACCAGTGTTCAATGCTTATTCAAAGTTATTTTTAAATGTAATTGCTATTGAAAGCATTATTTGTATACTCATTTGTACTCATTCCTGGTTCTGACCCTTGAAACATCTTAGCAGAAATCTGTGCTTCTCCAGGTCGGTTCAGGTGTTTTCTGCTACATAGTACAGAGCCAGTAGTGCGGAGAATATATATACAGCCAGGGAGATGCAGCTTTTGGAGGCAATTACATGTACAGTCATTTACATTGGCGAGCTTCTTAAAATGACAAATTCTTTCATTACTTTTTGTTTCCTTATGGAAGTGGAGGGGAGTTCTCATTTAAAATGATTGGGAGGTTACATTGTTTCTTTAGAATATGCAGCAGGCATTGTGCCCTTTGCTTTAGAAAATACATACATTTAAGTTTGTTTTTTTACTGGGGACCATATTTGTTTTATTTATTTGCAAACTATTGAACTAGTGCAGTGACCGGTAACAGCCAATCAAACCTCTAACTGCATTAGTATTGAATGGTTGCTGTGGGAAACAAGGTTGTGTCACATTTACGTTTGTGTTAGTAATTTAACCTCATCATTTTTCATGGTGACAGGTACAGTGTAAATACCAGAATTAGTGAATACCCAACAAGGCCAGAGTCCACTGGGATGTATTAGGCCTCCAAATTACACAACAGAAACACTGCCGTATGGGTTGCGAGTCCAAGGCTCATTTCTGTGGTGTCTGCAGAAGGGAACAAGTAATGTCCCAGTGCTGGTGAATACTTTACTAAAACATTTATTTCTGTCTTCCCTCTGACAGGTCTGGTAGAAATTTGCCTGATGCACCCTCTGGATGTGGTGAAAACTCGGTAGGTTTCTGCTGGAACATGTTGTGTTATTGTTGGCTCTGAGCCCAACCCTTGGGCTGGCAGGTGAGTTGGTGTCAGAGCATGTCCCCCAATATAATATTACCAGTCCCTGTGAGCACAGCTCTTAGCTCTGTCCTGACAGTTGCCATTGAAGTGCCATTCCAGGTGAGAGTTCATGCAAAGGTATGAGATGTTTTTCTTGCTAAGAGTGGAAAGCCTGTAGAGAATCTTAAACAGATATTCCGCTGTGTCAATTAAGAAAGAGTATTTGTGGCTTGTTAAAGAACAAGTAAACGTTTTTTTTTTCTATCTCTAAATTTGCTCTAAACAGCCCCTCAAATTAATGTACCTTAGTCCCTGCTGCAAGTCTGCTCTGGTTTCTGTGTTATCAGCAGCTTGTTTCACCTTCTTCCTGGTGCAGAGTGAAGCCCAGCCCCTTAGCTTACTGAGCTGACCTTATATCTTGGACTAGTCCAGGAGATCATTTGCATACTATGACATAGCAGAGACCAGTGTGTGTAGCAGCTTTTGCTTGGGGAAACTAGCTTACTAATGAAACACTGGCTCCCTCTTCCTCTCTATTGTGGAACAGTAGCAAATGGACTGCTCAGTAAACTAAGGGGCTGGGCTTCACTCTGCACCAGGAAGAAGGTGAAACAAGCTGCTGATAACACAGAAACCAGAGCAGACTTGCAGCAGGGACTAAGGTACATTAATCTGGGGGGCTGTTTAGAGCAAATTTACAGAAAGAAAAAGAAAAACATTTACTTTTCCTTTAACAACATGTAGCTATTGCTATAATGTAATTATTCATTATTAGAGATACACCAAAATTCCTTGTTTGTTTGATAAGTCGTGACTCTACGGATTCGGTTCGGCCAGTCACTTGGAGTCAGTTGAATCCTGCTGAAAAAGGCCGAATCTCAAACCGAATCCTGGATTCTGTGCATCCCTATTCATTATATCACTGTTTAATGTTCTAATCAGTGGATGGCTCACAATGGATTTTGGGGGCCACTCTACCCAGTTTCACGCTGAGACACTGTACCACTAGTGTGTGACTTTCTATTGATCAGTGAGCCATGGATTAGTGGTTAAGGGTCACTTTGTGCTTTAAGGCCTGGCACTGCTTTTGGGTACATTCCTTTTTAAATGGGGTTTATTTTAAAACTTATAATGAACCACATATACAGGAATAAAGTTTATTATGCACAATACATTGCACACTGAAGCAAACAATAAAACATGCATTCTTTTTTTCCTCATTGGTGTATGGGGCATCAATTGAGACCTTCCCCAGTAATTCTAGTTGATTACCAGTTACCCCAATCTGGTTTTCTTCAAAAAAATACACCAGTCTCGAATACTATTTAATGCAACACCGCAACTGTGCCAGTCCTAGCTTGCGTGCATCCACATACCAACAGCTGATGTGAGATGCCAGTTTTATCTTAGACAACACACAATGTGGCCCAGCACTGAAAGGGTAAGTATGCATAAGGGGAAAGTCTTTGCACAAACAAAAATTTTTGTGCTGCACTTATCTTTACTTTAAAGATTGAATTACAGTCACCCATTAAGGCTCTATTTATAAACCATTGAAATGAGACTGAAGTCTATTTAGATGGGTTTTGACAGTTTTAGATTTGCCTGTTTATATAACATCAACATTAAAGGAAATTGCAGTATCCGTCCTAATGTAAAATACACCAAAATAGTGCAGTGTCACTGAAATCTCATTGCTTTTGTGCTATTTTTATGTTTTTGTTCTTTTTTAATGCCTTTGATAACATTTTTGGCAAGCCACAAAATTTTGATGTTTATTCCCCTTCATTTTGCCAAAAACAAACTTCCCTCGGTAACAAAATTGGATCAGAGACTGTGATCAAATGCAACTTTTATTTATTTGTAAACAAGACAGCACTTTACAGTGAGAAGGTTTTTTATTATTCATGTCATTTCTTAAGCCTATAAATATATTACTATGCTCTAGTAAAATGTGTGCACATGGTGAGCTTGCTCATCTTCTGGCTCAGGGACATAACCTAGAATGCTGTGGACCCCCTGACACCTACACCCATGGACCCCTTCACCCCTACATTCCCCCATGCACCAGTGATCCATGTAAATGCTGGAGTGGGGGTAGGGGGTCATTGGTTCTTACCAGACTTCCTTTCTCTGCAGGTGCCCTTGTCTGTAGGGTCTCCTCCCCCTATAGATATGTTACTAGTGTAGGGTTAAGCTGAAGAGCTTCACAGGTATTGGTGTTTCCTGATGCTGTTTTTGAACTTGGAGCTTTTTTGCAGTGGTACCTATTGACATCCAACCTACTAAATTTTTTTTCTCATCAGTCCAAAGCACGTTCCAAAATGACTGTGGCTTGTCTAAATGAGCTTTTGCATACAAGTGACCCTGTTTGTAGCATGAATGCAGAAAGGGCTTCTTTCTCATCACCCTGTCATTCAGATGTTCTTTGTGGAAATTGCACTGAATTGTAGAAAGGTGTACAGATACACCATCTACAGCAAGATGTTCTTGCAGGTCTTTAGAGGTGATCTTTGGGTTGTCTGTAACCATTCTCACAATCCTCTGCATATATCGCTCCTGTATTTTACTTGGCCTGCAACACCTGGGTTTTACAGCAACTGTGCCTTCCATTTCCTTATTGCATTCCTTACAGTTGAAACTGACAGTTTAAACCTCTGAGATTTTTATAGCCTTCCCCTAATCCATAATACTAAAAAATCTTTGTTTTCAGATCTTTTGAGAGTTGCTTTGAGGATCTCGTGCTTCCACTCTTCAAAAAAGTCAAACAGAAGCACAGTATTGAGCAGTTACATGCATTCAAATTAGCAAAATTACAAGGGTACCCAAATTTTTGCACCGCCAGTTTTTCACATTTCATTTCATACAACTGAAAACTGCTTCACTAAAAATCGTTCAGAAAACACTCCATTACTCAGATGTTCCTGGGAAATGAACGACATACCACTGTTACCTTTTTTTGTTGCAAGTGTAGTTGGAGTTTATATATATATATATATATATATATATATATATATATATATATATAAATGTGTGTGTGTGTCAAACAGTGTGGAAGTTTATTGAGATCCAACGTTTCGGCTCACACAGGAGCCTTCGTCAGGGAACCGTATACTAATATACTAATTACCGCAAGTTACAGAAGGGATAGGGCTAGGGTCCGACTATAACACGGTCGATTACTAAATAGAAGTACTAATCTAACCCTTTCGGTTTCCGTATTAGCAGTATGCGACAAGTTGTTTTTAACCCTTGAACTCCCTAACAATGATTGACAGGCACCTCACGTTCACTCTTTTTGGCGCCACTTACCCCTATAAATACACTTCTGTGTGCACTGTATATGGTTCCCTGACGAAGGCTCCTGTGTGGAGCCGAAACGTTGGATCTCAATAAACTTCCACACTGTTTGACGTAATGATGAATTTGGAATCGTCCTTGGAGTGCTGTTAAATCTTCTGCAGTCTATGTAAATCGCATCTTGAACTAGCACCCAGGCTATCTATCAGAGTTTAAGGATGTGCGTTCCATTGGACTATATATACATACAGGTACTGAACTGTAGATCTTACAGTTGTATTGTATGCAGTTATGGGATCCATTATCTGAAAACCCGTTATCCAGAAAGCTCCATCTCATATAGACTCCATTTTATCCAAATAATCCCATTTTTTTCTCTGTAATAATAAAACAGTACCTTGTACTTGATCCAAACTAAGATATAATAAATCCTTATCGGAAGCAAAACCAGCCTGTTGGGTTTATTTATTGTTTACATGATTTTCTAGTAGACATAAGATATGAAGATCCAAATTACGGAAGGATCCCTTTTCCGTAAACCCTAGGTCCCAAGCATTCTGGATACCATGTACCATACCTGTGTTATGGCTGTCCAAGAACTTATCTACGCCACTAAGTTAATTATATAAATGAATCTGCCACCACAATATCACCCAACAGGGTATTCCACAGCCTCACCACCCTTTACCATGAAGATCCATTTTTGCCATTTGTCTAAATTGGTGGCCTGATGTTATTTTTCATATTAAAAAAACAGGGGTAAGTTTTAAGGCACTCTTGTGCCAGAATGGTGACATTGCCTGGTGTGCCATTTTAGTGTGCCACGCTGCATGCAGTATACTCTGTTTAATCCAAAGCAAACCTGGCACAAATCTGTTATTATATTGATTCTTATTCAATCATAAGGGATAAGTTAAAGTCATCTTATTGATATTCATTAGATATACAGTATTCCTGACCAGGCAACACTTCATTGTCTCTGTGCAATTGCAGGGGCAATATATTTAGAGTTTAAATTCAGCTCCAACTGCAAAGCCACAAATTAGGCTGATATTAATGGAAAATGAGTGGATGAAGAATTTGACAAATAGCAGGTACTGTGTTCCCTTTTCTAGTTACTGTTTGACCACTTGTCAGGTAGTAATGGAAGACCACGTTACAAGTAGAGGGCTCAAGTAACCTTCTGAGAAAGTTTAGTGAGGGTAGAAGGCCAGCAGCTGCAATCCATCTAATACTTATGATTATTAGGGATAGTAAAAGCACATAAAATACAAAATGTGTTGCTTGAAGTGGGCCCATGGTGTGTCATGTACTAGTTACCATTCTTATGTCACATTCCAAAGTCATGCGTCAATCTAGTCCTGTGCTGCCAGACCCTCGGAATTCTGCATGTCTATCAGCTCTGTTCGACATGTGAGCAGTGTCCTTGGAGGTTTTGTATCTACATTAGGCTACCCAGCTAGAAAATATTTTAGCATTATAGGGGCATAAATTGTTTATGTAACTGTCACAGACTTATGTATTTATGTAAGGGGTCCTATTACTGAGAAATTACAAATGATGAATGTCTCATAGTACAAAAATGTTATGGCAACATTGATTTTAATATATGCAAATTGGTTTCATTTTCAGACCTCTAATTCATTTTTAGACTAAAGTTCTATTCTTTTCTGTCTCCCTGTGTAAGTATGACTGATAGTCCTGATGTTCCTTTAAAGCAAACTGTCTTGGGAAACAGATTAAGGATATAATTCCTATTTAAGCGTAAGAGGTAGTTCTTTTTTACTTTAAGGTTTGGTTCTCCTTTAAGGCTAGTGGTCAAACTGCTGAATGAGCCAATGGTCTGAATGGCAGGTCCATAATCTCAATTCCATAGTTTCTCTGGCATGATATGACAAGGTGGGTTCATATCTCAGAGAGCTTATACTTATTTGGTGATGCATTTCAGAGTGTGCTGTTATGGAACCAATCTGCCTTTTGGTGACTTCATGGATTTGAAGGATTTAGTGATAATTCAGCCTGGTAGTTGTCAGCTTAAGGAAAGGCATCTCCAATTTAATTTCTCCTTGTCATTCGGCATTATGATGCATTTACATTTCATATGTGCAATGCCAGCACCTTTAGGGAAAGTCAGATGTCGGAATGTTTTTGAGAGCAAAGGTAGGGATAGTCTAAACACTTTCAGTGTACAAGCTAACCATCAGAGGGGAAGTACCATTAGAGATCTTCCAATGAATACCCCTCTGGATACTTCTACAAATCCATCTACCAGCTCCCTAATCCTACCATTTTGCTCCCAATCACAACCACATGCTCCACATTCCTTCTGATTCTACCCACCTTTTCACCACTTTTCTCTCTGTCAATCCAACCCATCTTTTCTTCATTCCCCTTCCCAATCTGGACCCACCTCCTCCTGATCCCCCATCCTTCTGACCCCCTCTTGACTTTCTCATAAATGTATCATCCAACAATGCTAATGTGTTTTCATTCAAAAAGATTACAATGTGCCTATTCAGAATTGTGTATAATATATATCTACACTGTTGTGGTTTTATAAACCAAAAAAGGTCTATTTTTGATAGGAGTAACAGAAACAAATAAAAAGTAAGTTACTAGTTCTGACTCAATCGAAGTCTCTGGAATTGCTCATTACTCACAACAAAAATGCAGTGTCTTATTCTTCTTTTCCAGAGGACAACCCACTTGAAATGTTGATGAATTAGTTATGATATGAGAGAACGTTCAGTTGAATATGAAAGGCAAAATTTACAGAGTAAGCAATATTTTAATTACACTGTGTGAAAACTCTGATCAACATACTATAGTATAATAAAAAAGACATTCCATTTGTCAATAGGGTGTAACTGTAAAGTTTGTGTATAAATAGAAATGTGTACACCTCGTTGCTGGGTATTCAGCATGATCTGTATGTACGCTCTACCATTTACTTTCTTGTGATCATTTATTTGTGTTGTGGATTTTTCCAAAGAATGTAGTTAAAGAGTGCGAGAGAGAATAGCCTGGGGGTACACAAGGATATCCGTCTCCAAGTGACATCACAATAGGTCAGAATTTTCCATATCAGTATAAGAATATTTTGCTTCGTTCCTATTGGCTTTTATTTGTCATTTATAGACACAGTTTTATTATCCTTTCTTATGGCTTCCCACATAAGTCTGCTAGTATGATGCAAAAGAGAAATCATGACAGGTTTGCATGAATATATGTCACTGTACTAATTTCTTCATGAGTTCTTACATTCATTTTGGTGCCTGTTTAGGCCAACTACACAATCTAATATTAGGGGCTGATTAGTCAAAAAACTAGTTGGCATTTGTTCTCGATTCAGGAAAAACAGGGAAAAAACTAAATTTTCTAAAACCTGGATTTACTAAAGAAGAAAACTACAAACAATGGCCAGAAAAAAACTCCACAAGTAAAAGCTTGCAAGGTTGTATATACAGTAAGTCAATGTGAGTATTCTATAACAATTTTATTAATTTATTTCCCCAGTTTCTTAAAACATTTGAGTTTTTATTAATTCATTGAAAATTAATGGAACAATGTGAAAAAAATGCACATGAGAATTTTTGGTCCCTTTTTTTCTTAAATAAGAAACTGCTCAAGAAAAAAAGAAAAGAAAAATCAACTCTTTTTTTACCACTACAAACTTGAGTTTTAATAGCTAAGGCCCTAAGTCTTGCATTGTCTAATACAAATTGGAATTATTTTTATTTTATGGTAACATTTGTGACATGATTCACATATTGCCACTCTCTGGTTGGCAATAGAAATTGGCATAAAAGTGATTGTTCATTTTTAAATTAACTGTATAGTGTAAGAACAGCCTGAATATACCCATGAATTTGTGAGGGTTTTTTCTACATCGAATAAACTCAAATGTTTGCTTATTTATGAAAAAACCTGAAAGTAAACAAATCAAATTAATGCAATCTGGGGGAAAACTTGAATACTAGAATCTAGTTATCGATGAAAAAAAAATCGAATACCTCGTATTAATTGAGTTTTTGAGTGAAAACGACTGTAAAACTGTGACTCTTCAGTCAGTAAAACTCTGGATTCATCATGAGACATCATGCCAATAGCCAACTAATTCTAGAAGTATTATTTTGGACTCCTAAATATCCCCAGCAATGTATATAACTAGGGCATTACATGGATAAGCCTCAAGTCAGTATTAGAGTCTATAGAAATGTCCAAAAAGAGCTCATTGGAATATGGAAAATAAACACAAGGACTGCTGAGTGAAGTTCCCCAGGCACATTAGCTCTCTAGTTTATACAGAGCTTTCTTTTTTTCCTGTTTGGTTTGTTTGACTAAACAGCCTCTTCCAAGTTCACAATGAATTATGTTACTTATGTGACAGGACCATAGGCCTATGCCATGGAAAAAATGCAGAAGTCAATTCTCTCTGCTCTTCTTGCCTGTGTCAGTTGGGGTACCAAAGACTCATCAGAGACACAAGTCTTTTTTGCACTCTTATAAAATTTTATAAAGGGGTTTTGATGTTGGAACACACATTCCAAACATTACATGTAAAAATATTAGAGCAGGGTGAAGGTAGAGAGGGCACAAAGATCAAGGAAGGAGCAGGGGAAGAAGCAGGATAGAAATAGGTAAGGAGGCATAAAGAGCATATAGATCAAGAAAGACTAAAGGCTCCCATACACAGGCCGGTAAAATCTGCCAACAGACCAAGTCGGCAGGTTAAAAAATCCCATCAGATCGTGGCCGTATCTGCGCGTTGATGCAGTCCCTTGATCCAGCCTCCAGTTTCGGATGCATTATGACCCGATTAGATCAGCCTGATATCACCCACCTCAATGTGGGTATATCATGGAGAGAGCCACTCATTTGGCGACATCGCCAAATGAGCTGATCTCTACATCTATAGCCACCTTTAGGATGAAGATGGAGACAGACAATGGAGATAAGAGGAAAATGCAAGGGACTGAGATTTTTTTAGATTGGCGAGCACATAAAAGGAGCATGAAGGATAAAGAGATTAGGGAAGGAGCAAAGATCATGTGTTACTGTGGCAATCCAGGTTTTCACATTGCACTCTATATTTAAATATCCAAACCATAACACAAGTCTTTTAGAGTGTTTAGAACTTGCACAAATAAAATACCATTCAGAAAACTTAAAAACAATATGCCACTTGTTCTTTCACCTATAGCTTGTTATTTATTGCACACTTTTCTATATGCAGCCTGTAACCCACCATCTTCTGCTTTCAGAAGAGGGAGTCGATTAGCAGCTGGAGGTCCACAGATTGTATACCAGCTTTTGTCTCCAGAAGCATCTTTCAGAGGCCCTCACCTAAATAGTTCAGCATAGAGGTTAAGGAGAAAGCACAAGAATGCATTTTAAAAATGCTGGGGGAACCCCTGCATTTTAATCAAGTTGATTGGTTGCCCAACTTATTTTGAGACTAAGATAAAATTATCTTTCTCCCACCCCTGATTTAACGAGGAACTCTATTCCTCTGCAGAATTCTAATTAATATAGGGGAACAACTGCACTAAATGTTATCCAGAAAGCTCCAAATTATTTTATCCAAATTTTAAAAAATGATTCCTTTTTTCTCTGTAATAATAAAGCAGTAGCTCGTACTTGATCCCAACTAAGATATAATTAATACTTATTGGAAGCAGGATCAGCCTTTTGGGTTTATTTAATGTTTAAATGCTTTTCTAGTAGACTTAAAGTATGACAATCCAAATTACGGAGAGATCTGTTATCTGGAAAACTCCAGGTCCCAAGAATTCTGTTTAACAGGTCCTGTACCTGTACCTGAATAGGACAGATGCAAAGAAACTTAAAATAATGTAGATCAACCCTCTTCTTGTTCGTACTGACCAACAAAGTATAGGCTGACTTTGTATTTCCCTTAAGTAAAGAGCCTTTGTAAAACCTGCACTCGTTGTTTGGTTCCCCTTCATTAGGAATGTCATTGTAAACACATTTAAATGTGATTTCAGACACACAGAAAAAAATAGTCCATATATCATTGCTGATTACAAAATAATTGCATAATGCAAGATTATGCAGTTTGTGCACTGACCATAATTCATTGACAAGGACACATTTATACCCATTTCATCCACACTATAGCTTGTTTAGAGTATTTCAATTATAAACTTTGCATTACGGGATCTTAAAATCATAAGCCTGAAAATATTGGCCTATGAGTGGTCAGCTTATGGGCCATATCCTATTATCCTGCATTATTTGGGGACATTGAAAAGCTTCTGTTGCAGAGGCTGCACTGGAAAAATCTAAAATGAGATAAAAAAAATAAATCTTACATACATACATATTATAGGAAAAATTTAAAAATAGTAGATAACAAGGGTGGAGATCAAATATAGATTCAGATGGAGTGTACCCAATTGCAACCTTAGAAGCCTACAACATGTACAGTACTTACTGGTAAAGTACTGCTAGGGGACCTATTATACAGAATGCTTGGTAACTGGGGTTTTCTGTAAAAGGGGTCTTTCTATAATTTGAATCACCACACCTTAAGTCTACTAAGAAATAATTTAAATGCTAAATAAGCCCAAAATGATTTTTGTTACAGTGTATCAATTAATCAATTGATTTATCAATAATATCAGTTATATTTCAGATAAAGTACATGACAATTTTATGGTACAGGTTGTCGAGGAGCCTACCAGAAAAAATGCTATTCTGGATCTAGTGATCTCAAATGACCCAGAACTTATAGCAAATGTGCAAGTCATTAAACTCCTGGGTAATAGTGACCATAATATTATATCACTTAATGTCTTGTGCAAAAAACAAATATATACTGGGGCAACAAAAACCATGAATTTTCATAAAAGATCATTTTAGTGCATTGAGGGCTCCCCTTCAGATGATTGATTGGGGCATTAAATTTGCAGATTAAAACACAGAACAGAAATGGTTGTCATTTAAAATGATATTAAATTGTTACTGTTCTCAATTTATTCCCTTAAGTAGTAAATTTAGAAGCTCTAAGAATCATCCTGTGTGGCTTAATACAGAAGTAAAGAAATTAATAGGAGCAAAGAGATAGGCATTTAAAAGTTACAAATCTGTTGGGACAGAAGCTGCATTTAATGAATATAAACAATATAATAAATGTTGTAAATCAGCAATCCAGAAGAGAAAGAAAGCAAATGAAAAGTTAATTGCAATGGAGTTGAAAACTAATCCTAAAAAGTTTTTAAATATATTAATAGTAAAAATAGGCAGGTTGTTTCTCCATTATAAATGGTACAGTATGGTTGTAACAGATACAGAAAAGGCAAATGTGCTAAATCAGTTCTTTTCTTCAGTGTATACAATAGAGCAGTCTGAGTTCCCAGGCTCACTTCATAGCTGCACTGATGGCTCAGCTCAATCTAGTCAGTGGCTGGCTCAGGATATGATTCAAAAAGCTTTAATAAAAATTTATATAAACAAGGCTCCAGGGCCTGATTGCATCCACCTCCGGGTTCTAAGAGAGCTTTGTTCAGTTTTAGACCAGCCCCTATTTCTGATTTTCTCAGATTCTCTTTCATCTGGTATGGTGCCTATGGACTGGAGAAATGCTGGTCTCATTCCAATATTTAAAAAGTCATTACGATCTCAGCCTGGCAATTATAGGACAGTAAGTTTTACATCTGTGTTGGGCAAATTATTTTATGGCTTGTTAAGGGATCACATTCAAAAGTTTGTCCTAGAGAATTGCATTATGAGCAGCAATCAGCATGGCTTTATGAAGGATAGGTCATGTCAGACAAATTTGATTGCTTTTATGATGATGTAACTAAGATGCTGGACAGTGGGGGGGCAGTAGATGTGATCTATTTGGATTTTGCCAGTGTTTGATACCGTGCCCCACAAAAGACTGCTTTCTAAACTAAGGTCTGTTGGACTTAATTAAGTCGTTTTCACATGGATAGGAAACTGGCTGCAGGATCGGGTATAGAGGGTGGTTGTTAATGGTACATTCTTTACTTGGAGTAAGGTTCTTAGTGGGGTCCCTCAGGACTCGGTATTGGGTCCATTTTTATTTAACTTTTTCATTAATGACTTAGGGGAGGGTATTGTTAGTAATGGATCAGTGTTTGCAGATGACAAAAACTATCCAGCCCAATTAATTCCATCCAGGATGTGGCATCCTTGCAACAGGATCTTGATAAACTGGCAATCTGGACAAGTGGCAAATGAGATTCAGTGTTGATGTAAAAATATTCAAGCCACTTATACCATTAATGGGTCTGCACTAAGCAAATCGATTATGGAAAAGGACCTTGGAGTCCTTGTAGATGATAAACTTGGCTGTAGCAAGCAATACCAGTCAGCAGCATCAAGGGTAAATAAGGTCTTGAGCTGTATTAAAAGGGGCATAGAGTCAGGGGAGGAGGGGGTCATTCTTCCACTTTATAGAGCACTTGTAAGGCCACATCTAGAATATGCTGTACAGTTTTTGTCTCCATCACTCAAACAGGGTATTATTGTATTAGAGTGGGTACAGAGAAGGGCAACTAAGCTGGTAAAAGGTATGGAAAATCTTAGTTATGAGGAAAGACTGGCCAAATTGGGGATGTTCACACTGGAGAATAAGCACTTAAGAGGTGACATGATTACTATGTATAAATATATAAGTAATAAGTATTACCTGCAGTTAGGCAGGTAAAAAAACAGAGGTTGAACTTGATGGACGTATGTCTTTTTTCAACCTAACTTACTATGTTACAAGATACTGTTTTATTATTATAGAGGAAAAAAGGAAATCATTTAAATATTTTAATTATATGTTTAAAATGGAGTCTATAGGAGATGGACTTCACATGATTAGGAGGTTTCCGGATAGCGGGTCCTATACTCATTTCCTCAATATAGGCATGGGATCTGTTATCTCGAAACACATTATCCAGATATCTCCGAATTGCATAAATACTGTAACCCATAAACTCCATTTTATCCAAATCATTTTTTAAGAAGATTTAATTTTTTTCTGTAATAGTAATAAAACTGTACCTTGAAATTGATCCAACATAAGATATAATTAATCCTTATTGGATGCTAAACCAGACTATTGGGTTTATTTTATGTTTACATGATTTCCTAGTAGATTTAAGGTATGAAGAGCCAAATTATGGAAAGATCTGTTTTCTGGAAAACCAGAACATTCTGGATAACAGGTCGCATTCCTGTATAAATAAATGTTTATTCACCAAAAAAAAAAAAAAAAGAGAGATTTTATTAGCCATTCATTAGCCGTGCAGTTCAATTTCAAAGCCAATGCTGCGTAATCTAACAGTTCTCACCAGAAATAATGTGTGTATATAGAGAAAGACAAATATTTTTGTCCCTTTGACCTCTGACAATAATCATTTATTCTTTTGTCGCTGCTTTTTCTCCATGCAAGGGAAACTTTCACTGTATTGAATGTTTTTGTTTAGGTAATGTAATGTACAATTCCCCATGGAAAGCTGTACCATTTTTGTATTTTTATGCTGAAAGTTTGACTTGGAAGGGAATTGAATTCTCATTCATTTGTATGGCTTGGGACAGATGATGGATAGGAGAATCTGCTACCCCCGTTGTTCTGAAGGTGCATGGCAAAGTGTTGAGTTTCGCCACCGAAATACATCGTGTCTGTCTGCTTCCGCACAGAAACAGTCCTTTGGGGTGCAGGCAGAGGAGCTGCGGGGGAACCGATTCTCAGCCTGCAGAGAAACACAGGCCGAGTTCCACAGTCATCTGGCCCTAGCCTGTGGTGTCGCATTGGTCCTTGAATATATCTTAATTCCCATTCTTCTACAAAGACACAAATTACAGTGTCTTTGTAGAATTACATGTTTTTTTTTTCTTCTTTGAAAAATAAATCTGACAGAGTCATGTAGAAAGCATGTAGAATCACTCAAGTCCTATCTGATTTTCGATGAAGTGGTCCCATCCAGTAAGGTCTGAAGTGCAAATGAAATGAAATACGTCTCTTCTTTTATCTGTTCAAGTTGCCAAGGATATAAATGCTGGCGTGTAAAGCAACATGCGCAGGTCACCAAACAAGTCAACCTTTGCCCGAGTTATAAAGTAGTGGGCTCATTCATACTGATATCAGATTACATGGGAGCCTGAATAGAGCAAATCAGCATGAGTACAAGTGGGTGATCCCCCCCAGCTACATTTGCTCTGTTGTGCTTTATTTTTCTTCTTCTAATAGACTTATTTTGAAAGGATGTCAATCCCATACCAGGTTAGAGATGTTAATCTCCAACAGATGTCTGCGTACATGGTAGAGGGTGCATACACAGGTATGGGACCTTGTTATCCAGAATGCTTTCCATAATTTGGATCTTCATACCTAAAATCTACAAAAAAAAATTTAAACCATTATTTAAACCCAAGGGTTATTTTGCCACCAATAAGGATTAATTATAGTATTGTATAATAGGAAAGGACCCTTTATCACACTTGATAAAGGGTTGTTATACCCAAAACATGTTGTGTCAATAAATGCACATTGCAGTTATTCTGCCTTTGGTGGCATCCTTTCCTTTTATACGACACTGGAGTTGCACATACGTTTGGACGGGACATGGAAGGGAGGTCTAGCTATAAGGTAATTGTTGGGTATGATTTGTTATTATTGAAGGATTCATTATATCTTAGTTGGGATCCAGTACAAGGTGCTGTTATATTATTATTTAGTATTATATATCAAGCTTTCCTATCGTTATCACATTGACTTTTGGGCAGTTTCAATTCAATATATTTTACATTTCTCTTTCACCTTCAATTAGTTCAATGATTTTCTGCCAAATTTCTTACAGAATACTCATTCACCCATTTACATGTCTGCAGGCCAACCCTGAATTGGCAGGGGACTCGTTCCTTCTATCTCACTTCTGCTAGTTTGGTCTGCTGGACAAATTAAATCAGTATAGTGCAGTATATTTCAAGTGATCTGCTTGTCCACATGACTGGATTCTCTGTGGTCAGCTTTTCATTTGTGGTGGATACTTGAAAAAAACGTGAGTAGGCTTTGAAATGAAAATGGCAGACACTGCTGTAGAGCTAAGATAAAGCTATTAGGTTATTATAGTACCTAGTTAAAGGGTTTGTTCACCTTTAATTGAACCTTTAGTATGATGTAGAGACTGATATTCTGAGACAATTTACAGTTGCTTTTCATTTTGTGGTTTTTAAGTTATTTTGGCTTTTTATTCCACTCCCGCTTGCAGATTGTTGGTTTCCAAATGACCTTAGCACCCATGCATTGATTTAAATAAAGAACTGGAATATGAATTAGAGAGGGCGTGAATAGAACGACGAGTAGCAATGACAATACATTTGTTGCTTTACAGAGCATTTGTTTTTTTAGATGGAGTCAGTGACCCCCATTTGATAGTTCGAAAGAGTCAGAAGAAGGCAAATAATTTGAAAGCTATAAAAACAAATAAACAATGAAGACCAAATTGAAACGTTGCTTAGAAATTGGCCTTTCTATAACATACTAAAAGTTAACTTAAAGGTCAACTACCCGTTTAAGGGTTTTAAAAACAATTAACAGTTTATTAATAATAATAATGATTTTAATAGAATATATGTGATGAGTATTGATTATGTTTCTGACCTTAGCTATAGTGTAGCTTAGTTTGTGGTGGTCGTGTGGTAGATACCTCTACAGAGCAGGCTTTGAATGATAACATCTTATCTATTCCATGCGCCCCCTTTTTTAATAATGTAGTGTAAGCAGAGTGGTGTTTATAGGCAGTGCTGACAGTGTAAGCAAAGTTTACCCTGTTGACAGTCCTTGTGGAGACAAGGCCTAAGTGTGCGCCGCATATCACTACAGTAAATTCACACAGCCGCATGTAATGCTGACAACATGTGTATATATGACTGACAAAACTTTGTTTGTGTGTATATGGTGCTGGAAGTGCAATCATTATGTGGATATATAGTTCTGACAGCGCACGCCGTCCGGTATTTTTATGTGTGCTGCATTGGCAGTAAAGATAATAAACACGCCAACAGCACATTGTAATTAAGTTAAACAAATATATTGTTATTAATGAACATTCTGCAAGGAACATGAAAAGAAAAATCGGACGCCCTCTGTTTGGGAAGAAAACCTCAGATCTTTCTTTTCATGTCCCTTCTGCAGCAGAATGATGTATTTTCCTAATACAGGGAGATGATGTATCAAACAGATTGCTTCCAAATTGCAAGGAGTTAATTTAGCCTGATAATTAATCACCACCGCCTCCTGGAACCCCTGCGTCACGTCGTCGAGTGGGTGAAGTTTTCTTAAGGCTTGATATATTTGATGGAATCAACTTCGATGGCAGCTTTAAATCTTGACAATTTAAAAACCAACAGCCGCAATTACACAATGGAAAGGAAATAGTGTAAACAGCATGCCATTAAAAAAAAAAAAAACCCTGACCGGTGGGAGTAAGATATCTGCTCCTGCTACCTGTCCTGTTCATGGTAGAAATATGGATTAATTACACACTGGAATTAAAAAAAAAAAAAAAAAAATCTTTTACATGGAGTACAATTTTTCAAAATATTAGCTTCAATCAGTAGATAAAGCCAAAATACAATGTAGCTTAATACAGAAAAATAAAATAGTTGCAGTGTGTGTTTTCGTCTGCACTCGCTTCATAGCTACACTTCTCTGATGTACTTTGTCCCCATAGCAGTTTTCAAGGCCTGAAGTATTGGTTTTAAAAAATGAAGAAGAGCAGTAGCAATACCATTAAGTACCAACATATGATACAGGTATATATAATTGGTGTTTGAATGCTTTCCTTGAGACAGTGAGAATATTTGTTTGCTTATTTTTTTTATATGCATATACTGCATATGTGTTGTGTTTATGAGACAACAAATATTTTTATAGGTTCATTTTCATGCTGTGCAGACCCTCCCCCCTCCTAACCTGAACCAGGCCAGGCACACTTCGTCCCCTCTATTTATAGACCCGCCCCACAGTGACATCACAAAACAGGTGGGCAGGCTCAAGTCTATAAATTGACGGGCTGGAAGCCGGCAGTGTCAGGTTGTGGATGTGAAGAGCAGAAGGAGCGCTCAACTCAAACCAACCCATGACCCATAGATTTTTTGTGGTAGCTGGCCTGATCCCGCCTGTCCCTGCGGACCCTGCAGTTTTCAGGCTAGCCCACACATCACTAGTTGATTTATATCTGACACTGGCATTGGGTCCACCCATATGAAAAATTATTTCTGGCCCTTAAAGGGATTCTGTTATGGGAAAACAGTAGACTTCTGCACTGAAATGCATTTTTCAAAAGAGCAAACAGATTTTTTACTTTTGAAATCTGACATGGGATTAGGCATGTTAGTTTGCCAGGTGCCCTCAGTCATGTGACTTGTGGTCTGATAAACTTAATTCACTCTTTACTGCTGCACTGCAAGTTGGAGTGATATCACCCACCTCCCGTTCCCCTCAGCAAACTATCAGCAGATTAATGGGAAGATAACCAGATAATAGCTACCTGGTACATCTGAGAATCGTCCCACTGCAACTCCTTCGTTACATTGAATTGGAGAAACAATAGCCTGTCTGAAAGCAGTTTCTTCATGAAGTACTTCTCTTTCTGAAAGCACATGACAAGGCAAAATGACCTGAGATGGCTGCCTACACACCACTATTACATATTGATTGGCACTAGGTGTGCACCACCAAAATTATCTCTTTATTTTAATCAAAGTGGAGAGATGTAATTTTGTAAACTAGTCACATCATGGCAAAAAATTATGCCTACCAGCCTCCCCCCTGCCCTATTTTTTCAGAGTTGCAGAAAAAGGTGGCAGCACCCCTTTTATTAGCTCAGACACTTAAAAAGTAAGTTGGGTGGCATTGGCTCGGCTACCTCAGGGCAGAATTAAGTGCTGAAACTGCCCTGAGGACAGGGCCCAAAACTGCAAAAAATATTAACAGATTACCTATTTTTTTTAGCACTTTGCACCCTGTCCTGCACATAATAATAGATGAGTTGTTTCTCAGAACAAGTAATGGTAAACACTAGGGGGCAGATTACTAATCGAACGATTTAAATTTCCAGGATTTAGAAAATTTTTCAGTAAAGCTTCCAGGGGGTCCCCCATATGCTCCAATGGCAATTCGGCAGCTTTAAAGTGGCGAATAGTTGAAGTTGAATTTTTTTAAAGAGACAGTACTTCAAAATTGTAATCGAATTTTGGGCTAATCGATCATCATCGAGTCATTTCTTATTCGCGACAATGGCGTCAGGACAGTTGATTATTTTTTTATTAATTTCGTCCCTTTCCCAGCCACTCCCCCCCCCCCCCCCCCCATCACAAGGATGGAAATTACAGCTCAAAAGGAGACGGTTGAGCTACTCACTCAAACCCCTAGACCTTGCTGCTGGGAAATGCAAATACCAACATTGTTCACAAGCAAATAGTCCTCACTGCTGAAACACAGTCATAAACAGAATGTTATGTTGCCACTGATCCCTTTGTTTTATTTTCTTTATTTGCCTGTCTGTCCATTTCATTTATTGCTGATGTATAATGCGGATGTGTGCGCTTGACCGGACTGAAGTACCAGTAACAGTGCTAGAGTCAAAGCACTTCTTTTTGAGCACGCTCTGTTTTTAAAATTCAATATAAATCATATCAGCTGTGAATGCTGCTGCAGTCCATATATATTACACAGTGCAGAAAGTGTCAGCAAAAAAAAAAACATTTTATATTCCGACAGGTAATTTTCTATGAACAGAAAAAAATACATTACAGCAACAAGGCATTTGATATCAGTGCTAATTCTTTTGTGGTTGCCCTGTGTAACTGCATTGTTTTAGTACATGAACACATTTAGGCTACTATACACTCCAAAACTCAGAACTTTCATATCTCTTCACTACCTTTGTGCCTTTTCTTTCTCACTCTCTGTGATGCCCATCTAGATGACCAAAAGCTCTCCAACACTTCAACACCTGCAGTGCCAGGGAGGAGGCAGGACTCTTGTCAGTAGAGGGCAGTCTATTGTTTCTTTTCATACAATAGTAGTCACCAGCTACAATTATTTCTCTTTTCACTGACTCAACAATTACAGTAAATGTATTGGAAAGTGATTCTGGAAATTATAAAGGAATCTAACAAGTGTCAACTGCCATTGTTCACACTGCCTTTCTTACTGTTCTAAATGTAAATAGCAGTTGATGTGTAAACTGCAGCAATTCCTGGAATGGAGTTACTAAACAAAAGATAATCTTTTTTCCCCTTTCATGCAATTCCTTCGGCCCTACTGTTAAGACCCTATACCTGCTGGATCAAACCACATCTGCTAACGGGAATTGTTTTTATGTCTGACACTTTATGGCTGAGAGTAGGGTCGCCCTCAGGGGCTACTACTGTACAGGGTCTCAAGGGGGGCTGGCTCTGCTGCACTTTTAAAAAGTCGGGCCCCACCTTGACAGCGCCAAAGAGGTGCCACTTCTTCTTGTGCCAACCCCCCAGTTTAGACACTGTATTTGCCCACAAGTGTGGTCTATGGAGATATTTTATTTTTGTTAAAAAATTTACAATTTGTTATATAGTCACCCGAGGGCTGTCCTATGCACAGGGCCTTGGGTGCCTATATAACTAATTACAGGATATATATATATAATTTTGTATGCCCACAAAAGGGTGGTGTAAAATTATGGAAAATTTTAAATCAGGGGGATGTAAAATTGTCATATTGTATTGTAAGAATTTTTTAATTTTCTTTTTTTTTATTGCCGAGCCATACAATTTATTGAATATTATATTTGCAGTAAATGAATAAATAAGCAGCAACTTGACTCTAAGCCATATACAGGTATGTGATCCATTATCCGGGAAGCTCCAAGGCCATCTCCTATAAACCATTTAATCCAAATTTTAAAAAATTATTTCCTTTTTCTCTGTAATAATAAAACAGTAGCTTGATCCAAACCAAGATATAATTATTCCTTATTTCAAGCAAAACCTGCCTATTGGGTTTATTTAATGTTTATATGGTTTTCTAGTAGATTTAAAGAGGCAAATTACTGAAATATCTGTTATCTGGAAAACCCCAGGTCCCAAGCATTCTGATAACCACTCCCACACCTGTATTAGAAGATAAAGGCATCATATTCAGAATCTCTTATATTGTCAATAGGAAAGGAAGGTGCTAGCTGTAGCTCAAGTGGAAACAGACTAAATTCCATGTGGAATGGGTATCCTACTGGAGAACTGCCTACGACATCTGGAGACCGTATGGAGCAGGAGAAAGAGGGACGCTGTTTGTAGGCTTCTGGGGGTCGATACGGCTCATTAACCCAGCGAACTCTGATTTACATGGGGTCAGAGGTTACTCTATGCTCACTTGGAGGCAAAAGAAAGTATTAGAGTACCTAAAAACCCATAATCATCCCCTGGTTAACCCTCTGTTTCTGCAATGATCTACCAAACGCTACCAATCGATGGGTTATGGTGGAACAACTATACCTATACAACCATCTGAGACTTAATTTCCAGGAAGCATAGATAATCCCTTTAAAGCAACAGCAAGGAACAAAACTCTGGTTCTTAGCTATATTCCGTAAATGATTTATGTTACTTTTGCTGTTTCATTAGATCACCTATTTCTTCTAGATTTTGTTACCTTTTAGATTTCGATTCTTTCTAAATTTTAAGATCACTACGTGTAGATAAATACCGTATCCTGACTGGTGCAGTAAAGCAAAAGGCTTTAGAATAATTTATAGTAAATAAAATAGTGTATGTGGTGAAACTTCATACGAAATGATGTAATAATAATGTTTAATGGTTCCAGTAATGCATCCTGCAGGGAAATATAACTGATGAGATTTGCAGAAGGTTATTTACATATATGGAGGTAGAGTCAGTTACTCAGGGTCTTGTGCATTAATGGGGAATGATCAGCGAGAACATTCTGCGCTTTGGGGTTAAACCAATGACTCTCCTGTAGTTGATTCAAATACGAATGTGACTTCATATGCATGTAGGCACTAGTATCCTTTTTTTTTTTTTTTAATTGGAACTTGTAAGCAAATACCCACGCAGTTATTTGATTGTGATTTATAGACTTTATCACATGTTCCAGCAGACAGGATTGCTAAATAGACTGTCTGTCCCCAGCAAACAAAAACTCGGCGTTGAATGTGAATAGCTTGTAATTTGATCGGCTATCAGTGTAACATACCTGACTGCTGGCTGTCTCCCTTGTGCCATATAAAACCCTCCTCTAGTTACAAGGGAACATCTTTAACACATCAGTTTATGTTTCTCCCTGGGCACTCATAGATTAAAGAATGAGTCCAGGTTCTCAGTTTATTAGGAGCAAGGAAGTCATGTTCATCCAGTTGTCTCTGAACTACAACTCCCATCATCTTTAGAGCCTATAGTGAGAAATATTATTTGAAACGGGGCTTTTCTATTATCTCCTCTTCAGGTTGAGATTTATTGAGTTTTATTATTCGTGCCAGATGGTTTCCACAGACAGCGTGACTGTTTCTCTGTATTAAAAATAGTTTTTAGGGATGAGTGTATTTTTTTCACTTGCCACAGGTTTGTATTTTCACAAATCTGTGTTAGAAATTCGCCCTGCATTTTGGTTTGTGAAACAAAAAACATTCCTCCAGGAATACACACAAGAAAAACACCAGTGACAGTATTAGTGTTTTGGCATGCATTTTGTTTGGCCAGGAAAAAAAAAGGAATTTTCCCCCTACTGAGGCAAATTGGAGACGCTTCAAATGGAGTTTTTTTGGCATCCCCTGAATCAACCAGCAAGCTAGACTTAATGGACATGTGTCTTTTTCAACCTAACTTACTATTTTGCAAAGGACCTAAATAAACAAGCAGTGACAAAATCAAATAATATATTACTGTTGTTATTTCAGGCACGTTCATGTACAACTGTATTGTGGAACCAAAATCCTATTTTTGTTTATTGTAATGTGCCCTAGTGTCTACAGATTTAATTTGCTGTTTGCATGTACCATGGCTTATTTTGTCTTGGACCCATTGTTTTCTCTTTGCCTAGTCTGCCCTGGACTCTTCCAAGTTTTTCAATTAAGACCTTTTGTCATATATTGAAGACTTGGGCACAAAACTTGGCTATCTAGAAAAAATGCATAGTTATTACTTGTTTTATATTCAGGCTTTAAATAGCTTGACTTGTATTTCCCATGTGTGGGAAGTTTTAATTTATAATTTTATTAAAAGATTTTAAAATTAATTAGTTTAGTGCTTGAGGAAAATTTCACCTAAAATGTAATTTTGTATATTTTAGACTGGAGATTCTTTCTGTCCTTTTCTATTGTTTCCACTGTCTGTGGTTAAGACTGGAATCATATTTGAAGTCTAGAAGTTGATTTGAATATGGACTTGAGAGCCACTTTTCACCCCACATAATCTTCTAACCACTCACTGATATCAGTTGTATATTCCATACTTTTGGATCTATATACAGAATGACATTAGCTACCAACTTGGCTACTCTTATCCTCTGCATTAGACACCAAAAAGAGAAATCCATCTCTACCAATTACAATTGTCAAAATGTACATAATCACTTGCCTTTGTTTCCCAAAGAAAAGCATGAAAGACGTTCTCCATAATGCAGACACTGGTGGTACAGTTTTGGCATTCCTGAGAGGTTCTTGTAGATTACAGCCAGTACCTTTCACAAACAGAGTGGTTTCAATGCTTTACTTTGAGAATTGGTGACAAGTGAGTAAAGCTGTGGCTCTAACTATGGGCTGTGTGCCAGTCAAAATGCCCATGTACCATACCTCTCAGAAGAACAGAAAAAAATCTATTTTCTTAGACGGAAACAAAAACTTTCCATGGAATACCCTAAAGCCGTGGTGTGGGGCTTCAACCTAGGGCTGAGGGTCATGGGAACGGGGTCTTCGCAATGTGGTTTGCTTTTATTAAAATGGTACTTTAGAGCAATGAATGCTTGGTTGTTCTCTGCTCATATTCGCTAATCCACAGACCAATAGTTGGAATTTACTAGAGTTTAAAATGTAACACCAGAATTTCTTGGTAAATTTTTACTTATATATTCCTCCTTCTGCATTGCATGAAATGATGTGGCAGACCATATATTTCTGTGGACGGGCATCATTGTATCAAATCAATGAAGATTAACTTGTGATTTTCACCACAAACCAAAATGGTCAACACATCATCAACAGCTCTACTTTACAGTATATATACCTGCTTGACTTGTAGAATTTTTTTTTTTGATTTAGGTTTTTGCAGTTCTTCATTAGAGCTTTAGCCAGTGTGAACTTCTGGCTACTTGTATTGAAAAGCAAAAATCCTATCCTCTTGTTTTTTAAGCAATCTAATCAATCACCAACAAAAGCATATTTTCTTCTGCTACCCCTTATTTAAAACTCTAAAGCTTCTTGCATAGGTTTTTTATGTTATTCTTATTTTTTAATGAATAAGTATGGAAGAACATAACAAGAGAATTGTTTGAATTATGAATCTTAAACTCATAATTATGAGTTTAAAAAGTCAAAATTATGAATTTTAATCTTATAATTATGACATTTAAACTCATAATTATGACTTTTAAACTCATTATGACTTTTAATCTCATAATTATGACTTTTAAAAATCGAAATTATGACTTAATCTCATAATTATGACTTTAAAAAGTCGGAATTATGACTTTTAATCTAATAATTCTGACTTTTAAACTCATAATTATGAGTTTAAAAAGTCAAAATTATGAATTTTAATCTCATAATTATGACTTTTAAATTTATAATTATGACTTTTAAACTCATAATTATGACTTTTAATCTCATAATTATGACTTTAAAAAGTCAAAATTATGACTTTGACTTTTAAACTCTTAATGTTAAAGTCATAATTTTGACTTTTTAAAGTCATAATTATGAGATTAAAATTCATTATTATGACTTTAAAATTCATAATTATGAGAATTAAAGTCATAATTAAGAGTTTTAAAAGTCATAATTCATCAGAATATTTTGCTGGATTTTGGTCAAATGTTTATTCTGTATAAGCACATTTGTACCTTTGTTTTGTGATATTTAAATGTGGGGTGATTACACTGAGATAGCCTTCTATAGGATTTAACAGCTCAGATCACTGTTATTTTTCTGGAAGTTCTTGAAGGTTTAAACAATGATAAATTACAGTTTTGTTGACTTGATTGAATTGGCCTTTCAAATTCTTCTGTTTAATAGGCTAGCTTGATAGGTATTTTAAAAATGGCCCCTGAAAGTAACAAGCAATTTAGTCACATTATTTAAAATGTAATGTAAATATTGTATACTGGAAGCAAGCTGGAAATAAAAAGGGTACAGTTGCAGATAGCTTTACTGTGTAACCAGCCTGTTGGAAGATACAAGGCACAATTGTTTGCTTACAAATTTGTTTTTGCTTTAAAAAGAAATGCCATTGTTAATTTCACAGAATGAAAATAATGGAATGCTGATTACTGTAGGAGAAACTTTGTTGAAGTCGCTAATGGATGTGCCCTTAATGGATCAGAATAAAACAGTTATCAAAATTCTGTAATATATGTGTATTGGAGCTGTAAAATTAAAAACAAAACATGTATTCCACTTAAAGACCATTAAAAAGTTTGTTCAAAGGCTGAAACAACAAAAAAAATGTGGACTGCACCTTTATGCTTGTGTAAATCCCTCTACGACCATTAAACACAAAATGAGCAAGTCCCTGCTGCTAAATTGGAGCCCAGAGATGTCGGGAGGCAACAGGATCTGAGAAAAAGAATTCCAGACCTAGCAACGTGAAACCAGCCACTAACTGAGTTCATCCTGTCCCTCATCTACGCTTTGCAGGGAAACAGTGGGACAAGCGTGTGGTGGAGGAATGGGAGGGAGATGGGCGTCTTGAACAATAACATGCCTGTGCTGCCACATTGTTGGTGTAGTGAGCAGTAGCCTTAGGTGTGACGTGTTAATTGTTGCCGGAGCTATTACCTAGAGTGCTAGAACTTCAATTAAAGAACTAGGTGTGTATAATTCCTGTAGAACCACTAAAGTGTTGTATGGTTCTTTACAATTAACAAATCAGTAAAATGAGAATTTCATTAAGCTCCAAAAATATTCTTTATTCATTAAAAAATTCTTTAAAATAACTTTACAAAGAATTTTTTTATACACATGGCTGCTGGATGATGGCATTCAGTGTAAGGCATGACTGAAGAAGGCAGGCAAGTGACATCCTTGGGTTTATTTATCAAAGGTCGAGTATTTGAGTTTTTTTTTTACTGGAATATGAAAAACCTAGATTCTGCAAGTTCAAGTCCCACAACCTGAAAACTTGAATTGATCGAGTTTTCGGCAAAAAAAAAAACTTGAATTGCTCAAATCATTCGAAACGAACATGAACATCAATCAGGCTGTTAGCCTCTTCAGATAATTCAAGGGACCTCTGCCATTGATGCCTACATGACCTCAATAGGTTTTAAGTGGTGTATTTTTGGATTCGAGTTATTTTAGGGTCAGTAATAAATTTCAAATATAACATTATTGTGGGTTTTTGTAAGCCAAAAATGTGGGTTTTGACCAAAAAATACAACTCAAAAACATCTACAAGGCTGATTAGTACTTCATTTATATTCGAATGGCATAGTAGCTCAAATACCAGTGCATTCTGCATTGGAATTTAATATTTATCCCAGTAGCATCAGTTGCTATGACAGACAAAACTCATTTTCTGGTTGATGATTTCCAATGACCCCTAAGCTTAGCTTCTCAACAGTTGCCCAGAGCACACTGAGCATGTGCAGTGTTACTATCATTCCAAACAAGATTAAAGATGGCAACCCCCTGTGGGCTATTTTAACGGTCTGAATCATTAACGTTAAAGGGCTGCTGAATCTTTATACTGGTACAGTGTATATACAGTATTTGCTAGCCATATTAATTTTTAGGTTTTAGTTCTTTAAGGTTGCAGTGTTATAATTCCAATTTCCTAAGGAGGCATAGTTAGATAAGCTAAATCCTTAGAAATCTGATGCTGCCATTAATATGAATACCTGTCTGACATCATAGTTTTGAAATAATGAAAATATTTTCATGTGATTCATTCTTTCTTTTTGGATGAGAGCATCTATTGAAGACCCTAGTGAATTCTATGAATTCTCTACATTGGTGCTTTGCGGAATTTTCCAGTATAATAAATTAGTGTGTTTTAGCTTATATTTTATAATAGTGTCATTAGAGTTGAGGGCTTGCTTATATTTCTCGATTTTTTCAATCACATCTATGCAACCATATATAGGTCACTGTCAGTGGTTCCTAAACTGTATACTTGTCCTGCTAAGGTGTATGTAGTTGAAATAGTGATCAAACTGAACCCAATGAATGTAGACTGGGATGAATGTAATATTGGCAGTATTGGGCATTTTTAAAATAAAAGTCATAATGTGTAACCTTGTAATATTCTAAAGCACAGGACAACAGTGGGAGGTTGGAGCAGTGGTAAGGTTAGCCGAGCCTGATGGTTATTTAGGGTAATGTGTCTGTTTGCTCAACAAGAAGCACCTGAAAGATAAGTGTAAAGCCAATTTAGAGAGATATTGCTCCTGACCTTCATGGAACTTGATTGGCTGATATGTTTTTCTATATCCATAGCCTTATTATGAACTGATATGATCCCCAGCCAAGGTTGTACCCCCAAAGGGGGCTTCAACTGGAAAGGTCCAGCAGGCTGCTGGCAGAGGCCAATGTCCTTAAAGGGGAATGAAACCCCTCCAGCGCTAACCCAAGCCCCCCTCCCCCCGACCTACCTCTCCACTCGGGCTATTGCCCCTAAATCCCTGCTTACCCCTTAATGCAGGTCCCCTGCAGCGATGTTCACAGGGACCATCTTCTCTTCAAACTGCTTCTTCCGGGATCTGACGGTGATGGGCGCGCATACGCAGTAGGACGCCGGTACTACTGCGCATGCACCGAAAGTTAACGGAGTTCGCCCAGCGCCTTCAGTTCCCGGAAGAAGAGAAGAATCGGTTAGAAGAGAGAAGATGGCCCCTTAGGGGTAATAGCCCGAGGGGAGAGGAAGGAGGGGGGCCTACGGGGTGGGGTGGGGGGTTTTGGTTAGCGCTGGGGGGTTTCATTCCCCTTTAAGGGAGCAATGAACAAGTTTTGGGCTGCAAAGGGGACTCAACTACAAAGTCTTAAACCATCTGGTCTGTTGTATAATACATCAAAACATTCAAATGTGCATGAACTACTTTGTGTGCATGGTGAATAAATGCTGTAAAATTAGCAGCTATGCAAAATATAACATTCTATATTAAGATATATTTGAATGTATCATTCTTTTTCTTTTAGGTTTCAGATTCAGAGGAACAAGTCAGATCCAACAAGTTATAAGAGCTTGGGTGACTGCTTCAGGAAGATTTATCGTTCTGAAGGGTAAGGTTAAATGTTGCCAAATAGCATTTAGTCACTCAAATATGGTCAGAGACTGGATAAAAGTACAACAATTTGATTAATAGGGTTTGAAAGTGAGTTAAAATGTTTATTGGTATTTCTCCCCAAGTTCCTCTATATCTTCCATAATTCCTCTGTCCCCATTCCCCTCTCTTTCTTTACATCCATTGATACAGCGTTGGGCAAACAAACCCCCCAGGTTTACTAGAGCCAAACTGCAGGGTCCGGTTAGTGAAGGAGGAGGATTGGGTCTCCTACATTGTTACTTTTTACTTACTGGCAGCCCAGATCTACTATATACACTTGTGGCTTAACCTAGACCCATATACCTGTAATTCGAACTTTGCACTACAGGCCACTACAGGCTCAACAGAATAACTTTCATATATCCCATTTCACAAACCTCCTGTCTTACACACAACCCACCCAGTTATAACCACCCCATACAAAGCATGGGTGGCAGCACTTAAAGTTTGCACTACTTCTCCAATCACCACATCTACCTTATGGGGAAACTCCTTGTTCCCACATCTGCAATATATAGCGGAATACAAAATATGGCCACACTGAGGCCATGCACACTAGGGGACTTGGCTAAGAAAGGAGTGGTAGCCTCAGGACTGAAATAAAACATGTTGAAACCCAGGAGGTTCTCCCCTGGTTCTCCCAGTTCCAGCTGAGACAGGCCACTAATGCCCAATTTCAAGTGAATACTATGAACCTTACAAATTCTAAAATAGAAACAGCCCTTAGGACCACCACCACCAGAAAACTTGTGACCAGGCTATACTCTCTTCTCCTTGCTATTATTAAACCTCCATTTAATGCAGTGGGTACAGCCTGGAGCAGAGACATCCCAGATTTGGAAGATGATGACTGGGAAGAAGCAACGAACAGGGCCTATGACTAGCTACTCTCAACCAGAGATAGACTGATCCATTTCATAGACTCCACTTAACCCCAACTAGGCTGTTCCCTATGAACAAACTCGGCTCACCATAGTGTTGGGACAATGCAGGGACTCAGAGGGAATTCACTGAAAGACAATGGAACAGAAAGAATGAACTTCAATGGAATAGGGAAAGAAATGGAGCAAAGCAATGGTTTAGAAGTCAGAAATCTGAACGAAAAAAAGGGGATGAAGCAGATGTAAAATGATAACTTGAATACTCTTATACATTATATTTTAAGAAGCTCAGAGGCATTGGTATTCCCAACATTTTGTCTTGCATGCTTTCTAATTCCATGAGGGAAATTTAAGGAATTCTGATGGTTTAATAATCCCCAGCAACCCAAATACATGTAAGATATTTTTATAGATCCCACTGGACATTTGACTCATAAGGTTACATATAACAATTTTATATGTATGTAAAGAAAAGAAGCACATCTCTCTCTCTCTCTCTCTCTCTCTCTCTCTCTCTCTACTCAGCCATCTTAATGAGTCACAAGAATCCTTGCAGTCACCTCTATGACAGCTAAACATCAATTTTTTTGTCAACATTTTTTAACACAATCCTGACATGTAAGAGGGCTTGGACACTCATACACCTTTAATATGTACTCTTTAAGAGTCTGTTACAGTTTATTAGGGTATTGTGTTGTGCAACATGCTTGTGTTACATAAATATATGTTGACAATGAAGGGATATATATTCAAATCTTGCTCTAGTTTGTCAGTTACTTTATACCATTAAAATAATTAATACAAATAATGAATTTGATTTATATGGTGTGAATAGGGTTGCCACCTGGCCGGTATTGTATTTTTGATGGTTGATCCCAATGTTATTAATAGAAAAAAAGGAGTGAAATGAGCCACAATACTGGAGCTTCAAAATAAAACAAAAATGGATGGGCAAGGTATGTAGAGTATGGTCAGTGGGTAGAAGATTATATGGGGTATGATAAGTTGGTGGTAGGTAGGCAAGGATTGGAGTGTCTGATCAGTCAGTAGGGCATAGGCAATTTATTTTGGTCTGATGAGTGGGTAGGCAGAGTATGTTGTGTATGATGAGAGTAAACAGTGTGATTAGTGTGGTAGGTATAGTATGCAAAGAATGATCAGTGGGTGGGGTGTAGGCAATGTAGTGGCATATGATCAGTTGGTAGATGGTGGGCAGGGTGTAAAGAGTGTAATCCGTGTTGAGAGGGAAGTCAGGATAAGTTGTTGGCAGAGTATATTTTCACATCATATTAGAAGAAAATCTGCAGCTTTTTTGCATCTCTGTTCCTGTTTCTTGTCATTCCATCATTTCCAATGATAGAGCAATGAATGGCAATCACAACTTCCCATCTCACCCTGCACTACAGAGTTGTCCAGGCATGAATTCTAAGCACTTTTATTAACTATAATGGAGCCATTATGTGCACATATTTTTTGTAGCATCAGTGTTGTTGTCACTTGCAAACCTATCAACATTTCATTTTGATCAGTCAGGTTTTCAGATAAAAAGAAAGATCTGGTTGTTTTTTGTTGGTAACGGCTGTGATGCAATGTAGAACCTACATTAGAACACGTTAGATCTTTTAACCCTAATAATGTTCCCAGGTTGAAATGTCAGCCTGAAACCCCTTATTCCTTTGGATATGGACACACAGGCTGTTTTCAGTGGCTGATCTGCGTTTTCATGCCATGGCGATTGGTCGTTCAGTCGATCGGACAGGTTAGAAAATTTCTGTCGGCTACCGATAATATGTCTGCGTGTATTGCCGATATAAGTGGGAGACTGTCACCAGATTCTGTCTGACATAACTTTTGTACGATTTCTGTCAGGGGCAGAACATTGTGTGATTTTTTTTCTTTTATTACTTTATTTATTCTGAAAGTTTACTAGCAGGTCGAGAGATCACCTTAAAGGTGGACATAACAATTACAATCTTTCTTGGAAAAGATCTTTCCACGAAAGATCGTTCCTTACAATACACACATGTAGAGCTGATCTTCAGATATACAGGTAGAAACAATAGAATTCTACCTGTATCTGATGATTCAGCACTTACAATGGCCGATGTTAAGGGTTCCTTCAAAGGCACCCAATCAAAATTTTCCATCCGATATCCAAGTCTTCTGCCGATATTGGTTGGCTCGTTTCCCAGCAAACACACACCGAATACCGTATGAAAATTTGTTTTGTAAAATATTATCTGTGCGTCTATGGCCACCTTTAATGTAATATTTCTCAGCCTTGATCTTTATTTCATGCTTATTTCCCTAAGGGTTTACACACACATACACACACTCATGCTATTTCAGCACATAATCGTACGCAATTAGAATAATAACAGAGAATAACACGACACTGTAATATTACAGAATATTAATGCCATATTCAGAAATATATAGATGAGTGCAGTGCCGAGCTAGATGGTTTTGTGTCCATGCTGTTAAAATCAGTAGCTGGCAGTTCTGGTATATGTAGTGGGCAAGGCAAGAAACCGATTATTTCTTTTGTGTGCATGAGTTTATTTGTAAGGGAGGGGCCCCTCCAGGATTTTCTTTTTTTTTTTCTCTTTTTTTTTTAGGCTGCAGTAGTTTTAGGGTCCGGGTTTGCACTGACAGCCCTTGGAAGGTTAAGCTACTCAAGGCAGTCTGTTTATGAACGGCTGACAGCTTTATGGCTAACATTAACAGATTGAATGTTTATTGGGGCAAATGTTTGTACGGAGGATTAGTCTAGAAACCTGGGCTCCGGCCTTTAGACATTTGCAAATACTCCCAGGGATCAGCTGGTGTTAAAATTTTCCTTTCCAAGTTTCCATTAATTTGGCCTCTCCTTGTCAAAAGTTTTCTGCTCTAGAGCTGTGTGCCTAGCCTTGACACTGCTACATGATTGATTATTCTGCTGCCTGGGAAATTAGAATATCCCTTCTGTTCTCTAACTTCTCTTGTGATCGGCCTGTCTGTGGTTGTTCTTTGCATGTTGGAAGTTTCCCTTGCATCCTAGGGGGTTTTTAGATATGTCCCTCTCTGCACAGTTTTATATACAGAGTCAGGGAGAGAACTAGAGTGCGGTAAAGCACCTGGTGGAAACCCATGGGGAGAGCATAGAAACTCCTTGCAAATGCCTTGCTTATGTTCTTGCTGTGCCCAAGTGGGCAAGTTTCAGCGAGGCTTTCAGCAGTTATCTGTGTGTCTTATTATGTTTATTTAGAGAATTTAAACTTTAACTAAAAGTTAATTTCAATTAAATTTCAATTAAAAATGTCAAGCAAAAGTCAAGTACAAATATTGTTTTCCCTCTATGAAATTTCATGTTTGGTACCATATACATTTCCTTGGCTGTGTTTACTACAGGCATAGGATCTATTATTCACAATGCCTGGGACCTGGGAGTCTCGGGGTAATGAATCATTCCTTAATCTGCGATCCCTTTCACTACGTTTGCTAAAATTAATTTACACATGAAATAAACGCAACAGGATTGTTTTGTAAGACTGTGAAGATGCTTATAAACTATGTAACCTAAAATCTTTGCCCAGCTGGGGAAGGGGGACCACTCTTTTAACACTTTGTTACAATAAAAACACCGAAACCAAAATTGTGGGTGAAGGTCGGCCACAGCTTTATTGATATTATATTAACCAATCCTTGCCAATTCAAAACACATGTCATTTATTGCCAATATGAACCATATTCATCTTACCCCTAATGCCGGCCACTGATTGCAGTGTTCATGTGGTGTCCCTTTTATTGAAGGCCAAATACCGGCAAAGGATCAATGACCGCCACACTGTGACAAGTACTCTTATAGATACATTCTTTAGACAACTGTTCACGAATAAACTTTTTCTTTTTTTTTTTTTTTTTTATAAAACACATACTTCTTCCAAAAACACAGAATTCCTTTTAAACTGGGAGGGTGGGCGGGAGATTGCTCCTGCAGCTGCTATGGGCATCAAGAGAAAGCCTGAAGGGAGTAGCCCTGCTTTATAAGGCCGCTGTGTGCGCATGCGCGCTGCGCCATGACGTCACCACCTATTTTCCGCCTGCGCAAAAACACAGGCGAGTTTACTTTCACGCCTGTGCAAGAACGCAGGCGTATTTACGCTGCGCGCTAGTTATCTCCATTTTAGAAAGGGGAGAACTTTCCTTCACAGTCAGTAGCGCTTTCGCTACTCGCTTTAGCGCTGCCCAAACTATATGGATTTGTGCAGCTTAGTTTCCAGTATAAGGTGCAATTTTATTATTATTATAGAGAAAATGGAAATCATTTTTAAAAATGAAAAGGATTTGTTTAAAAATTATTCTATGGGAGATGGCTTTCCTGTAATTTGATTTGTGGATAAATGATCTCATACTTCTATATGTAAGTAAGTGTGAAGGGAGTTGAGAGTGTGATGGTATTTATGTATATATTTTAGTTAGAGTCCTGCGTGGGTCCATTTTTTGGAACTCGTACCAGACCCAGCCGCGCAACCCGCATTCTTACCCGCATTCTTACCCGCTTGGACCCGCTACCTGACCCGCAAGTACTTTATCCGCAACCTGATCCACAACCAGCTGACCACCAAGAATCAGGAAGTGCTGTCATTGTAAACCGGAAGCAACATCATCGGAAGTAGGCATGATCCGGGAAAAAAAGAGGAAGTGCTGTCAATGCGAACAAGAAGTGACATAACTGGAAGTAGGCATGGTCAGAAAAAAAACGAGGAAGTACTGTCATTGTTAACCGGAAGTGACATCATTGAAAGTAGACGTGATCAGAAAAAAAGAGTAAAAGATCCGCGACCTGATCTGCCACCCGCTAACCTGGAGAACCACTGACCCACGTCTATACCTGCTCCCCAAATTTATACCTGCAACACGCAGATTACTGCAGGTTTTTGTGGGTAACCCACAGGTACCCAACCAGCTGCAGGACTCTAATTTGAGTGAGGTCAATAATTGTAAATTTCATTCTTTTACATGGCCCAAAAGGTATCCTTTTAAGACACTGGTTGTGCCCAGAGGCGCTGTAATATTTTAGGGGGGTCGTCGGTGGGGAGCCCTGGATGGTAGTCTCGATGGGCCCCTGGCCCCCAGTCCAACCCTGGCCGGGCTAGAACCCCTTTCCAGACCCCACAAAGAAAAAAGTTGCGGCTCCGCTTGCACATGCACGTGGGGTCAGGTGGAGCCCCAGGTCCAACCCTGATAACTTGTGTACAGCTGCACATCCCTAGATACATCCCCCCTCACCCAAGACAAGGATCATAGCTCTTATAGGCTTTTAAGGCTTGTCGCACACAGCAGATTCGGGGCTACAAATTGCCTCTTCTTCTGGGAAAAAAGCTCCCTGAACTTAAACTCCCTGATTATGCCCATGTATCACAAGCCTAAGTATTGTTGAGCTTTATACTTTCCACTTGTACCCATTGGGCCAATTTAAAGATTGAAAGGTTGCAATAAACTGGCCAGCCCTCCTGCGTATTCAAATAAATGACCAAAAGGAGGACTGGATGGATACCATATGACTGGCTAAATGCTTGTATGGTCACATTCTGTTGTTCTATTTGTCTTGGCCGACAACCTTCACTTCATTCGCTAATGTACTATGCACCTATTGATAATGTGCACGGGCTGGTTACATTTTATGTTTGAACAAATAAAGTATGATCAGACTGACAGGCTGGATATCGGTTGAGTGCTGCCACACACCTTGATTGATGCATGCACAGAAGGACCCACTGTACTGCATGCGCACTGATCAAAATTGAATCAAATGTTAAGTAATTGACCCCTAGCTCTGCCACTGGATTTATCCTCCAAGTATCTTGTAGCAGCAGGAGAGAGGGTTTTTCCCCATTACATTTAATTTACCATATAGACAGCCAACCCCGTAAAGCTGCCACCCTATTCCCCAAGTGCCTATATGGTAAACAAGGTCATGGTGACAGTATCAGCAGATGGTCTGTTGAAACTGATCCCCAGGTTGGCATACATAGCTATAGGAGGTTAGTTTGATCAAAACTGGGCATGCATAGCCAGCTTCGGAGGGTGGTAGTTTTCGAAAGAAATTGCAGCATAGATAATGCTTTAGAAAACACCCCCCCCCCAGGACTTGCATTTCCTAAAGGAGAGTCAGAATGCAGACTCATGTACTTGCATGTTGTAATAAGCACCATTTATTAAATCATCCCCCCCAAAAGTATTGTAAAAAGAAAATAATAGAAGTCAGAAGGATGTTTGCTAATTGAAGCTGTGTTGCACTAAGCAACAAGATCTGTCTCTCCAAAGATGCCCCAGTAGCTCCCCATCTTCTTTTCTGCTGATTCACTGATTCACATGCTCTGTGCTGCTGTCATTTACTGAACTTAGGGACCCACTCACAATATACAGGACACATAGAATAGAAATGTCACAATATAAGACTGATTAGTAATTAATACAGATAATTAGTACATGGCAGCAAAGAAACCTGTGCAACTAGTATCAGAATTTAATAATCAGCCCTGTAGCTTCAGTTTATATTACAGACAAACCTCATTTTCTGCTCGATAATTTGCAACAATCCCTAAGCTTAGCTTCTCAACAGCTGCTCAGAGCCCACTGAGCATGTGAGTGTCACAGACACTTTCCAAGATGGTGACCCCCTGTGACAAGTTTGAAGTCCTGGATCATTGCTGCTATTGACAAGCTGAAACTTTAGGCTGGTGCAATAAGTTTAGTATATAAAACATGGCATTTTTAGCCCTATTAATTTTTAGGGTTTCCTTCTTCTTTAAGGGTGCGATTGGCTGCATGTTGGAAAGCACTCTGGCCTTGCCCCGCTCCTCCTTCCATCCCTGGGTGATTAGTCTGTATTCAGTTTGGCAGCAGCAGTTGATCGGCCGGCAGTGGAGCAGCTCATGACTGTGCCTCTTCAAAGCAGATTACTTACCCCTTCCCAGGCAGTATATCAGGAGCGGCCCACTTAACAATAAAAATATAGTGACCCCTCAGGCATTTTCCTGAATAGACAGATTGCCAGTCCGGGCCTGTGGTTCATAGGGGAAGCAACGATATGAAAAACTCTGGGACAAATATTATTAAAGAAGCTTCCTCTATAGGAGCTACTGTATACTGGTTATTGGACATCAGTGACCAAGAATGTCCAAGAATGTTTGACTTCCAGGATGCATTCTTTGTGCATGTTTTGTCACACTATAATGTTACTTGGAGACTGCACAGTCCAGTGCTGTGTTGTAGCTCAGCCATGCCACCTATTTTAAAACCAGGCATGATTTGGTATAATGGAGCGCCCTAGCTGATTTAAGTCCTGCCTTACTATCCTTGGAACTTTTGCATTTAGTACTGTGGTTAAAAACAATGCTTAGGTTATATCTCATTATCACTACTAATCATTAGCACATTGTTAACAGTGGGGGGGCTCCTTGTATCCTCCTGTTAATGTTTTTATGGGATAGGAGTTTTAAGATGTTTTGTTAAAATATAAGTGGTTTTATCTACCGGATTCTTTCATGTAATGTTTGATAGTGGCCTTTCAACTAACAAGGGAATGGCTTCATTGGTTTCATAAAGGTATCCGGTTCAATACAGTTAGAAGTGCAGTTCTTTGTGTTCCAGTTGTCCATGCTAGTACCAAATTTCACAGGAACAAAATGGAATGTGTACCCGTTTTGTGCACTTTACTCCTTGGCCCTTCTTTGAGTAAGTGAACCCGGTATTCTTATGATTCGTTTATCTTATGGAATGTATTGCTGCCATTGATTGCAATATAAAGGTATGCATGTGGTGTTTTTCACATAGGACCTTAATTGCAGCTGCAATCAAATGAACAATGAAGTTCTATTTAACCTCTCTCCTGTGAGAGATTTTTTTCCAGACCCTTGTTCATGTGGGCAAGTAAAAATGTTAATTTCATTGTATGTAGCATTGAACATACACTTGCAAGAGGATTAATTGGGCAGATCACTTCGCAGAACATGTTAGCATGTTTTTAATGCCAGAGGCTAATATGCTTATTCATTTTTTTGGCATCCCTTTCCATTTTAGAAGGAAGCAGCGATTGTCACTGCTTGCTTTTAAAAGAAGCATTTGACCTTTCCTTGGGAAGGCAATTCAGTTTATTGAAAGGGGAAATATCACGAAAATGAAAATTTTATATACTATAGGACTTTTTCTAAATATAATCAATTAAAAATTTTGACCATTTTCTGAAACAATCAAATTACTCTTCACTCTCCTCCACTCAGCTACCGTTTCTATTTATTATGACTTTATGCAGATGTTGTGAGTCTGATTTTGAATTATAGTTAAGTCTAATACAGCCTTATGGGGGGGGGTCGTTTTACCTAGAAGATATCTTAGATGTCACTCTCTTAAAATCACCAGAAATTGTGTTTCCCTACATACAGGGTTTGTGCCTAAGTCAATTATTTTGTTGCTTTTTGTTTGTGCTGGAGTCGGTCATTTGAGTTAGCTCTGACACATCTGCTGTGAAAGAGAGCCCCCCCCAAAATAAGGGACATTGGATCTAACTGTCAATGAAGATCCCCCTGCATAATTGATTTTAATAGCAAAGCAGACACATGGTGAAGAGGATAAGTTGGTCACTGGTAATCAAATGATCTATATTGCATAGACCAAACATGGAATAACTTTAATTTCCCTGTTTAGCTCAAGAAGTAATACTAAAACCTAGATTTTTTCATGTTGAAAAAGGAGTTATACTGCCCCTTTAACAGAGAATTGTAAGGTGTTTGGGGGTTTAATTGTGTTAAAAGGCAAGTAAAGACCAGGTTTATTTACCTATTTTGATTAAGTATAGGGATTAACTGCTGTAGATGGTTCCTGGAACAAAGCTGATCCATCCTGATTAAGAAACATGAAGCCTCAAATGTTCTGCAGGCCTCTAAGCGTCATTATTACTGCCAACCCACGATCCAATGTGAGCTTGGACAGCAGGGCACCTAACTGAGCCACCAGCTTCATGCAAAAGAAAAAATATGACGTGAATTTGTCAGGCTACATAGCTCTTAAATGGTATAGCTGTTGTGCCGTCACATCTAATCAGTGCAATTTGCTCTTTACTTTCCCTTATGATCATGGCAGGCTGCAGGTATGGAAAGCCAGATGGCACAGAAGAATGGCCCGTTTTGTGTCTTTCTGTAATTCCATTATGTTGCATTGTTCCCTAGAGGTTGTCTCCATGACTCCATCCTCACAACAGTGGCAAGAAACTCTAGTTGTCACTCCAGGAAGGAGAAATGATAAAGACATCCTTGTCAAATACACTTTGTTTTAGGTTGCTCCATAAGTCATCAGGGTAAGTAATTGGGCAGAGGACTCAGAGGAGTGTTGGTAGGGTTAGTACTGCCAAGGAGTTGGAAGTATCACTTGCCAGTTGCCACCTTGTGTTACAGAAGTCAGGGTAGGCTCACAGCAGCAGAAATTCCTTCCTTGTATAAGCTGAGTAAACCCCTTCACTGAAGTGTGCTCATAGCTTACAAACTGTTTGTTTTGCTGAGTTAGTGTACTATAGTCAGAGTCTTTATATAATGTGCTGCTTGCCTGTATATACCATGAATAGAACTGGCAAAAAACCATATGTAAAATACATTTTACTTGTAAATATGGATTGCTCTGTAACTTATAACTACAAGGAAGGTCTGTGTTAAGACTTAGTATGAACATACAAAAAGTCTAGAGTTATCTATCATATTTAGTGTTCTGAGCATCTGTCTCAATATGCAGGACACATTTTCAATCTATGAGCTATTGGTCATGAGAATTGCAGCTGAAAGCTGTATTTCTTTATCCATTTCTCTTCTTTGGCTCTGACTTTTGAAGCAACGTGGTGGGTCAGTTCTCCTCCAGGTTTGTTATATTTGTTTTCATTAGCAAGAACCAACTGAGCAGAGAATATAACCCGCCAGACAGATACAAATTGTATTTGCAAAAATCTCATCACCATTTTGAAAGAATTTGTAACTAATATATGTATAGAGGGCCACTTTAAGTTCTAAAGTAAAGTAGGCTTGATGAACACTGGAAAGTTCTGCGTAAAATGTTGACAACGCTTTGTAAGTAAAAGATTTTAAAAACTCCAGCCTTAACATATAAAGATGAGGTTTAATTAATTCAATTTTATCTGATGATAACACAGGAACATCCCCCAGCATATTCAGTGGAAACTACCTCCTCTACCTTACCTGGAAATCCCCTAGATCATCTTCCTTAAACAGGAGTGTCATGGGAATCGTGTATCTCCTTATCCTTTAAAAAATGTAGGTTCTTCAAAGGCTCTTAGGGCTAGTCCACACCGCAAGATTCAGGGAGATTTGTCACCTAGCGACTAATCCCTGAAAGTGACGCAGCGTTTCCTAAGTCACTCGAAATTGCCCAATTTTCAGCAACTTAGGAAAATGCAGCATCACTTGTGAATAGGCACAGAAAAGCAATTCAGGGAGATTAGTTGCCCCAAAGAAGCTGCGATTAGTCGCCAGATGACAAATCTCCCTGAATCTTGCCCTTATACACAAGTGTTTTTGTATAAACATGCTGTTCTCAAAAAAACACATATATTGCTTTTAAACGCAGTTACTTTTCCTTTCCAAAGACAACCGTCTACTTAATTAATAACAAAATGAACACACTTGATGCGTAAGAGAATGCAATGTGCTGCATCTAAACTAATTCAATAAAATGCAAATGGAGGAAAATGCAACCCAGAACGCTCATGAATACAACCAGGCAGATTATAATGGGATCAATTAACGAATGTGTTTGCGTTGAAACCTGCATTTAAATGTGCATTAAATGCAGAAAAAAATACGCCCGTGTGTAAGAGAATGAAAGCCTTGAACCTTTATATTATTTTCTGACATATGTGAGGATGCATGCATGAGTTTATAGTGCTCATCCAGCAGAATTCTGTATTGAAACCTGTTTTTCAAAAGAGCAAATGGATTTTTTTAATATTTAGTTTTAATATATGACATGGGGCCAGACATGTTGTTGGTTTCCTAGGTGCCCTCATGTGGTTTGTGTCTGATAAACTTCAGTCACGCTTTGCTACTGCACTGTAAGTTGGAATGATATCACTCCCATCCCTAGATGACCTGAGATGTCTGCCTACACACAAACAAAATAAAATATTTTTCTTGGTGCATAAGACTTTAAATTGTAGAATGAATTACTTGCAATATAAACAGTGTAATTTTGTAATAAAAACTATACCATAATCTTGACAGAATTACAAAGCTCTTTTTTGATCTGCATTATTTAGTCTTAGCTGATCATGCCGGCTACTTTACTCTATACAAAGAAGATTCCAGGCTAAGCTTTCTAGTATTGCCTGTTTGCTCTATGTTAAAGAATGCATGGTAGCTCTGTCATGACTTATTGCAGGAATGCTGCTTTTTGACACAAAGGAAGTAGATAAAAGCTGCATGAGAAATTAAACTTTTCTCTGTAGAAAACGTCAACAGGATCAACATTTATTTTACAGAACTCTACCACTATCCCTCTAGTTTAACATACTTTTTAATTATACCTGTGACCTAGCAATAAGCCATTCTTTACAATAATATACATTAAGGGGCTGGCTTATCAACATTCAGATTTGGTTTGTTACAACAATTCACTTTTTTTTGCTAAAACTTGCATTATAACTTCAAATCAAGTATTTTTGATCACGGAAAAAACTCAAATTTACAGCTTCAGCATCTAAAAGTTTGTAAGGTGATGCAGAAGTCAATGTGAGTTGTCTTAGCCGAAATTTAAACTATTTATTAAATTTGCGTTCAACAAATTCAAGTTTTTATTTCAATGGTTTTGTTCAAGTTTGTTATATTCAGATGTTTAAATAAATAAGGTAACATTTGTCTTTTTTTAATTGTGAGTTAATCCAAAGTACACAAAAATGCCAAATCCACATTTTGTTAAATAAAGGCCCCCATACAGGTCTGAGTCCGCAGCTTATTGGCAGTGTGTGGGGCCATCTAGAGTGCTTCACCAATCAATATTGGCCCACCTCAATGTAGGCATATCAGGGAGAGATCCACTCATTTGGCGGCATCATCAAACGAACGGATCTCTACATCTATGGCCACCTTTTGACCCCATGTATCCTGTATCAGCAGATTTAATTTGCTTTGGGGATTCAGTATGAATTGCGTAATGTCAGGCTCACATTGGGAAAGCAGTGGTTTCATGCATATTCTGTTGTCTTCATTGTATATTTTTCTGGCGTCTTTGTAGGTCAGGAGCTACTTGCACAACTTCAAGCAAATAGAGGGAAAATGCATGATCTTCTGCTTGTGGTCATTCTGTGTAGATATAAAGACCCTAAACAGATTACTCTCCAGTGTTTTACATTTCCTCCATATGGTTAATCACCTTCATAGGAAAGACCACTTTTTTGTTGCTATTTGAAAGAAGGACTGAACTAGAAATTAAGGGGTTCAAAATACATGAGCAAAGAAGTGATGTTGAGACATACTAGTCATAGTTTCCAATAATGAGATCATATCACAGTACATACAATATCTAGTGGAGAGAAGTCTATAGCTAGTGGACTTTTACCCAAAGATATTAGATACTAATATCATGACCTGAATGAATGAAAACCCTCATAGACATCACAGTAAATGTGCTGCTTCCTAACTGGGTAATTCCTTAGAAAGTTTGTGGTCACTGTTGATCTCATGAAATGGTAAGCATTTTGTCTGTCTCTAAAATTGCTATAGCCCAATTTAGTAGATTAAATAACACCTGACAATTCAGTTTAAGGCCACTTTGATAGCATTCATGTTGCTCTTCTCTGTAGAGAAAATTCTGGTATCTACAGAAAATTTTGAATGCCCTACGTATCAGTTCAGGCAAATGTGGTTATGGCTGTTCACTAGAATGCTTGTCAGTGTAAGAGAGAAACATCAGTCGCCAGTTTCCAAACAGCAGGGAGAAAGTGTGCAAGGTTTTGAAGTAGTGCTTTCCATTATGAAATAGTGAATTTTGCTCTTGGCCAGAAAGCCAGAGAAATTACAAATAAGTATATATATATATATTTTTTTTTTTTTTTTTTTTTTTTTTT
>CM044445.1:93488432-93562748 GCA_024363595.1 Xenopus borealis | reverse complement strand
TTTTTTTTTTTTTTTTTTTTTTTATTCCACTAGTCAGCCAACAAACCCAATTACAAAAATGTATATGTATAGTCTAGTTTGCATAGCAAATGTCTTTGAACTATCTATAAACAGACATTTGTCTTACACTGTCGACTGCAGGTGTGTCCAAATGGTAGATTGGGATCTACCAGTAGACCTTTAGCCTGTAATCAGTAGATCTCAAGACACTGTCAACAAAGAGCTTGTCTATATCACCCTCCTATTTCATTCAAATATTTATTACATTAAAGGAAAACTATACCCCCCAAATGTAGTTCTCTAAAAAAAGTTATTGCATAAAACAACTCATATGTAAAACCCTGCTTCATGTAAATAAACCATTTTCATAATAATACACTTTTTTAGTAGCATGTGCCATTGGATAATCAGAAATAGAAAATTGCCATTTTAAAAAATAAGGACAGCCTCCTGAGATCGTATGATTCAACGGTGCACACAAACATACCAAACAAACTATTAAGTTAGGTCACATGAGCCAATTAACAGACAGAGTTGTGTCTTTTGCTTCCACACTACTTCCTGTTAGTTAGAGTTGAAATATTTCAGGTCAGGTGATCTTTGAGGCAGCACACAGACCATCACGAAATGGTGGTTCAAGGCAATATTTATTTAAATATATATACCAGGAAGGCAAGATTCTGTAATATGTACTTAATTTGATCTGTTGCTCAAGTATTCATTTTCCTTTAAGTTTACCATATACTAGAAATAGATGTTAAATATATCAATATACATTTTCTCATAAATCAATATATATATAATGTTTTCCATGAAACAGAATGCTTACAATACTTTTATGGATGTAGATCTGACAACATCACTAAAAGTAGACCTCACAATAGTAAAGTATGGGCACTCCTGGTCTACTGCATTAGCACCACCTCTCATAAAAAGGGGTTTGGTTTTCATTGTCACATGGCAAACCAAATTGTGGCTTGCATCCTAGTATATCCCAGAACAAGCTTAGAATGTTCTAATTTCAGATAAAAATATATGCATATGGTCCTTGTATTTGTCTTTGTGTGTGGATCCACATCTTCAAGTGTGTATTAACAGGTTTTCCTTTACAAATGGTCAGACCTTTAGATCTCGGTTAATCTCACTAGGCACTAATTAAGCACTCCAACAAAACATTGAATGTTCAGTGTATGCTTTTCACAATGTTTATTGAACTGGCCAATTATAATCGGTGAGTAGATGGTCAGTTCAGTTCCCCCCTTTGTGGTGGCGCCTTTGTGCTAACAACCACTGCAAAGGCTGCCATGGCTGAAAAGCCAGTTGCATACAGTATGTTGCAACTGGAGCATCTCCAAGTTGACTTTAATGGATGATACAGCCTTGTTAACAAGAGTTTGATGAATATCGTCCGTTAAAGGTTGAATTCCCTGCAGCTTCATTAGATAAAAAGGCAAGTTCCATGACTCACATATGGGATGCATCAAATTGCCTATATGTATACAATGCTTTCCTCCCTCTAATCTGTGCCACATTTAAGATGGAGCTAGTCCCGCGTCGAGTTTATTAGCAAGCTCCGAACAATCAGTGCCAGTGAGATTTACCCTAATTATTAGCAGACACTTGCACTGTTATATTCTGCACAGCTGATGGTTTCTGTAATTTTTAATAAAACAGGGAAAAAATTACTAATAACATGCCTCCAGATCACAGCCAATAGTCTCTTATTGAGGGTAACATTAATAACAAATACTAATATAATTTGTTGGATGTACCAAAGCTAATAAGGAAAACAAGGCTGCAAGCTGACACATTTAGAAGCTAAAGTATAATGTATATTTATCATCAATTTAACTCTGTAACGTCAACAGGAAACTCATGGCTTCATAAAGAAACAATATAAAACAAATATAGGGACTCCATAAATACAATTAAATACAGTTAGGAAACTGATGAAGGTTCATTATAAGGCTGGAATTGTAAAGAGCTCACAGTCTGTTGTTAAATGGGGAAACTTCATACTGTAGTTATCCTGCAATTTACCTACATGACCCTTCATATAATAATTAAAAGGGTTGTTTTATCTCTACAAAGCACTCCAGTATATTAATTTTTCATGAAATAGTTAATATAATAACCATTTTACATATATTAATGGAGGTGCTCCTCATACAAAGACGTGATTTGCCTGTGGTGTTTTTATTCAGAATGGCGTCTACAGAGCCATCTGAGTTTTTTGACCATTAATTCAAACTTAAAGTAGAATTAGTGATCTCCATAGGGGATTCATAAACACCTCAAATGGGAACCTTTCATGTGTTAGGAGGCAGCAAAACTTTACAATAATATGTTTGGTTTTCTAATGCATAAAAACAGTTTTCAAACCATTTCTGGATCCTGGGAGTCAGGTAATTGGGTTCCTTAAATACAGACATTCCTTACAAATGACATAATCAATTAAAATAGCGCACATTAAAAAAATCCTCCATTAATAAAAGTTTCCATATGGTTCCCAATGTTTCATGTTTGCCTTCAGTTATTTCAAATGAATAAAATATTTTTAAAAAGTTGTAATGGTGCGTTCAGTCTCAGTAATTCCTAATTTTGGTTCCCCAGATGTCCAACATCCTACGATTAAGAAACATGGTACTTCTGTACAAGATGCCTTAGATGTGACTGTTCTTTATTTCATTTGTAATAAAGGTATGGGGTCAGTTATCTGGAAAACCTGCTATCCAGAAAGCTCTGAATTACGAAACAGGGATGCATTTTATCCAAATAATTAAAATTTTTAAAAATTATTTCATTTTTATAATTTTAATAAAACAGTAGCTTGTACTTGATCCAAACTAAAGTATAATTAATCCTTATTGGATGCAAAACCAGCCTATCAGGTTCATTTACGTAATGTTTACATGATTTTCTAGTAGACTTAGAGGCACATTTATTTATTAATTCATGTGAGTTTTTTTAACTCAAATTCTAATATATTCTAATTTCGACTGGGGGGTTATTTATGAAAAAAAAAAGAATGTCTAAAACTCAAACTAATTTTCCCGACCTGAATTCTAATCGAATACAACCATACTTGATACAAGTTTTTTCTCAGAGAAAAACTCGAATGTCAGAAAGACGTCTAACATGCTCAAAATAGTCCCTGGACCTGTCCCGTTGGCTTATACATTAGCTCAGCAGGTTTTAGGTGGCGAATAGTCAAATTCCAGTTCTTAAAGGGCTAGAGTATGATAAATCTCAAAATTTTAATTAAAACTCAAATAAGTTTGGATAATTCCCAATTTGAATTTGAGAACCATTAAAAAAATTCCTGAGAATTTGAATTTTCAATCTGCCCCTTAAAGTATGAAGATCTTAATTACAGAAAGATAATGTAAAAAAACTGTTGTCCTGAGCATTCTGCATAACAGGTCCAATAATTGACTCCAATATCCACATTTTTACCTGCTTGGGAGCCACTACCCAACCCAAACCACAAATACCCCACCCACAACCCGATCCACGATCTGCTGACTACTAAGAAACAGGAAGTGCTGTTGCTGTAAACAAGCAGTTATGTTATCAGAAGTGGTTGTGGCCAGGGGGAAAGTTTAAAAATAATTTGTAAAGGAGTAAAGCTTGCTATTGATAGTACCTGCAGCCCACCAACCCCATCATTATCTATACCTGCAGTTACCCAGCTCACTGCAGAACTCTACCTGAGGCTATTCATAAAATACCCCAGACATTGGGGAAAGTGCAAGAAAGTCTTGATTGCAGCCTTTATTGGCACTTTACTGCCTTTGTGGGGCATTGTTAATACGCCTTACAGTTTCACTTTTCGGTTTCTAGGGTTACTGTCTCTACTGACCACATAGGAGTTATAATTCCTGCAAGAAGCAATGTAGAGCAGAAAAGTTACAAAAATATAAAAAAGAAAACAAGCAAATAGACCTAATAAAGAGTTGCTTATATCTACAAAACACTTAACATAAGTTCTTACGTGACTTAACGCTCATATTGAGGCACAGCTGAAGCAGACATCAAGCAAGCAAATTCATGCAAGACCTTAATTACTCTGGCAAACATTTTAATGAGGCAAACCAAGATGGATATATGTAATTAAAAAAGTATATTAGACATCATAAAACTGTGGATAACTGAATCTGGCGGTGTAGAAATAACAACAAAACACAATGCTCACTGGAATTGTTTTCTTCCAACAGAAAGGTAGTGAGTGTGTAAATGTAATATGCCACCCAGTTAGCAGAGAATGTGGGCAAAAGTATAAATATGCATATCTGTCACGTTATAAAGGTTCTCTTAAATCAGTGATGTTTATTTTCTTATCTAGTGGACATAGGGATAAAAATAAAATACAATTAAATACAATAAATGTAAATGATAATGTCATGTAAGAATATCAGATGAATATGTTTTCTTATTACTAAATACACCATATTTATAAGTTGCTGATAAAAGAATGAATAATATGAAGGACAGCAGAGGACAGGCTATTATTTTAAGATGCCTAAATTGTTGCAAGCAATGGATTAAACCAATAGTTGACCATAAGCAACACAATATTAGAATGCAGTGAAAGAGGGATTAATAATGTGTGAGGTTGTATTGGCAGTTTGTGCATTATGTCATAGATAAAACTTGACCCTTTATACTGCATTCAACTCTGGATAGGTTATTCAAAAAATATAAAGAGTCTAGAGAAATGCTTCTACAGTAGATTAGTGTATTGTCTAAGTAACAAATGTTTCAGGAAGGCTGGTAAGTTGGTTGTCTAGAACCTGACTGCACAGCTGAAAATGGGGAATTAAAGAACTATAAATATAAATTCAAGTGTAAGGAGACCTGTGATTTTATTCTTGGTGACCTATTATTGCATCAGGCAATCAATGCAGTTTTAATGGCAATGAGCATATGCCTGTAGAGCAAGAAATGTGCTGGTATAGGTTGTATTTCCTAAAGCTAGTGTTCCCCAGGGCTGCTTTTTGTGTCTTCTTAATGGTAATATCAATTTTGTGCAGTGTCACACAGAATGTGTCTGTTTTGATCCCACAATCCTGCTTATTCCCTTCCCTAAAGTTGGCCGTAGCCAAACGAGCGGATATTTCTCAATATGCCCACTGATGGCAGGGCTATATCCGAGTAATACAAACATTCAGCCCTAGGGCCAAACTATCGAATCAGATCAGTCACGGGAAAAATTTTATTTTTCTGATCGATATCGTGGTAAGATATCAATCGGGAAGACCTGTCAGAAGCCCCCACACGGGCAGATAAGCTTTCAAATTGGTCTAAACGACTGATATCAGCAGCTTTATCTGCTCATGTATGGCCACCTTAAGACCTCTTATTTGCTTAAAGTGAAACTGACACATTCCTATAAAAATGGTATCAGTGAAGAGAGGCTGCACGCTAATTATAAGCAGCTGAAAGTCTCCCAAAGCCTCCCCCAGCCCAGTGAACCTTATTCATGGCGACCCTCTGACACCATTAAATCATATTGCTGTGTTGTTTCAGTTAGGCTGGGCTGGAGGCGGTGCAGGCGCTGTATATCTATATATCCGGTATCTATAGGCGCATGCACACTGACGTGATGACAAACAATGGTGAAAAATATAAAGCTATCTAAAGAGACCTTTATGTATTTCTCATTGCCCTTGATAGGATCTTATTCCTGGTGCTTCTGTGCTATACTGAGCTGATTATCTGTGATTTGACTACCTGTTGTGACCCCTGCCTGATTCTGACTATCCTGACTTCTGTATCCTGACCCTTGCTTGTTAACCGACCTGTTTATTTTGCATCCCTTCTGATTGATCTCTTGGTTTGACCCTTGCCTTGTACTCTGCCTGCCCCAACCTGGCCTGATCTGACTACTCTTTTGCCTGAAGCCATGTACCGTGACCTTCTGCCCAAAGACTTTGCATTTAAGTTTATGCCCATCTGCTTGTCCAGAACCTTTTGCTTTACACCTCTCTTTTTAAAGTGGACCCGTCACCCCAAAAAAATATTCAAAATCATATTTTATCACATTAGTCAAGCAAAATTAACATTAATTACACTATATAAATTATTTTGTGGACACTGTTATTAAGGCAAGCCTTGCATCATCTCAGAATCTTGTTTGTGCACCAGAATGGGGGACCCAATGTCCATCCCCATGTCCTGGCTACACAATTAAATGGTTAAGAGAACTGGGGGAATGTATGGAGCAGTGACAATTAGGAAGTGCTGAATGGAAAGTGAAAGTAATTATCTGCCCCGCAGACAATATTTGATTGACAGCTGAGATTTTTAAATGAGCTTAAAACAGCTATGAATGCTTTAATAAAAATTTGAAATTGGATTTCATGTTTAATTTGAAAAGGACTTTTATTATACAGATTTTTATGTCTGGGTGACAGGTCCACTTTAAGACCTGGCGGCATCTGATTAGCCGAGGGCTCCTCCCAAGGTGAAAGGCAGCTGTTATAAGCAGAAGCCTAGAACAGGGTGCTTAGCATTGGTTCTGGATTAGGGTGCCGATCATGACAGTTCCCTTTAAATAGACATTATTATTATTACTAACTGGGCAATGGGCAGAGTCCCCCATCTCCTATAACATTTATGACATGACTATTTCTCTGGAACTGAGCATTTCAAGCTGGGCCGCATTCATATCCATCCTGGGCCACATGTGGCCCTCGGCTGCAGTTTGGACACCCCTGCACTATGCATATATAGTAATTGTTGCATTTTTTGTGTTTATAATCTCATACTGTGTCTCATGGATATTGTGTTACACTGACTTCATTAATGTTTTTTCCCTCCACTAGGGGTTTCATTGGGATATGTATGTGGGTTTTTTGTACCTTGAGAAAGGCTGTTGTAACATTAGCTTTGATTTAACCAAGATAAGACCAGTGAGTGCAGATTTTATTCAATACATGGACATTTTACAGACATATATTTTACTCTAGGTGTGCCCTGGTTTATGTGTCAACCTCAATTTGTCTAGCATATGCACATATCCATTGAATTACAGGTGTAATCCACATATATATATATATATATATATATATATATGTATGTATATATAAATCTTCAAAAAAGGCGAGTACTCTCAGGACTTATCAAAGGATTAAGGTGCAATTTATTTAAGCACCAACGTTTTGGCTCCAGTAGCCTTTATCAAAGTGATAAAGTGCCTTTTTTGAAGATTTGTATTTTCTATTTTTTGCTGTTTAGCACCTAGGCATCCAACACAGCTATACGAGTAGTGCCGGCCCTGTATGCACATATCCATTGCATTACAGGTGTAATCCACATATATATATATATATATATATATATATATATAGTTCAAGATAAAGTTTGTTAGATACATGTTTAAAATAAATGCAATTAAATGTAGTAAATACTGTATGTATGTGTATAAGATAACCTAATTGCTCGCTTGCCACCGGATCTTTAATTCTGGGGGTGGTTTGTCATATGAAGGAATCAATTTAAAATCAGAATGCTTTTTAAAGTTTGAATGAGGCACACCAATTCATTGTAGGATCCCACTGTTGCCCATTCCAGGACATAATTAATTCAACAGTCATACCAAAAATATCCTCTTGAAAATATATGTATTATGCGTTTAAAGAATATTGTACTTCTTCATGTAAAGGAAATGTTTGAGTCTCTGAGAATATAGTGCTTAGAATTCATTGTCTATGTTGGTGGAACTGACCATAACTTGGGGGATTTCCTTTGTTTAATAACTATTTGTAACATACCTCATTTTTAAGCAAAAAGTACATGCTTTGACTTAGTTTTTTAGGCTATTTCAGGTCTACTTTTTTTTATTATTGTGTCAGAAATAAAAAAAACAACTGTCAATTTTCCTTTTAGAGTAGAAAAAGCATGAAATACTTTCTTTATAAACAAAGAAGAGATCTAAAGCAAAAAGACCTGGAGTATGATATTGACTGAACCTGTTCTGTGCAGCTGCCAAAGTGAGGGGTCTAATTTATTTCTCAGTTGCCCTGCTCGGATGACAGATAAATGAAGGGACTGGGGTGAATGGAAGGGGGTAGGGTGCTTTTCCCAGGTGTGGTGTTTGCTCTGTAATGCTCTGGTGCCTATCTGTTCTCAGATCCCTTCCTTAATGGACCTTTTCCATTTTCCTGCTGATGTTTGCACTGTCTCAGGTTACTCTAACCTTATTCTAACATGTCTGCATCCTTCACACCTTTCCTATGTTCAATAGGTGTCAGGATGCTTTTAGGCATGCATAGAGGGATCATATATTTGGTTGTCATGTCCAAGGGCAGGGAAGATATTATTTTGTTACATTCTGTCATAGGAGTGAGTTAGGTCAACAGACACATTAAGAGGAACAGCAGAACTTTAGTGAAACTCTAGCTGAATGATGGAGTTTTGCTGAAAATAAATCTGCAGACAAAGTCGTTTCCATAAAATCTACTTTTTATGCTTTAGTGCATCTCTTTATAAGCCTAAATACAATTGGGGCTTAGTTGTCCTTTAAACTAGTGCTTCTCTGTTATTTTCTGTTATGAGCCTCCAACAATCTATTGTTTTTTTATGCACTGGAATCAATTCAATTTAAGGTGTTTGGAAACCTCAAATTACATCTCCTTTAGACTCCATTTTAATCAAATACTATATTTTTATTATTTTAAACAAATGCTATGTTTTTTAAAAAATAATCCCCGTTATAATAAGACGGTGCCTTGTACTTGATCCAAACTAAGATATAATTAAACCTTATTGGAGGCAAACAGTTATATTGCCCTATTTAAATTTTTTGTAGACTTGTGGTGTGAAAATCAAATGGATACATTCCTTCTGAGTCTATATTTGTTAAATGTTGCTGATTTAATGCAATAATAATAGAGAAATGTTACATGCAATATTGAGAAATCAGATCAAAAGCATTGTGAGAAGAAAGAATTTAATAGAGGTGAGAAACTGGTAGTCTAATTATGTTATATTATCCTTAGCTGGGAACTTGGGTTTACCAGAAGGGGTGATGGTTGACTTTCTTGGGCTGTAATTTCAATATCAATATTTTACTCTTCTTGCTCTCTGTTAGAAAGGTGCTATATTATCTAAAAACTGCATACTACTGGAAAAGAATTTAGGTGCTTTTAAAAAATAGGGATGCACCGGTATTCCGACAGAATTCGGCCATTTTCAGCAGGATTTGGCCAAATACTTGTGCCTGGCCAAAGCGAATCAAAATCCTTAAAATCATGTGACTTTTCCTCACAAAACAAGGAAGTAAAAAAAATGTTTTGCCGAGCACTTCGCTTTTACACTTCGGGGCAGATTTACTAAAGGATTTTACTTCCCTTCTATTCACATGGTCGAATTTCGATTTTTTTTAAATTCGACCAATGATAAATGTGCCCCTTCCTCTCGCAAATTTGCATATGCAAATTAGGGTTTGGATTTGGTTCGGTATTCAGCCGACTCTTTCACAATGGAGTTCAGCCGAATCCATAAAAGCGGATTCGATGCATCCCTATTAAAAAAAGGGTAAATGCAGCTATGAGGCGCATGTGATACCAGAATTATTACACCTTGGTGCTTGAGATAATAACACCTTATTAAACAGCTAAAAGGTATGATGTTGCTGTTTGCGTACAATACTCTGGTTTATTACTTCAGCAACAGTTTTATTAATATTTACTGTATGTAGGGAAAAAAGACTCAAAAAAGATAAAAGTAGAATATGCCTAAAATGAGGAAGACATATGTCTAACATATGTTCAACTTTTAGTTTTATCAGAGGCAGCTTTCTCTCTTAATTTAGGCTTACACTGGTTTTATACCTTTCAGTCATTTTACTATATATTTTGATGTTTTTGTGTTGCAGTGCCTTTATTTTCTTTTTTTTCCTGTTTATAGGCTGTTTGGATTCTACAAAGGGATACTGCCTCCCATCCTAGTGGAGACACCCAAACGTGCTGTAAAGGTAGGACCTCAGACTATGTGACTGTCCTCAATACATATAACCTCACTCACCTCCTCTGAGCTCTCTTCTCTCCCCCTTCTGTGCAGTGGATTCTGGAGAGCCCAGAAGGAAAGGGATGATGAAACCGTACCCTATTATATATTTAAAAATATACAGTTATATTTCTTGCAGTACAGCTGTAGAGTGATTGAAGTTTATCAGAGCACAAGTCACATGACTGGGGACAGCTATGAACCCGACAATATGTCTAGCCCCATGCCAGATTTCAAAATTGAATATATCTTTTGAGAAATGGATTTCAGTGTAGAATTCTGCTGGACCAGCACTACTAACTGATGAGTTTTGAAAAAAAACATGTTTTCCCATGACAGTATCCCTTTAAAGGGCAAGGAAAGGCAAAGAAATAAAATCCCATTTTTACTTTCTTTAATGAAAAAGAAATCTATCTCCAATATACTTTAATTTTAAAATGTGTACCGTTTTTATAAGAAACCTGACTGTATGCAGTGAAATTCTCCCTTCATTTAGTGCTTCTGGCAGGGAAACAATCACTTATGAACAGCAGGGGGAGCCCCTGCCTTACTTACCAGCCATGCAGAACTCAAACAGACCATACTGAGCATGTGCAGTGCCAGTGTCAGACAAAGATGTATAACATAGTTACAAGATGACAGCCCCCTGTGGCCAACTTTGAAAGCATAAATCATTTGTTTGATTAGGCTTGTGGTGCAGTAAGTTCATGTTTATGTTTAGTATACAAAATACACCATTTCTACCCTTATTCTATTTTACACTTTCCTTGTCCTTTAAGAGGGGAATACTTTCTTCCATTGTTGCACACTCATTAACTAGAGCTTTGTGGCTCAAAATTCAAATCCTGTAGACCAGGGGTCCCCAATCTTTTTTGCTTGTGAGCCACATTTAAATTTAAAAAAGAGTTGGAGAGCAACACAAGCATGAAAAAGTCCATGTGGATGTCAAATAAGAGCTCTGATTGGCTTTTTGGTAGCCCCTATATGGACTGGCAGCCTACAGGAGAGAATGTTTGGCAGGACATCTGTTTTTTATACAACCAAAACTTACCTCTAAGCCAGTAATTAAAAAATAAGCACCTGCTTTGAGGCCACTGGGAGCAACATCCAAGGGGTTGGAGAGCAACATGTTGCTCACGAACTACTGGTTGGGGATCACTGCTGTAGACTCTGCAACTTGCCCATTATTTATTGATGCTAGTGCAAAACATTTGCCTGATTTAGTAAATCAGGGGCAAGTTCTGGCAGCCTTGAGGTGGGCTTTCCTTAGTGTGCGTTGCCAATAAAGGCATTTATAACAGGGTAATACAGTCTCACATAGGGATTTCATAAAAAGGGAACCCTACAATTATTACGTTTGTTCCCAGAACATTGCATATACTTAAGACTGATGAAGACTCTTCTGGTAAAGAACTTGGCAAGAATTCAGACTGAGCAACACTTCACCACAAACAAAACATTTGTGTTCAAGAAGGTTTTTATATATTTTTTTTTTCTTTGGGTTTCAGAGAACCTGACCCCAGGCAGCGGCACCAGAGACGGATTTTAAATAACAAGGAAACTAGAAAATTGTCTCCTGTTCTGTAAAACAAATTATTTATTTGCATGCCTTGCAAATCTGTTCTTTACCTGCTCTATTTACATAACGTTGCCATTATCCCAATAACCAAAACAAATCAGTGCAAGGCAGAGTATGTGTCTCTGGAACTCTGTCCTTGGCCTCCAATTAAATTAACTCATTACATTCCTTCATTCAGCAGGGTCAGTGGCTGGTCTCACTTAGCATTGCAGGTTTTACAGAGCTATGTTTCTCTGCTTTGTTCCACCACTCAACTTGCTAGAAGATGCTTGGATTGTAGTTCTGTAACACTACAATCCCCAACCAGAAGCGCCTGAGCAACAAGCTCCCCAATCCCTTGGATGTTCCTCTCCGTTGCCTAAAAGCAGATCCTTATTTTTAAATTCCAGACTTGGAGGCAAGTTTTGGTTTCATAAAAACAATATGTACTGCCAAACATAGCCTCCTGTAGGCTGCCAGTCCACATAGGGGCTACCAATAGCCAATCAAAACCCTTAGGGCAGGAATTCTGAGGATCCAGGTGAATCCAATGCAGACATGGGTTGATAATTTTGCTGATTGGTTAGATTGGGCAACATCACTGGTGATGTTTGTCTCCAACAGTGCTGGGAAATTTACATTTGCTCCCCAGGCACCCCACCCCCTGCCATGCCCATGCCAATGAGCGCCAGTAGGGAGACCTGGAGAGTTCCAGGAACTATTAAAACTGCCAGCATTTGAGATCCTGCAGGGCCTGAATTAGGGATCACAGGCAGAAGAGCTAAGTATCCAGTGCCCCCACATATCCAGAGGATATCATGTTTTACCAATATAAATTGAAATTGCTCAATAAATAGGGTTTCATAGGGCCCATATACCTCCTGGGGCCCAGCAGCCTCAGGGTCTGCTTCCTCTGTAGTTATGCCCCTGGTCCCCACACTATATCACCCTAGGCATGTGCCTCTCTTGCCTATCCCTCTTTCCGGCCCTGGGCTCCAATGTTAAAAAATACTCCCTATATGTCCAAATTACAGAGCCTTTATTAACTAGACTAGTTAACTAGTTGTAGACACACTTAACCAAGTTGGCAGCCTATTGTCCCATTCATGAAGTCATAAAATGGCTTACCTAATAGCGATAGAGAGTCTGGAAATTTCCATTGGGACAAAAGCACATTGAGTCATGGAAGAAGTCCTTCTCTCAGTTCTGCATAATCATTGGATCTGTTGGTATACAGTCATATTAGTACAATTTGTCCAATGTCTTTGGTGGCCATACTGGACAAGACCAAGTGTTTTGATGACATTGTGAAATCAGTAGATCTACATGGTCAGCTTTTTTTCTCCAAACTAGTTTTTTTTTTTTTTTTACATGCATGTACATTTTCTGAAATAGTATTACCTTTTGTCTGGCACCTACAAGCAGGATGCGTTGTAGGATACTGTATGTGAAAATTGTCCTATGAGACATATCCTGTTTGGTGTCCTCATTGCATTGACGTGGATTTCAGTTTGAGGGGCACAAAGCAAACCCAAGTATGTTCAAGTGTCAACCTGACCTCTGAAATGTTTCCCATGCTGGCAAAACCGCAGAAGTATGATTTTTTTACGTGCAAATGTTTACATTCTGGTGTGTCTAGAATTTCTCTTGTATGAGTATCTCAGCACTTGCATATACACGGGACCACAAATCACTCATCACACGGAATTACAGAACAGCCAAACAAGCTCTAAGTGTACACTCTCGGCTAAAGGAAGCTTTAGATGAAGGCTGTTTTTGAAGTGCTCACTGGAGAATTCCTGTGTAGCTCTAATATTTGCATATGTGTTTGTTTTTAAAAGACCATTAAACATACAGTACAGTACTTCTGAGAAACGCTAGATCAAAATTAGGCAGTTTTAATACTCTGTACTTTTTTTCCCCCCACATTGCATACACCCACTGGAGGAACTGAAGGCTCCATTTTCTTTATTACATTTTTTAGCCATCAAAACAAACACTGATTATTAAATTGAATTGTTGTGCCTATATAAGAATATACTTTAAATGCTGCTACTTTTTATATATTGATTATATATAAATATATAATATATTGACCGACGAAGATGCAGGTGTCAAACTTCTATTTGGACTGAATGAAAAGTCCAAAAGAAAGAACTACATTATATCCGACGCGACACGACTGTCAGATGTGGGCGCAGTAAGTAGCATCTTCATCCGACAGGTGGACCATGTAGTTTTTACCTGCGACTTTTCATTCAATCTAATTCTAATTTGGTGCTTGCAACTCCGTCTGATTTGTCACCTGTGTTTTGTCCCCAGGTGTCGATCAGACCGAAAACGGTTGTGCAGTTCTATCCTTAGTCTGCTAGAAAATCATGTAAACGTTAAATAAACCCAATAGGCTTGTTTTGCTTCCAATAAGGATTCATTGGTTCAGGTTCTCTTATTACTTCACTAATCATTCCTTCAGTGTCTCCTATAACGGAGTAGTATCTTCTCCCCTTTCTCTTTCTGTTGGGGTTCTTCAAGGCTCTGTCCTGGGCCCCTTATTATTCTCCCTCTATACTTCCTCCCTCGGCAAACTAATCAACTCATATGGTTTCCACTACCACCTCTATGCTGATGGCGTTCAGACACTATCTTTTCTCTCCTGATCTCAACCCTGAACTCCTAACTCGGGTCTCCTCTTGCCTGTCCACTATCTCTACTTGGATGTCTCAACACTACCTTAAATGAAACCGCTCTAGAACAGAAATGGTTCTTTCCTCCAGCTAACACCATTAACATCCCGGAAGTATCCATCATTGCTAACAACTCCACTATCACCCCATCTCCCCAGGCCCGGTGCCTTGGGATTATTCTAGATTCTTCCTGTCCTTCACTCCTCATATCCAGTCACTTATTATATTGCACCACTTCCACCTAAGGAACATATCCAAAATACGAACATTTATCACCCAAGTTGCTGCGAAAATTCTTATTCCCTCTCTTGTCATATCACATCTAGACTACTGTAACTCTCTTTTAATTGGCCCTCCCCTCCATGGATGTCACCTCTCTAGTCCATAATGAACACTGCTGCGAGGCTCATAAACCTATGCAACTGCTCCTCCTCTGCCGATCCCTACACTGGCTTCCATTGCCTTTCAGAATAAAATTCAAATTAATGAGCCTGACATTCAAAGCACTTCATAACTCTGCCCCACCCTACATCTCTAAACTCATCTCTATATACTCACCCAATCGCTTACTACGCTCCTCTTCTGACCTGCTACTCAACTCTTCTCTCATTACCTCCTCACATGCTCACATTCAAGACTTTGCAAGGGCTGCACCCCTATTTTGGACTTCTCTCCCACTGTCTGTCTGACTTTCTCCCAACCTCTTTGCTTAAAGATTTCTTAAAGGGAACTTCTTTAGAGAAGTAATAATATTATTAATAATAATAAATGATATCTTAGTTGGTATCAAGTACAAGAGGTACTATTATATTATTACAGAGAAAAAGGAAATCTTTTTAAAAATCTGCATTGTTTGGATAAAATGGAGTCTATGGACGATAACAGGTTTCCAGATAACAGTTCCTATAACTGTATTTTATTTTCCATCTGAGTCAACCTGGTTCCTTTCTTAGAACAAGCCCAAAAGACCATGGTGTTATAGCTATCTATTGTCAATTTAAAGTACACATTCCTATCACATTATAAGAGGCAGTTCCAAGTTTGTTGGCTTTATTGCCATTGATATCACTGCTGCTACAGCTCACCACCATTCCCATATTTAATATTCCTTGTTTACTTTCTCATGATTTAATCCTTCATTTTCAGTTCTTCACATTTGAGCAGTATAAGAAGCTTTTGGTTCCGCTGTCTCTGCCCCCTGCATGGGTAAGTTGTAAGCATCCACGTGTTATTTTGTTTGTGTCATTAAAAGGGACAATAAACATGAAAATCTTTAGCTTTTTACAGCAGAAAGATAAGATGAAATTTAAATTGCACATTCCATCATTAGATTTGTCACACTATGTAATTTGGCATCAGTTATTGCACCTACCAAATATGAATCCTTTGGCCATTTGCGAGTTTATTATGCAGAAATTAGCTCCTAAAATGAATCTGACACAATGTTCATCGATTGGACCTATTTGTTGGCTCTCACCCTTATTACATAGATAATTGTAATCGTCTATTTGTCTTACCTGAAACATTTACTTTTTGAAAATCAATGTGACACAACCGTACACGCGGGTTAAGTTTTATATTCCCAGGATGTTTCCTAATGCGTGATATTATGGGCCTGTAAAATATACTAATCACAAGAAAATGACCTAAAGTGTTAGTAAAGTCTTAGTACATTATTCCCAAGAATCCAGTGTTTATGTACTGTTGGGCAGTGAAGAGAAAGTCTTGCAAACACGAGTTCCTGTCAGTCAATGGTAAATATTTTTTGTTCACGCTGTATGTTTATTTCTAGGTGTTTGCAATTGCTGGCTTAGGATCTGGGCTTACTGAAGCCATCGTGGTCAATCCATTTGAGGTAGTCAAGGTCGGACTGCAAGCTAACCGTAATGCTTATGCCCAGGTAATAAGCGTCTTTTCCTCTAAGCTGTGTATTTGTGTACACAAATTATGGCACCAATGCTCACAGTCCAATTCTACACTGGCACGCATGGCTGATTCAAGCAGGGCCATTGCGTGTTTATTCACGGATGTGCAACGTTTGATAAAGGGGTATATCCCCAAAACGTTGCACATCCTTGAATAAGCACGCAAGGGTTTAACCGTGCTTGAATCAGCCGTGAGTGCCAGTGTATAAGTGGATTCGGACTATTTAGGAGGGTGCCGATCCCTCCAGCACCAAGCACCGGGTGTCTATTTCCTGAAGCCAGGGTGTGCGAGTGGGAAATACTATCCACCAATGCCCACAACACACACATACAGAATGTTGTATGTACACGCTTAGCCAAATGCTTCCTTGGATCCACAATCCATTTTACAAATATTTTGCTTGACTAAAAGAACTTGAAGGGATACTGTCATGGAAAAACACATTTTTTTTTTCAAATTGCCTCATTTAATAGTGCTACTCTGGCAGACTTCTACACTGAAATCCATTTTGAAAACTGATTTTATTTGGCATGGGGCTAGACATATTGTTAGTTCCCCAGTTGCCCCCAGTCTGTGACTTGTGTGCAGATAAACTTCAGTCTTTACTGCTGTGCTGCAAGTTGGAGGTATATCGCCCTCCACCCAAGCCTGTATTTGTGGCAAGGCCACAAAGGCCTGGGCCTAGGGTGGCAAACTTTCAGGGGCAGCATGCCACCCAGCCGCATCATAGTGAGCACCTGGGAACCACAGCGATCCAGCACATACATGCCTGTGTGCTCATGTGCACTCTTGCTCAAGGGTTGGGGTGCTGGGGGCGGTGCGCGCCAAAGGTGGCCAGCTCCAGGACGCGGCCTAGGGACACCATACAAGGAAATTCAGCCTTGCCTCCACCGTTCTCCCCCAACAGCCTATAAGCAGAACAATGGAAAGGCTACCAGAAAACAGCTCCCTGGTAGATCTAAGAACAGCACTCAATACTAAAAATCCATGTCCCACTGTGACACATTCAGTTATATTGAGTAGGAGAAAGAAAAGCCTGCCTGAAAGCAGTTCCATCCTAAAGCATGGCTCTTTCTGAAAGCACATGACCAGGCAAAGTGACCTGAGATAGCTGCCTACCCACCAATATTACAGCTACAAAAAATACACTTGTTGGACTGGGGAATTAAATCTTATATATTGTAGAGTGAATTATTTGCAATGTAAACAGTGTTATTTAGAAATAAAAACTAAAAAACATAACAGAATCTTTTTAAAAGGGTTGTCCACCTTTGGGTTACTTTTAGTATGATGTAGAGAGTGATTTGATTTTGGTTGAAATTGGTTTTCGTATTTTATTGTTTGTGGTTTTTAAATTATTTAGGGGTAGATTTACTATTAGTCCAATTTCGAATTTAAAAAAATTCAAAATTCGACCATGTGAAGTAAAATCCTTCGAATTCGAAGGATTTTACCGCAATTCGATCGATCGAATAGAAAAAGATTTATCGATCCGAACGATTTTATCGATCAAATTTTTTTATTCGATCAAAAATAATGGTCCCCAATTCGGCAGCATGGATCTGCTAGGTGGTCGAATAGGGGAAGTACTTCGACCATCGAATAGTCAAATATTCAAATCAAATTTTATTCGAATATTCGATGGTCAAATTTGCCTAATTTGCATATTCCAAGATTCGAATTAGAATTTTATGCAAATTGGATCAAAGTTCGAATTCTTCACATGAAATTTGTAAATCTGCCGCTTAGCTTTTTATTCAGCAACTCTCCAGTTTGCCGTTTCAGCCATCTGGTTTCTAGGGTCCGAATGACTGATTTCAATAAGAGACTGGACTATGAATAGGATAAGGCCCGAATAGAAAGAGGACTAATAAAAAAAAAAATACATTTGTAGCCTATAGGTCAGTAAGCCCCCCCCCCCCCCCCCCTCCCATTTGAAAGCAGGAAAGAAAAAGGCAAATCATTAAGAAACTATGAAAAAGAAATATTAAGACCAATTGTAAAAGTTGCTGAGAATGAGCCATTCTAAAACATACTAAAAGTTGTTAATGGTGAACCACCCCTTTAAAGGGATACTGTCAATGGAAAACATGTTTGTTTCAAAACACATCAGTTAATAGTGCTGCTCCAGTAGACTTCTGCACTGAAATCCATTTCTCAAAAGAGAAAACTGATTTTTTTTATATTCAGTTTTGAAATCTGACATGGGGCTAGACATTTTGTCAATTTCCCAGCTGCCCTGGTCATGTGACTTGTGCCAGCACTTTAGGAGGGTACTGCTTTCTGGCAGGCTGTTATTTTTCCTTCTCAATGTAACTGAATGGAACGCAGTGGGACATGGGATTTTACTATTGAGTGCTGTTCTTAGATCTACCAGGCAGCTGTTATCTTGTGTTAGGGAGCTGTTACCTTCCCATTATTCTGTTGTCAGGCTGCTGGGTGGGGGAAAGGGAGGGGGTGATATCACTCCAACTTGCAGTACATCAGTAAAGAGTGATTGAAGTTTATCGGAGCACAAGTCACATGTCTTGGGGCAGCTGGGAAATTGACAATATGTCTAGCCCCATGTCAGATTTCAAAATTAAATCTAAAAAAATCTGTTTGCTCTTTTGAGAAATGGATTTCAATGCAGAATTATTCTGGAACAGCATTATTAACTGAAGCATATTGAAATAAAAAATGTTTGCATGACAGGCCTCCTTTTCAGGTAATTGGGATTGATTGTATTTGGGCATTACCAAGACACTGACACATCTAAAATAAATCAATGTATGTGAATGGAAAATTGCACAGTAACACAGACATCCTTCTGAAACTTTCCTAAAAGCATGTGTTTATTTTGTGCATATTTTTGAGTTGAATGTATGAATAAGCATCAGGTTAATAATTAGCAGCAATACCAGTCATGCCACCATCAGTGCCAAGTTTATGACTACAATGGGCTGCCATGTGTGCTGGTGCACCAGGCTTTTTTGGCTGACGCACATCTTACCCAGGAGTCCTAGTCCAGCTGCTATATGCAAACTTTGCTAGTGACAATGGCAATGTTTATTCCATAATACAATACAAATTTACAAAATCCAGCCAAGTCTGGCAACATGGAATATTCTGCTTTAGGTGCTTTTGGGCTCCACTCAGATGGTCATTATGCGATCCTTGTCTGGTCACAAAGTGGAAACTACAGTAGGGAGAGAAATTCTGCTCTGTGGAAATAATCTTTTAGCCATTCTGCATTCCTTACCATTGCTGTGGTTTATTTTCCAATATCCTTGCATTAAACAAAACAAATTACAAGGTTTAGGGACAGATTCACTAAAGATCGAAGTGACCAATGCTATCGAAAATTCGCAACGTGACGTCATTTCGTTACTTCACCAGTTTACTAATGAGAGCAGGCCCTCCTTTGCTAGCGAAGCGTTGCTTCACACTCTAACGCCAGGAAGATTTTGGCTCTGGCAAATGGATGGAACGCCACAAATTCAGTAAGATGCAGATTTTACTGACCGTTACCTCTTTCGCCAGACTTGCCTTCGCCAGCTCTGTCCTGGCAAAATGCATTGGAGTGCGTAGAACATACGCAATCTTCAGTTACTTACATCATCATTTTTGAGTGTAATATCTTCAAAGTACAAATTTTCAGGGTTTTAAGGTGGCCATACATGGGCCAATAAAAGCTGCCGACAGACCTTACTGTCCCGTGTATGGGGCCCTCCCACGGGCTTCCCAGATGTCGATCGGACGGGACTAAAAATCCCGTCAAATCGCTGCCACATCTGTGTGTTGATGCTGATGTAAAACAACTATATTGACTTTATTAAGGTTCCCTTGGCATGTCTAGTTATCAGTGTAAATGTAATGTATTAGATGCACCATGTAACATAAATATCTCCATTCCGCTCTAAATTGCCCGCCTCATGCAAATTAGCCTGAGTGCAAGAACTCTACTCTGAACACTAGAGCAGCTTTTCTTTGATTTGCTTGCTCTGCCGAAGTAATGCTAGAGAAAGATCGCCAGGGTTCGGTGCCCTGGCTGTTACTTTGCACTTTAGTGAATTAGTGTTGTCTGAGCGAAGTGCTGGAGAATTTGCAGTGAATTCTAGTGAATTTGCCCCTAAGTCTTAGAAGACTGCTGTCCATGCCATACTCAACATTAATGCAAGGTGAACTAACCCATTATATGTTATTTATTGAAAAAGACAAATGGCGTCCAAGAGGCTCCTGCAACAAAATGGTATCAAATGATGGACCATTGGCCAAGGATTTTTATGATCATTATAAGCATTTCTGATGTGCATTTACTTTCTACAGCAAATACAAAAAAGGAAAGGGGGAGGGAACTTATTTTTGGGGCAGGTGGAAAAAGGTGTGATTTGCATAGGAATGTTGTGTTACAGTTCTGGACTTATCTGATTACACAAAACCTATTATTTTAGCTGTCTTCCATTTGTGTTCTTATCAACACAAATATTTTGCTCACGTGGTTCAGCAAAGGGTCTATGCTCTCACCTACTGAAACACATCACAGCTTTACAGTCAGGATGACAGAGAGGCTTAAAGGCCAGGAAAAGGGCAGCTCTTTTGTTTCATTCAGGGTTTGTTTGCTATCATATCCTTCATCTCATACTTCCCTCCCTTATTTTACCTTTAATTCTATTTTTGTGAATTTCCTTGTTGGTTTTTTTTTTTTTATTAAAAAAATTATATTATAGTATTATCTAAAAAAAAAAAAATTTGTGGTTGCCAAAGTCAGTGCCGCTGGCAACTTAATGTCATGGAGCTATTTTTGAAAATAACTATAAACCTTTAATATATAACCACCTCTACTGGTACATATTTCTAAAACCTTATTTGCTATGCTGAAATCCAGCTGTTTAACAGTTCTTTTCTTTCTCCATCATTTAATATCCTGTCAGGGAAGGAGGGATTAAACACTGATGTTACAATTTGCATCTCCGCAGCTTACTGACGACATGCAGGAACTACATAACCCACAATACATCACACTGTGATGTTCTTTTCCTTATTGAAATCACATGTGCAGGGAATTGTGGGGTTTGGAGGATGCAGACTAAAGGTGGAAATACACAGGAAGATCTGCTCGTTTGGTGTTCGCCAAACAAGCAGATCTCTCCCCGTCACATTTAAGCATATCAGCAATATCGGGCTGATCTGATTGTGGGCCCTAGGGCCCAACGATTGGATCAGAATGGAGGCCAAACGGCGGTTGGATCGTGGAACCGCATCAACAAAAAGATCAAACGGGATTTTTTTCACCTGTTCGATCGGCATCTGGCCAACTTTCTGCCAGTGGGATGGCCCCACACTCAGACCAATAAGCTGTCGACTCGGTATGTCGGCAGCTTTTATCAGCCCGTGTATGGGGACCTTAAGAACAGCTGGCTGATGATACAAAGTAACAGTAGTCAACCAGCTTAGCAAAGTAGTCAGACAGATCAGCAGGGGCTAGGCTAAAGGAACTGTTCCAAACCATTAAAAATCAGGAAAAGTCTGCATATTTTTTAATTGATGTATATTGCAAAGTTGTTTTACATTATGTTTACTTTTCAAAAAGCTTAAGTTATGTTTGTGTGGAGTTCGCCTTTAAATTAGGGGTGCCCCATCCATAATTTTTGGACTCAATTAAATCCCCAGGAAAACTATTGCCTGAGTACCAGTCCTAATCTCAACCCTAATTTGCACATTCAACGGCTAGTCACAGAAAGATCCTAAGTAATTGTGGGACTTTTGCATTTAACCACTGGTCAGCATTAACCAAATAATGACAGAAAGGAGTGATATTTCTCAACCTTAAGAAGGTTTTGAGTTTATATTTCAGTATTAATTAGGAGAAAGGTGAATAACACACTTATCTCTTCTACAGCAACCATCCTCTTTTGCTCAAGCGCGACACATTATAAAAACGCAAGGGATTGGTCTTCGAGGAATTAATAAAGGACTGAGTGCCACACTAGGACGCCATGGTGTGTTTAATATGGTCTACTTTGGGTTCTATTTCAATGTGAAGAATGCGGTGCCAGTAAATAAGGTGAGTGTATTGACCTGTGCCCAAAGATGGATTTAACTTTAACCCATATTTCCTTTCCATTTATGAAATTGATGGTATGCCCAATGAATCTGTAAAGTTGACTCTGTCGGTACCTTAGTACAGGTATGGGACCTATTATCCAGAATGCTCGGGACCTGGGGCTTTCTGGATACCGGGTCTTTCCGTAATTTGGATTTTCACACCTTAAGTCTACTAGGAAATCATGTAAACATTAAATAAACCCAATAGACTGGTTTTTAATAAGCATTCATTATATCTAAGCTTGGATCAAGTACAAGGTACCGTTTTATTATTACAAATTAAAAATTTTGATTATTTGATTATAATGGAGCATATGGGAGACGGCCTTTCCATAATTCAGAACTTTCTGGATAATGGGTTTCTGGATAGTGGATCCCATACCCGTACTAGTACTTCATCTTGGTTATTGACCCCTGGAATATTGTTGTGAGTTTACATTTCTAATGCCTTTATAACCTTTACTAATGGTTCCCAACCTGGGAAGTTGGTTTCCTACACTTCTTCAATCCCTGTAACATTTTGGGTGGAAGAAAAATCAGAAAGGTTTGGGAAACTGCAGTCTTGCAATGTCATTGTCAACAGAAAAAAAAACAAGATTATTATTATTAATAATAATAATAATGTCAGTTTTTACAAGCAGCCTTAGGACCTAAACATAAAATATGGAGAAAAAAGGGTTGTGTTTGTTACATCATGCAGTGAAATAAAGACTTGTGGATATGGTGAGCAGTACAGTTTATTATCTATACAACTGGTTGCTATTAACATGTTTGTGGTTCAAAATGTCTTGTTTTATGAGGAAATAGAGACACAAATCTCCTTGTGTGACATTTAGGTGGAGGTTGGATAAGTTTTCACATGCTGGCATCCTGATAGCAAGTCTGTAGGCCCATTGATTGGAGGAGTCTCTGTCAATACCAATGAAATGGCAGAGATTTCTTGCCTTGTCAGTTTTTTATGTATGTCTACTTATTGTGCATTTCAGTCTTTGGTCCTGTGTAGCTTAAATAGCTTAGTTGATGAGAATAACAAATATTCATGTTCTATTTGTATGTTTTCTGTGGAACCTTGAGCTAACTGACTGCTTTTTCTATTATTATTATTATAGCCTTTCCTCCTAGATTATACATTTTTACTGTACGCTGTTATTTTTTAAAATTATTATACATAATTACTGTACTATTATTTTTCATGTTTTATATGTCCGTATCAATGCTGGGGTAGAGTTTTTTGCCATTTTTGATACACACATTAGTTTTTATCATATCTGGAACAACATGACAAGGACTGGTCTGAAGGATTGTATTATTTTCTGCCTTGTTACAGGAGGAAGTAATGCATGCTATATTATTTGTTGTCTAATTACAGAAGGAAGTATAAAGCACAAGGTAGTAGATTACATACTGAAATATCACTCATTGCCAAAAATGACAAATACCTTTACTTCTGCCAAGAAAATGTGGCCTGTACTTAGCAAATGTTAACATTTTTAACAAGTTGCATTTTTAAAATGTGCTATAAATGTTCCTCTGCTTCCGAGTAAACTTGCAGTTTTCTTGAGCATTGATGATAGTGTCTCATGTCTCGAAATGTGGACAAGAGTAGTTTAATCCTTTTGGCAAAAATCACCACCATTTGGTTGACATTAGTGATGGCCGATTTTATTCGGCATCTTGTTTTAGATGCGGGCATCCAGTTTTGGACGCCGGTGTCTGTTTTTTCCACGTTTTTGCCAAATGTGAGCCGGCGTCCAAAATGAGACGCTGGTGAGAAATTCTGTGAAACGCCCCAGATTCACCCATCGCTAGTTGACATCTTTGTCTGTAGTTAACTGGAATCATTGACATGTGGCACGCAGGAATGATTCACTATTGATTAAGTATGCATCCATGTTTGTTAATCTAAATTAATCTAATGCCTACTGAATAAAAAGAGCACAGGCAGTGGCGTAACTACAGTGTCTCAGGCTCCCCTGCAAACAAATCTTCAAAGGGCCTGGTGCACTGCACTTCACTTCCCAACACACCCACCCATCTGCAGCACCCCACCCACTCCCGCCTCATGCCCACCCACTGTCCACCCAGCACGAAGCAGCTTGCATCCCACTTCCCGGACAGTGAAGATAGTGGCGGGGGTTCCACGTAACTGTAGAGAAGGGGTCCTGGGCCCCCTAGGGCCGTGGGTTCTGCTTCCTCTATAGTTACGCCACTGAGCACAGGAGAAACAAACTGGATAGGCCAGAGAGAGAGATCCCAGATTATAAACATATGGGAAGATGGTAGGCAACCAGGACTTGTTATGGCAGTGCAATATATAGGGAATAATTTACGTCCTGTTGTAAAATATAAGAATATTATCAGACTCTGAGGAGTCCCATGACCATTTAAAGGTATGAGGCTGAAGGCCAAGATCGTGGTACTCTGCAGTGACTTCTAATAACCTCAGATTTCACAAAAGAGAGTACATTATACACACATTCCAGTGAGTCATGTGACACAAATGACATCATTGAGCACCAATTATAAACAATGACATCACTAAGCGCCATTTATAAGGATATAATTTACAGAATATTCATGGCCCAAAGTTACAATGGCAGTTCTCTGAGCTCTTTTTAAAGCCTTCTTTATTAATGTCATATTACACCACTCATAGTCACATGGATTAATACAAAGAAATATGGGAAACCATCAGGTACAAGGTACTATTTGATTATTATAGAGAAAAAGGAAATCCTTTATAAAAAATAATTTGGCACTTTCCAGATAATGGGTTTCCAGATAACAGATACCGTACATACAATATAAAGAAGTGTCTTCAGGTTTGTGTAGCCACTGACATTTTGCACCTCCAGTTGTAGTACACCCATAATCCACTGTAAAGCATACTGAGAGACAACAAAAATAAAGCATAACAGTGCATAAACTATCATGTACTTATAAAGACACATATAAATCATAGTTCCTATTTAATCCATTAGGAACTAATGTACTTAATGGAGTCATCCACTATTCTTCCCTCTCTCTTAGCAATAATTAACAGTCAACCAATGGTCAAGAAGGGAGGACATATTCCAAAACCATAAACCTTTAGTCTAAACACATATGCAATTGCTCCACAGCATATCTTGAAAACAGCAATTTAATATGTATTTCCTTATAGTGGATCTATGTTATGATGTAAGTGTTCTACGTGCAATATGGTCCTTCCCATATGGAAGAGACCACTGTGAGCAACTTAGTGACAACATGTAGATGGGAATACACAACAGAATTACCCTTAAAGAGTAGTTGTCATCTCCATATTCTTTCCCCAATAGCTCACACTCCAGCTGGGGAAACAATAGTTGTTTTTATGATATATGAAGATATATGAAGTATGGAATCTGTTAGCTCAGACCACTGGTGGGGGATACAATTTGAGGATCAAAGAGAGAGAATAGAAGAGCATTTCTAGGAAAACAACAGCTTGGCTAGATGCAGATAAAATCTACCTAACCAGATACATTTTAAAAATGAAAGTAACAGAAAAAAATCAGAAGATGCAGTCACATACTCTGGGCCAAAAAGAAGGACACAGTACGTGACCAAAATGGTTGTTTTACACCACGTGTGACATCTTCTCAGATGTATAGATTTAAGATATTGTCTTTTTTTTCTTTGACACAGAACCCAGAACAGTCTGAAGACCAGGAAATGACAATGTCATTAACTAAATTCTCCAGGAAAAAGGCACATGCAGTATTTTATCTGTAACATTATGTCAGCATAGGGAAGCTTTGAACATAAGTTGTATAGGCCATATGGGAGAGTTTAAATGCCAAGGAAGTCCCAAAAGGTTCCCTGTAGTGTCTTGCTGCATCCAGATGAACAAATGTCCACAACATGAAGATAAGTCAGGGCTTCATTTTCCCATTTACACTGTCTCTGGTGATAGAATTTAAGCTGGCCGTCCTCGAAGGACTAACCTGATTGATTGGCAACTGAACTAAACATTAGATCATGAAAGGGGCTTTTGACAATCTGTTTTTAGAGAATCACATCAATGATCAAAAGTATCTTTCATAAAATAGAATTTGCAGACTGCAGTCAGAATATCTGACCACAGACTGCAGACTGGGGACAAGTTGGGAGCCATAGTCATCCCCTCTATAGATAGTTTTGTAGTCATTACTGCAAAACTGTTACTAGATGACAGGTAACTCATAGTCATCATTACTGTTTAAGTGCTATTCCTTCCAAACCAACAGGTGCTTGGAGATAACCCCTGCTCTGCAAGGCCTACAATCTATTTTATATTTGTTTGAATTAATACCCTTGTAATATACTAAATATGTTTTAAGTGTCCGTTGTCCATTTAATGTAACAAAGAAAAATGTTCACCTAAAGGAACTGTAACACCAAAAAATGAAATTGTTTTAAAGTAAAGAAAAAATAATATGTAGTGTAAAACTGATCTGTTTGCTTCAGAAACACTACTATAGTTCATATAAACAAGCTGCTAAGTAGCAATGGAGGAAATTGAAAAACGGCTATATGGCACAGGATAAGTGATGGATAACAGATAACATTATGTTCTACAGAGCTTATCTGCTATCTGCTGTGTAACTTGAGACTTTTCTCCTTTGACTAGTTGCCCCCATGGCTACACAAACAATAGTAGTGCTTCTGAAGCAAACACTGCAGTTTTACCAGTGCAGGGCAACACTGCATTATATTTTTATTACTTTGAAACAATTTCATTTTTGATGTTACTGGTCCTTTAACATGACTCTGATTCACTCCGCAGTAGAGATTTATTAACCGGTTGGCATAGTAAGAAACCTCACTCAAGTAACCATTAAAACAAAACACACATGGTAATATAGACACACAAAAACACATATACTGTACTCCTTATCATTTCCTCTTTGCCTTTATCAGTGTCCTATGTAACCTTGCTAACCCACCCACTATCTATATTCAATGGACATATAACACTTTTTTTAACCCAAAAATTTGAGTTTTGAAAAAAAATATATATATATATTTATATACTTCTAGAATTTTGCACTGAAATCCATTTCTCAAAAGAGCAAACAGATGTTTTTATATTCAATTTATTCAATTTTGAAATCTGACATGGAGCTAGACTTATTGTCTATTTCCTAGCTGCTCCATTCATGTGACGTGTGCCAACACTTTAGGATGGAACTACTTTCTGGCAAGCTGTTATTTCTCCTACTTAATGTAACTGAATGTGTCTCAGTGGGACTTGGCTTTTACTATTGAGTGCTGTTCTTAGATCTACCAGGGAGCTGTTATCTTATGGTAGGGAGCTTCTATCTGGTTACCTTCCCATTGTTCTGTTGTTAGGCTGCTGGGTGGGGGAAATGGAGGGGGTGATATGACTCCAATTTGCAGTACAGCGGTAAAGAGTGACTGAAGTTTATCAGAGCACAAGTCACATGACTTGTGGGCAGCTGGTAAACTGACGATATGTCAGACTTCAAAATTTAATATAAAAATATCTGTTTTACTCTTTTGAGAAACAGGTTTCAGTGTAGAATCCTGCTGGAGCAGCACTATTAACTGATGCGTTTTGGAAAAATCTTTTTTTTTTCCATGACAGTATCCCTTTAACTGTGCAATGTGTAGGCATTATATGGTGTTTTTTCATTCAGATGTCCTGTATTCTGCTTTATGTTTTGGAGGAATCCTGGAATCTATTAAGATTTGTTTTAATGAAATTTATGTTTATTTGTATGTTAGGTTTTTTTTTTTGTTGTGAAGCTTGATTTGACAATTGCACTCAAATGTATGTAGTAAAAAGGGCCAAGTTTGTTCCAAGCCAAATAACCAGAGACAGATAATCTACTGGATTGCTGTATTTAGACTGAAAAACAAACATCTGATTGGCTACTAAGCCTGTTGTCAACATTGCAACTATTAAGGTACTCTCCACTGAAGACCAAGTTGGCAACTTATTGAACCGTGTGTGGGGCCCTCCAACAGGCTTCCCCGATCAATATCTGGCAGAAACATCAGCCAAATGTTGATCAGGAAAGTTAAAAAATCATGTATGATCCGACTGCCTGTATCTCCTCCATTCTAATCCAATCATTGGGGTCTAGGGCCCACCATCGCATCAGCCCGATATCGCCCACCTCAATGTGGGCGATGTGGGCATCGCTCGTTTGCCAATGTGCCTGTGTATGGCCAGCTTAAGACATTTTAACAAGGGATTTGTGTTAGTGGTACGGACACAAAACTACAGGGGTTATTTATCAAAGGTCCAATGTTAGAGTTTTTTTATACCTCAAATTAACAAAAAACGAAAATTTAAGTAAAAACTCAATTGGAAAAAAACAGATCCTGCGAGTTTGAGTTGTTAAACCTGAAAACTCTAATTGATCAAGTTTTCAGCAAAACCCTCTGAAAAAAATCTCAAACATCGTGCAGTCTATTAACAAATGGATCAAGGGACATTGGGATCTTGGTTTTAAGATGGTGTATTTTTGGATTTCAGCTATTTCCATAATAAGGCTATAATAAATCTCGAAAAATGTGAGGGGTTGTTTTTAAACGCAAAAACGCAAGTTTTGACCAAAATAAAATCATCTAAATTTTGGTGGAAAGCTTGAACCTTAATTCATCTGTCCCTAATGACTGAAGTGCAGTTTATCCAGCTAAGCAACCATGGCACTCTGTTAATATACCCGAATACAGACATGAATAAAAGGGCAATAGAACATTTGCAGAGCTTTTATTAAACACCTTGCAGAGGTATATGAGGAAGTGAAACCAATGTTTGTAGCTGAAACATTTCAAGAACATTTAATCCTATGGACAATATTTTCCTTCCTGAGCTAACAAGGACTGGCCATCCTGCATTGTCAACGTCTTTATTTTTCGTTGGCACTAGCGAGGCTCCAGCCTGGGAGTTTCATGATCACAAATGCTTCGTGTACAGATGCAGTGCCCTGTATTAATTCTAAATTGAAGGCAAAAAAACCCACAATTAATGAATTTAATGAATACTGAGAAACAGCAACTATAAATATTGGCTTGGATCCATATAACTTTTCCAAAATATCCTGAGTCAGTTTGCGTGCAAAGTCTTTATAGACATATCATAATCGGATGTCACTCTGAAAGGTCACAGAGACTGGAGATGTCAGTCAAATTGATTGATCTTTTGTTGACTGAATGAGCTCCAAAAGCATGAATAGAAGAGGAGGAGCCATCAATATATATTTTAATAATGAGATGTCCCCATTACTGTTAAATATAAAGACGTCTGTGATCTATATAAACATATTTAGCTTGCAGCCACATACTTTAATATTATCCCAGAACTCCTTGGGGACATCCTAAACCTTTAAATTGACAATATGCCCTGGGTTGATTCTAAACATGTTTGACTACAGAGTATATTAGGAATCTGGCTTTTTTCATCATATTTAAGCCTCTGATGTAAGGTTCTAATAGCAAATTTGGTAATTCCATGGTATAAATACATTTTTATTATTTGATTTAACTGGGTAAGGTTTAGAGATGAGCAAATGCATCCCATTTTGCTGAAAAAATGTGAGAAACTGCAAAAAAAATTCTTCAAAGCGAAATATTCACAAGAGGCAATAAAGTTAACAGGTTTCAACATTTTTTTATCCACGCAACAATTTTTCTTTCTCCAAATGCATTAAAGTCAATGTGTGTTTTTTCTTATGGCAACATTTTTGTTGCGGCAAATGTTTGAAGTGAGTTTTGCCAAAAAAAAATTCAGAATTTTTCCACGAATCCACGGCTGGCGAAAAAAATCACTCATCACTAGTAAGTTTGCCAATAAACACAACAAAGGACTCTCAACCATAAACCCCATGTCTGAACCATTGTTTTCCACTTTCCAAGAAGAAGGTTGATCAACATGAAAGGCATTTCCTAACGAGTGGTCAAACTGTGATGTTTGGTCATTGTTTTGATTCGAGCATGTTGGGTAGTCAATCAGTGATATAAACACTATACTATATTACAAAGATGTAAATTCAAAAAAGGATGGCCCTCCTGCAAGGGCCAAAATGAGTGCACTAATAGTGAAGAATTATCATTATTAGTTATAAATGTTAGTTTTAGAATTCAATACAAAGACCAAAGACGGCCCTTGTTGTGTTACTATGTGCATGCAGCAGCATAAATATTAACATTACAGTACTTGGGGTGAATACAAGGTTACAGTCAGCCATTCTTCATTGAGCGTCCTCCCTTCTGGGAGTGTCATCTACCATCTGCAGTGCTTACAGGTAACTCTTCTACCTCTGCCAACAGGAGGCTGAGCCAAACCAAATGTTGCATAATCAAATGTCAAGATGAGTATACATGCACTGGCTTTATATAACTCTTGAAAAGAAAGCTAACTGTATTATTTAAGAGGTTTCCTGAGGTTTCTCTGTTTTTTCATCACCTTATTTCTGTAAACTAACACCTGGTACAGCTGGTGGCGTCATTTATCAGTGGTAGTGTATGAGAGGTGATGGCGTTTATAATAGCAGAACTGATTATTTTTGTGCTGCTTATGTTACTTTTGATCACTCTGATATACTCACCCTGCAACATGCATGAATCCAGGGAGATGGTGAACTGGTAGAGTAATTGCATTGACAGAATCACAGCACTTTTATACATTGGCAGGCATATTTAGCAAGAATGTTAAGAAAAGCTCCTAATTATCGGAAGCTCATCTCCCACAGACTCAATTTTCATCAAATAATTCACATTTTAAAATGTGTTAAAAAGTATTTCCTTTTTATCTGTAAAAATAAAACAGTAACTTGTCTTTGATACCAAGTAATACATACTAAATAATATAAATAATCCTTCAAAACAATCCTGTTGGGTTTATTCTCTCCATCATTTTCAATGTGTCTGCCAAATCTCAAATAAATATTGAAAAGGCAAAAAATTTAAATCAATAAAATATAAATAAAAGAAGATTGAATATTGCTTATACAACGCCCGCTGACTTCTACATAAACTTGTCATGTTTTTAGATGGGAAATGTTTATAATCAAGTGTTTTGTCAAACATTTGAGTTTTAGAAATGCAAATCTGAATTCCCTATTTTTGCTGCAAAAACTCATGGTATAAATTCAAATGTTGGTAAATCTGCCCTTTTGTGTGCGTAGATGTGCCAACAGCCCTGTTCTCAACAAACATCCTGACACATAATCCATCGGGACTTTGTCCTTGTTACCTCTATGAATACCAAATAACATTGCCTCTTTTATATTCATATATTTTCTTTTTTACACTTGGTATCCTGCTTCCTAGCCAAGACCAAGTTTTTATTGACCCACTGAAGCAATTCTTAGAAGGTCAGCTAAGTGCAGGCACTTTTAAAGAGGAGGACAAGTAGTTTAGGTGATGATATAGGTTGTGCAAGGGCCAATGGTTGGTCAAAACTGCAAGGGGAAGGCAAAATCTAATTGAAGCAAAGACAGAAGTTAGAAGCAGAGGTAAATAAGTAAAAGGTTAATTGAAAAAGATGAAATTAGAAGGGGAAAGAGAATAAAAGTCAGGAGAAAGACAGTAAAGTAAATGAACAGTAAAGCATATGTAATTCTCAGGAAGGAGAGAATGAGAGTTGGCATTAATATAATAGAGGAAAAGATGGAAAAATGAATCATAAGAAGCAAAATAGATAGGAAAGATAGAACTGCACAATACACAGGCAGAATGTAAGGGTTAAAAATAAGAAAGTGGGTGCAGCAAGGAAAGGAGGAAAACAAAAGGGTTGCATCAACGTGAAGATTAAATCGGACAAAAATTATTAAAGGCTGAGTTTTAGAAGTTTGTGAAGTTTTTTATACCTTGAATGAACATGTGACTTCAATGGAAAAAACTTGAATCAATGAATTCGGGGTAAACAATACAAAAACTCTACTTTTTTGCCAAAAAAAACCCTTGAATTGCTTGAATTAATCACGTTTTTGAATGAAACCCACAAAAAAAACCCTGAACATCATGAAGGCTACAAACATCTTCAAATGACCATTGACTCCTACATGACCTCAACAGATTTTAGCTGGAGTATTTTCAGATGCAAGCTATTTACAGCTTTGGGGTATAAGAAATATAAAAAAAATCAAGTTTAAAAATAACCCAAAAATTAGAGTTTTGACTGAAAAATACCCTTGAAAACTCATATTTTTTGGGTTAAAGACAACTTATAAATACAACATATAAATCTGCCCCTTAGTGATTAGAAGCGATATCTTTTTTCTTAGTAGGACCCTTGTCCTTATCTCTGCTGGTTGAAAGTATTTGAATAGCACTCCAATTAAGAGAAGTAAACTTTTAATTATAACTCATTAAAAACATCAGTTCCCTGATGCGTTTCATATTAAGCGATATGTAGTCATAGGTCACTTATCACTGCTGGCCATTCAAGGGGTGACCTGAACAACTGAATGGCCTTGGGGCCACCCTTTTATATATTTTACTATATAGCCAAACTGTCATCTGAATGGGAAGTACCTGTGGGCCAATGTAAATCAGTATGGCCTAAACCTATTTGAAGGTTAGTTAATGACAACATGCTTATACAACTGGAGAAATCAACTACCCTGTTTTCTTTCATTTTTATTTTTATATATAGAATTGAGTTTGTTATGCGTTGTGTCCATTGGAAACTGATCGATAATGTGCCAGTTCAGACAGTTTAATTAATTCTCCATTTTTTGTGTCTAGTTTAAATACCTGTATGGAATCTGAGTGAACGTATGTTGATACAAGGACTCATTCTAAGCGTCTAGTAATACTTATGCCCATTTAAATAAATCTAGTACAGAACACTTTACTTGGAGATAACTGAAAAATTGATGTGTGCAATCTTCAATACTTATTTAACCGTACAAGTATAAATGTGTTTTAGATTCAACACAATGCATTATTTCTAAACTCAGGTAGAACTAACACATCTGCTTACTTAACATTGTTTTCTTCTGTTTTAACCATTCATTATTTCATTCTTTCTCACTCTTTCCCACTCACTGTAATGCATGCAAACTGCCTTCGGATATACATTCATCCCACGCCTGTCCATAGAGGCCATACAGGATTCTGCCTGAGTCAATCACTCATTGGTTTTCACCAACCTGGGATAAGTAAACGTTACAGGAAAAATAATTATACCTTATAAGCACAAAATCAATATTTGTTTCTTTCCTTTCTGTTTTTTTTTTTTGTTAAAGCCAGTAATAACGCACATTTCAGAACCTATATATCACTTTGTCTTCATTTATCTACACTAGACCTTAAATGTCAAGGCAGAAATTCTAAAAAACGAATTTAGTGCTACTGTACTTAGAGTGCTCCTATTGCGTAAAAATATGCAGGTCTGACAATATTTTGCAGCAATAATATGTATAACTATATAATATTGAAAGAAACCCTGCCGCCATATATATTTATTTTTTCCTTTTTTATTTCCTTTTCTATTGTTTGTGCTCCTTTATCATTATTATAAGCCTAAGTTTAAAAAAATAATTTCACCACCTACAGTTGCAGGCTGATAGAGTCGTCACTCCGGATGGGGGGAAACAACAGTTTTTCTTGAAAAATGCCCCCCCAGCCAAGTACTCTGCTTTCCAACACTAGATTCTTGCTCCCAGTACACTGAGCAATCAGAGCCTGGGATGTGATGCCCTAGCACTGCCACCCATACCAAGAGAAAGAACCCAATGCATGCCACTGTTGGGCAAATATTGATTTCCTCCAAAGGCAACTTCAAGCAACTTTGAGGTATGATGCTTTTACCACCAGCGATTTCAGTTAGTTCCAATGGAGATGCATTTTCAGGAGATATGTTGCTCACAGTCCTGCATAAATAATCATGACAAATCTCCCTATGGGCCACTGCCCTTAGCGTTTGTCCGTCCATGCCACACTAAGGAACAGTTTTATCCAAATATGACATTAGAGCTCACCACAGAAAAGCTCACTTTCTATTCAATCCTATTCGATTTTTAGAAGTGTATTTACCAAATGGTGAACTTTTAATCATTGAAATATTTGCTTCTAAAATTCCCATAGGAATGAATAAGAACAGGTCTTGAACTAGAGGTAGGCAGAAGAGGCAGCTGCCTAGGTCATAACAAATGGGGGACCTTCCCCTAGACCAGACTCAACTGGCACTCGACTTGCACGTATACACGTGTCGTCACCGTGTATACGCGCAATGGAGGAAGTGGGGATGAGCTGGCCGACTAAGGTGCCTGGTCCGCCTCTGAATAAGAAATGTGTGAATAAGAATGTGAATTGAAGAGTTGATTTTAAGGGGAACAACTCCTTTAAACCTCATACATTATTTTATTAAATTGTTGTCCAGGTTGTCTAGACTCTATCTTATAATATACATCTATTTTATAAATCAATTTTAAAAATTTATAACACATTTATATATTCATAAAACAAATGTATAAATCACTTTTCCACTAGCACGTTGAATCTAGTCAAAAAACTTGCATAGAAAAATTTCCAGTACCTCTCTGATGTAACCAGTCTGGCAGATTTATAGATTTTTATATTTCATGCAAATAATTAACATGTAAGATATGACTATGAAGATTTTCATTCATCCAGGTCATGGTATATCTTATATATACTCCGTATAACTTCCACCTTTGGCATGCACTTCCAAGGATCCTCCGGACACGGGTATGATCAAACTAAAAACCTTTATTCCACATTACATATCACCTAACGCGTTTCATGTGTTGCCACACGTAGTCATAGATACAAACAATTTAAACACCATCGCCAATTAATTTTACATGTGGCAGGGTGGTATGTTTCCATATCCTAGCAATAGATGCCATTCCTATGCATGCTATAGCAGATAATTAAAAGAAGCGCTCACATTGACTGAAAGAGAAGAAGAGGTCACTCTCCTAGTCATATGCCTTTGCTTCAGTTTGAAATGCCATTTCATTGTTCAGTGAGGGATCCAGCTATATATTTTCCCCCTTATGCATATTATATACCTACAGAATTCCACAGGTTCTTCCTCACCAACCGCTTTCACCTGTTTAACCAGCAATATCTCCAAAGAGAAAAATTCCTCAAGTCCTAAATTGCTTTTTTTTCCCCTCTTTTTTTATCACCAGTGTATTTTACAAGTCCCACCACTATTAGAGATTTCGTTGGTAAAATGTTCCTCCTAACCCTTTAATAGAGTCAATGCATATAACCTTTGCACTCATTCACATTGCTATAGCTTGAGAAAGGTTTGTGATTATCAAAGCATTATGTATGTGGATGCAATGTGAGGACCATATGGACCTCATGGAATCAAAACAGTGTTTACAAGAGAGTAGACACACCACCAGTTGTAACATACAGGGTTTTTCTTGGTTCATTCTCTGTTTTCTCAAGATTGCAGCTTTAGGCCTGGGAAAGGATGTGCAAAAGCCAGTGGGGACCCATTTAAATACAGCTGTTTTTCCATCCTGGGCTCCATTGCTTGACTTGGTCTTTGCCTTTGCAATCAATCAATCTGTGAGTATGATGGCTTCTCACCTGAAACAATATAGCAATATTTTCAAAATTTCTTCTGATGCACAGGGAACGGTCTGTTTTGCAGCCGACCAGCGAGAGAGAGAAATAACACATATTTGAGCATACACCACAATGCCACAATGCTAGCTTTTGTAAAGGTGGAATCCTGGCCATCACAACATGTATTGCAGTAACTTATGTGCGTAATTCTTTCCTTCTGAAGGGATGAATAGGATACTTTTGAAATGTAATAGGGACAAAGAGACTTTCTCTTATGGTTACGGGCATTTATGAGCTTCAGGTTAGATGTAATGTCTCCATTGCTAGATGAAACAGGATATACCAAATACTTTAGGAGGAATAATCATTTTCAACCATTCCACTAGAATAAGTAGATCTTACATATAGTTATAGTTTAGTTTACTAACATTTCATGGTGAGGAGGGCTGGATTCAAAGTTAGGAAGATATTTGCCCAGTCACCTACCATTATAGGGGCCCTTTTGGGTAGAAATCTCGGAAAAGCACAAAGGACATATATTGTTTAACATCTGAAAGATACTTTCATTATACTGTATATTTCAAGAGCTCCTACTCTTAGGGGTTATCTAATAAAATGCTGTACCAAAAGCAGTAACACAGAGCAGGTGGAATTTTTTTGTCACCTGTTTAAAAGCAAACAGGTTATTGCTCATGGGCAAACTTAGTGCATTTTATTACATAACCCCCTTAGTATCTCAAATGTAGAAGATCACATTATTTTCCCCTTTGATTATGGCCCAAGACTGCTTGAAATGCCAAGGCCCCATGTAGCTTCTGAACAGACTACCCTACATTAAAGTGTTTCTGATTTCTCAGTATTTATACTTATAGCATACAATCAAGACAGAACACTGGATCTCATTCATTAGCCTGTAAAAATGCACCTAAACATATTTATTCTATAAAAAAAAACGTTTTTTCTCTTTTCCAGTGATGCCTTATATATATATATATCAACATAGGATGTAATTTCCCTGGCCTTTGCTGAAACTGCTTAAAAGTAGTTCAGTAGTAGTGAATCTGATAAAACTGAATCTACTAGAAAGGATAGCATGTTTGTAAAATCAATCCTGTATTTGTCAGTTTTCATTAGCCCTTAAGACTTATATTAACCTAGGGGGCCTGGCCCTTGTTCAAGGTGCTGGCATTGCCATGGAAATGCTTCGGAGCAGTGGCGCAGATGGTTCCCAAACAGCATTCCTTGGCTATTTCTTACTGCAGCAGGCATTCACTAGTTATTTATACACCCAAGGGAGCTACTCCAGTTTGGCTTAAACCAAATGTTCTAGTATCCATTTGTGTTATAGTTTAGAAAGCCACATGTAGACTCTGCATCTAGCAGCAGAAATGGCGATATAATGATGTATTTAAATCCCTTGTAAACAAATCAGAAAGGATCAACATTCAATGTGTATAAAATATATTAACACCCTTAAAAAACCATTGAAAGATAGATCTGCAAACACTGCAACATGTGCTTTAAATTTGTTCCAACTATTGTATTTTTTGCTAAGTTCTGTTTAGTTACTATTCTTATCTCTGCTAGTTTTTTCATCCATTTTTAAAGGGTAAATATGCAATGTATATACTGTATAAGGATATACATGTATCCTGCTGTGTTAGTCTTATACAGATACATCTGCCAAATGAACTGATCTTTGACCATGTTGGCCGCCCCAAATTAGGTGGATCCCCTGGATGACCACATGGAGGCCACATGAACTGGCCAATGTGGTTTTGGCCTAATATGTTTTTGCAGTCTTTCCAAGTTATATCTGCACATCATCCAATCAGATATCGATTGGGGAGGTCCTTTACACATAATGCACTTAGAGAAGATGTGTTTTGGGTCCACTAATAGCACTGTGCTCTCCTGCTTTTGTCTATTTATGTTGAATGGAAGATAAACACTATTTACTAAATGAGTATATTTTCTTTTTTTACTCCTTATGCCTGGATTGAATTAATTGTCACTGTAAGTGCCTGGAAACACTTGATGAAGTTTTGTTTGATACCATGCATACAGGTAATATACAGTACATGCCCAATATGTTGGATGCTGAGGGAATACATGTTAGGATTGCCAGTGGCTAACATTTCTAAGATTAAAGTTCGGGGGCTGTTAGACGAATAACTCCTAATGTACAACCTCTACTGTATATTATCTCTAGTAATGGGAAAGTTAATCAATTTAAAGACAAATTATACCCCCAGAATGAATACTTAGAGGACAAGTAACATCAAAAAATTTTATTGTTTTAAAGTTGCCCTGCAATGATAAAACTGCAGTGTTTGCTTCAGAAGCACTACTATTGTTTATATAAATAAGCTACTGTGTAGCCATGGGGGCAGCCATTCAAACGAGAAAAAGCTCAAGTTACACAGCAGATAGCAGATAAGCTCTGTAGAACATAATGTTATCTGTTATCCATTACTTATCCTGTGCCATATAGCCGTTTTTCAATTTCCGCCATTGCTACTTAGCAGCTTGTTTATATGAACTATAGTAGTGTTTCTGAAGCAAACACATCAGTTTTAACAGTGCAGGGTAACATTACATGAGCTTTTCTTTACTTTAAAACAATTTTTTAGTGCTACTGTTCCTTTAACAGATCACCTGACCTGAATTAATTTAGCTCTAACTGTAACAGGAAGAATTATTGGTATAAAAGGCCTTTTATTGGCTCATGTGACCTAACATGTACAGGTATGTGTGCCCTTGGTTTGTTTCTTTGCCCCGTAAATCATATGATCACAGGGTGCCCCTTACATCTTAAAATGACAGTTTTATATTTACCCAACGGCACATACTTATAAAAAAATATTTTTTATGAAAATGATTTATTTAGATGAAGCAGGGTTTTACTTTGCTGTTTTATGCGGTATATTTTTATAGAGACTTACATTGTTCAGGGGTGTAGTTTTCCTTTAAAGGACAAGGAAAGTTGAACTAAAGAAGTAGGTAGAAATATTGTACATTATGTTTTGGACTTCTGTACCAGCCGAATGCAACCACTGCCCTTTAGCAGTAAAGATCTGTGTTTCCAAAGATGCCCCAGTAGCTCCCCATCTTATTTTCTGCTGATTCATTGCATATGCTCTGTGACATGTCTGAAGTCCTGGATCATTGCTGCTATTGAGAAGCTGACACTTTAGGCTGGTGCAATAAGTTCAATATATAAAACATGGCATTTTTGCCATATACATTTTTAGGGTTTAGTTCTCCTTTAATTTGCTGTTGAATGGATATCGGTGGATTTCATATAGAGCTCTAAATTCTGATGGACATAATATTCAATTTGTCCTGTTTCCTGTAAAATATGTTTCTTCTGTTGTCTATTGCAAAGTAGGCCTGTACTGATTACTGGCCATATTTTACCCCCATTTTTCATTTAATTAAAAACCCCTAGTTCTGACCATGGTCTGTTTCGCAGACATTGCTATTTGTCTGCTATAAGCCCTGACCACTGTTTTGTTCTCTGGACTTTGTTGTCTTTCACCTGCCCTGGCCACTTCATTGGACATCTTATTGTCTTCTGTCTGTGTAGATCTGACATATTACTTGACTTTGCGTGGCTAATCCTGATGTCTGGAATTTTCATATTTCCAGGAGTTTTTGGTATCACTATTAGTCAGAACGGCAGCTTTGGTCTACTCATCTGTAATGCAACCCAGACTCATTGACAGATTCCCCTAAATATAAAAATATTATTGTATCATACAGAGTCAGTGTTAGGACAGTAAATGACATGTGACAGATATGTTACTGAAAGACAAAGTGAGGACCCTTATGATCCTCAATTGTGTCGCTGATAAATAATTTTTTATGGAAAAAGATAATTTTGTAACCATTGAGCTCATAATCTGACCCAGTAAAAAACACTCCCCAGGCTTCAGTCTTTCTCTAACAGATGGTTCCTTATCTTGGCTACTTAGAGATGAGTTGAAGAATAATTATGTAACAAAAAAGACCCCTGTAACAACCAAGTCTTAGTATCTGTCATAATGGCTGCACTAGAGATACATCAGTTGACTAGGCACTGATACAAGCTTACCTGTTGTGCCAAGAGCACATTATCTATATAAGCTTAAGCATTCAAACTTAATTCAAACAACATAAAGTTCTGCTGAAATGGGATACTTTATTTCCTGTTACCCATGTGTCTGTGCTTCTTAAGTGCTCTGAAAAAACAGAAGTTCTGTTGCATCTTACCACTGAGTTTCCTGCTGTGATCAAGGACAAGAGGGTCAGTTTTACCCTCACTTAAATAATCTCTCTCTATATATATATATATATATATATATATATATATATATATATATATATATATATATATATATATGTATATATATATATATATATATATCTCAATATCATGCAGAAAGAGCATACACGCATCAAGTGAACCAGATGATGTGGCTGCTGTGTTCCCTTTAGTGTAGGGGTCCCAATTGAGACCTTGAATGGCACACAATAGGTATTCCTCCACAATGTCTCAGGGTCCCTAAAAAAATGTTGCTGTGGGACACCCTATCTGGCCATGCCGTTTTGTGTACAATTAATTGAAACCACTTAAAAATCCCTTACTGTAACCAAAATAGTCTGGCAAAGCAGCTCACAATAACAAGCATGTCCGTGTAGCTTATCAAACCATTGACCTGTTCATGGGCGATCCTGGCCCTTTTGTCGCCTGGTGCATCACCACTGGCCCTGTTGATGTGAACATCCAATTAGTTTCCTTCACCGTGCTTATAAATAAAAGGTAGTGTTACACATCTTGTAGTATGGGCTGATAGTATCCTTGTATTCCTTTCATCAACATCAGCCTAGAGAAAAAAATTACAAGCCACAAGCCATCGCTGTGAGATGAGAGTTTGTTGACTGGCTTAGCTGTGAATTTGACAAATTGTCAAACTGTCACATTTAAATGGATCACGCCCAAAGGATTAAAATGCCATATCCATATCGATGATTTATTGTGTGACTAATCAACCTGTAAGAACTGAGAGTATCTGAAGGGCCCTCAGATTACTGCTTTGTGTCATTATTTATTTAATAAATTACTGAGCTGGGACATGTAGATTTTACACTGTCACGTTGCAGTTTTCGCTTTTGGTAATCTATTCCCTGCAACACTTTTGCTATGCAGTTACCAGCGTATCTCAGAATAAGGATATTTATGGTGATACAGAAAAGCGTGAAAGTACCTGTAGCAGTATAAATACTTGGTGTGGTATCTTTTCCACCTGCTGCATGCAACTCTTCACCTCAAATGGGCCTTTAAAAAAGTACTGGAGAATAAGCTACAACACTGAATTTCTTTGCATCGTGATATATTTTCATATTTAAAGGTTAATGTAATAAAAGATGCAGTTTTCCCAGGTGTAGTAATGCATAGCATCCAATCTAAATCTTCATCAGTAATTGTACATTCCCATTCATCTCATTCAAATGAGATGCTGCTGATTTAAGATACATTTGAAAGGAACTCAAGCAGAGCCATTTATAAATTGTGTAATATCTGAATACTTGTTTGTTTATGTAGTACCAGTGGCATACTACAAACAAGATTTTCTTGGTTGGAACAAGACATCCATATCCAAAAACATTTAGACAAAATTGACGTGAGAAAAGCAGCTTGGCCAGATGGCTTACTTCCACGTTTGCAAATTCATTTGATCCATGGGTGGTTCACCTTTAAGTTAACAGATATTATAGAATGGCTAATTCTAAGCAACTTTTCAACTGGTTTTCATTATTTATTTTTTATAGTTTTTTTTATTTATTTGCCGTCTTCTTATGACTTTTTCCAGCTTCCAAATTGGGGGCACCGAGTTTGTCTGCATGTGCGGCCAGTTTTTTGAGACGGGACACAATTCTGGGGTAACACTGTGCAGGGTGGGAGGCAGGGAGTGGGGCAGTGGGGACTTTTGGCTGTTTGGGGTTTAGGGTACAAAAAATGTCTATAGGTCCACACACTCAAAAAGAGTCAAATTCAAACTGAAAGAGTGGTATACAAAAATTCTTTACTTATATACAGAGAATTCTTTTTACAAAAGTGCCACAGCAAATAAACATATATTTTACAACATAGCAAAAAAAGGACAATGCATATCATAAATACCACTCATAAATTTGAACATCACAATAAAATGTAAAGAAGAACCAGCAAGGAGCGGATATACCTACCAATGAGAATGGCCCCAATGTTTGTCAAGGGGATTCTAATGTTTGACAAGTTTAAGGAAGGTTTAAATACTCTGTTTAACCACTCTCAGGGATCTCCGTTCGCGCGCTTCCTATATTTCCGGGTATGTGACGTCACTTCCGTGGATGAATCATTCATCTTGTGGGATTAGGGTAAGGCCAGATGTGGCGTTTTTATGCAGGTGTAAATCCGCATAAGCTGTACTACCACTGTAACTAGTGGAAAACACATGGGCTCATTTATCAACACTGGGCAAATTTGCCCATGGGCAGTTACCTATAGCAACCAGTGATTAGCTTTTTAAAGCAAGCTACAAGTAGAACAATGAATGCAATCTGATTGGTTGCCATGGGTTACTGCCCATGAGCAAATTTGCCCAGTGTTGATAAATGACCCCACTATAGCAATTCTCACAGGGTTCTTGCAAGCTGAAATCCGCCATGGGACGTCAGTATTGGTGTTTTTCAGTAAAAACACCAATACGTCAAGAAACTTCCAAGTCAATAGACTCAGGCCCGGATTTGTGTAAAGGCCACCTAGGCCCGGGCCTAGGGTGGAAGGATTTTAGGGGGCGGCATGCTGCCCAGCCACACCCACATTGGTTCAGAAACACTGGGGATATGCAGGAGATACAATAGTTTTTTAAATTTGCAGATAAAGGGCAGAGTACGGGGGTGACGAATAGTAGTGAGCCTAGAGGTGCCAGCAACACAAATCTGGCCCTGAATAGACTCTATGGGATCTGCACATTTGAAACCACACATTACGTAAAAATGCATATACGTTTTTACAGCGCATTAGGCCAGTGATGTAATTAAGTTGCGTATTGACAATCATTCCTGCTCCATTTTGCATGTAAATAGCTTTTCTATTTTTAGCCAGCGGAATTATGAGGAATGAGAACAATGAGAAGTGCATGCTGGGAAAAGAAACCTACGTACTGAAAAACGCATGAAAAACACATGTTGACACATGTCGCTTGTGGTTTCAGTGACATATTTACACCCGAAGGAGCATTTTTAAAAACGTGACATAAAACTGCCATGCCCGGCCTTGCCCTAAGTTCTCCTTTCAGGGGCAGATTTATCAGGGGTTGAATTTCAAATTCATGGGAGTTGTTTTAGACCCCATGAACTCGAAATTCGACCAGTCTAAATGTATTTTAAAAATTGGGTAAATATGATCCACCCGAAAAACTCAAATCGAATTTGATTTGAGCTTTTTCTCTGAAAAAAAACTTGAATGTCAGAAAGGCTGCAAACATCACATGGACCTCTCCCATGGACATATACAGCCATTAGTCCGGTTTAAGGTGGCGAATAGGATTGGATAACTCCCTAGTCAAATTTAACAGTTTTAGCCATCAAAAATTCTAATTTTAAATTCTGATTTTCAAATCATTCAAATGGATATTTAATTTAAATACACGGGAACCAGATGCACTTAATGTAAAGGGATGTAAATTGTTTTATATAACAAGATAATACACCAAAATTGAGAAACAGAAAATTAGAGAACCATAGAGAGTTAAGAAAGTGAAACAAGGCTGAATTCAAAATAAATAAAAAGTGGGAGAATTTTTTTTAAATATAACTAAGATGCATAGGAAACAGGAAGAAACTAATATCCAGCAACCACAATTGAAGTAGAAATAAATGTTGCAAAAATAAAATACCAGCGTAGATAAAATAAACTAAGGGGCAGATTTACTAAATTCATGTGAAGGATTTGAATATTCGCTCGAATAGTCTCTATTCAATTGTGCAACTATTCGAATATGCAAATTAAGTATTTTCGACAATCGAATATAGAATATTCGGTCGCATCAGATAGATCGAATAAATATATATTCGATCTTTCGACTGTTCGCCAGTTGAAACTTGCCCTTTAAATTTTTATTCGACTGCCTACTTCGCCAGATTGAACCTACCGAATTGCAATAGAAGGGTATCGTACGATCGAACACTTCGAACGTTCGATTCATACGACTTTGGTGAATATTCTAATGTGTTTTCTGTGACTTCTCGTAGAATCGTTCGATCGTACAATTCTGGCGAATAGTCGAAAACGCACTCAAAACTGGCGAATATTTTTTTCGATTTTGCCTAAAAGGCCTCAAAAATTCGATCATTAGTAAATCTGCCCCTAAGTGTAGATAAGGAATCAAATAAAGAACAAATTGATGTGAAATGAAGGAGTAATGTGTGCTATAGCTTTTTATTTCACTAAAAGCTCTAGAAAATAGTTGATGATGATGTAAGCTCCGGCTGCTTTTTAAAGCGTCAGTTAAATGTGTATTTCATCTATGTCTACGTGTGGGAGCACACGAAACATGTCAGCCCCCATATGCAATAAAAGGCACTAAGTTTGCCCAGGAGCAGTAACCCATAGCAACCAATAGGATCTTTGCTTTTAAACAGGTGACTGCTACATTCTAGCTTCTGATTGGTTGCTATGAGTTACTGCTCCTGGGCAAACTTAGTGCCATTTATTACATAAACATTAAAGTGTTTTAACTAATGTGAAATAAAGCTCTTTGGAACTTTTCATAGCCTCCAAGACGTTCGTGATTGCGTTGAAATTTGGTCGGATAATTTTCAATTCGACCCTTGATAATTCTGCCCCTAAGTTTTTCTGGCTTCAACCCTTTGTATGTCTTTCTATAGCCCTTCGTACACTAATATGCACCTAAAAGAGGCCACCTGGGGGCATCGTCAGATGAAAATGTCCAGCACATCAAAAAGGAATATTGTGGGTTACTTAGGAACACCTGCTGGTACATGTATGTCAACATAATAAACTCATGTGCACCATTACTCTTAATGGGGCAGTATACCCCCTTGCTGTATTTGTTCAATAAATAGTGCTTGTGCATATTTTGCCTATTGTTTTTTAATTAAGAAAGCTTGGTGATGAGGTCCAGTTCATTATACATTTGTTTGAAGCTCTTTGTCCTAGCATTTGCTCACAGCCGTTTGTAATTTAACCCTCATGTTTGATGGTAGTTAGATTTTTAGCACTCTGACCTGGACACGCTCTTCAGATACATGTATAGGATCCATTATACCGAAACCTGGCATCTAAATAGAAGAAAAAAAAGTTATATTTTTTCAAATGTACAGACTTTGTGAAAATTAATTTAGGGCTCTTTAATCATCTCTAGCTCTTGCAACGTTCTACTCTGATTTTTGGTAAACGGCACCAAGCTACTCTAATTGTTATAGTTTAAAGAACACAAAATGTACAGTAACTTACATACACTGCAGCACTGTGTTTCTTTAATGGATTCCTTAGTGCTCAAGTGGGGAACATATTTCACTGAGAGATGGGTGGGCTAGACAAGAGGTCATGTTCTGTAATCAGAGAAGACTTACTGGTTACATTATAATGCAATGAATTACAGCAAGGGTGCAGGACAGATGGAACAGCTTATCAGAAGTGGCAGTGGCTTGCACAGTGAAGGAATTCCAGAATATGCCTCCTTCTGTATATGGTTATTCTGAGTATGGATGGATGCCAAAGCAGCCACATCATTAATTAGCCAGGGTAATAGGTAGAATTGGAATGCCAGTGGATTATTAGCCTCGGTATAGCCACACAGAGCTTGTGTAAATATCAGGGCGGATGCTTATGTCATTTGCAGCCCCCGAGTGACTGGTCCCTTGGATTAAATTGCAAGAATAAATCTTTCAGTGTATATTTTGTCTAATATATTCTCTCTGATATATTCTCTGATAAACAGAAGCTACTGAGACATTGCCCCAGCCTGGTCCCCCTGTGCCTTCTCATTCAATTTGCATAACAGTTGATTGAAAAAGAAATTGAAGATGGGATTTGTTTCCCCTATGGAAATAGCATGTTGGAACAGTCACAAATAATAGCGAAATGTTTCTGTAGCCGTTAAGCAGGTGCTTGAGTGCTCTTCTGAGACTTACATGAGGGCTGTCCAACTGAAGGCCCATGTGTAGTCCTCCAAACTTTTTTTATTGGCTCCTTAGCCTGCCCAAGGGCTCCATAGATTTCTTTGGATGACATCATCAGTGTAATCTAATCCATCCAGTGAACATATGGTATTTGGGAGAAGTCCGGCAGCATTCTGTTCTATGCAATATTCCTGGGTGGCAAAAACTTCCTCAGTATTTTTTTTTTTAGATGTCAAACAAATTGCTGGAAATTCCTTATGGAAAAGTCTGCACAGAAGATGTTTATCTGAGGCATTTTTGTAATTTTAAGCAATTTTCAAATTAATTAGAGACTGCCATTGTATTTTTAAGTTATTTGCAAAATGTAATTTGCCACTGAAATTAACTGAGTTTGTTATGTGGGTGTTATATTTTCTCTTATTATGCAAAAATAAAAATGGGAGTTCCTTTGTCTTAAAAACAGGCCAATAAAATCTGGAGACTTGGCCCCTCCATGTGGTGTATGGGCAACTGTCTGTCCAACTGATAACTAGTTAAAAATCAGCCAGATATCTATTGAGCATGGATCCGCCAGGTGAGGATCATAGTGGTGCGTTGATGTGCCCAACAGTGTGATTTGATATCTTGGACAGTGATCTTATCTGCCCAATTGAACTCAGAACTAAAGCTGGCCATATACGCAACAATCCGATCGTACGAAACACTTGCCTCCAAACCATGAATTTAAAAAATAACTACCTGCTTTGAGGTTTACTGGGTGCATCATCCAAGGGGTTGGTAAGCAACATGTTGCTCATGAGCCACTGGTTGGGGATCACTAGTGTAGAGTGTCATGCCAACATTGCTCCCTCTCCAACATGCTCAGCCCAAACTCTGAGTAATCAACAATATACTTCTTAACCATTAATAATGGTTCATTTATTCAATATTGCTACTCTTTGTTTAAAAACAAAATTGTATTTTATTGGTGAAGTTCCCAAACCACAACTGACAGTGGCTGCAATTGCTAGAAGCTATTATACCAAGACTTGAATTCAACAAAATGTACAACCATGCAAACCGTCTCATATTTAGGTGATTGACACATTATGGGGCAAATTTACTAAATTCACATCTATTCACATGAAGGATTCGAATTTCGATCGAATTTTCAAAAAGTTTCAAATTTCGAATATGCAAATTAGGTACATTCGACCAGTGAATTCAGTAAATTCTAATAAAAATCTATTCGAATACTCGACTATCGAATTACTTCCCCTTTAAATTTTTATTCCACTGCCTACTTCGCCAGTTTCAATCTGCCAAAGTGGCTTTGTCGAATTTTGATTACATTTTTTAAATTCGATCGAATGGTTAAAATGGTTCGAATTGTTCAATCGAATTTTTATAATTCGATCGTTCGACCAATCGAATTGTGGTAAAATCCTTCGAATTCGAAGGATTTTAATTCCCTAACTATTCCCATGGTCGAATTTCAAATTCTTTTTATTCGAAATTCGACCAGTAGTAAATCTGCCCCTATGTGTTGACACTTATTTACATGATGTGTTATTGTGTGACTAGTTGTGTTGTCTCTGTTGTTGTTTGTTTTTTTCTTCATATCCTTTCTCATTCCTGGATTTTATAAAAAAAAAAACTACTGCAAAACCATATGGGATTTTACTATTCTATTCTCTATTAACATCTGAACATCTAACATAAGTGATACATGTTACTGGCCAAATTTGGGGTGGGTGCAATGCAAATTCACAGTCTTATGCCTTTGTTCATAATCTGAGACTTTTGTCTTGATATTATGGAAGCAAACGTAAATTCATTCATCTGTAGAGGCTCCCAGTTTGGAGATCACTGGCCTAGAAAACAACAGTCCTTTGCCCCCACCGCTGATATTCTTTCTGCTTTGGAAGTACTTGGCATGTGCAAAGTGGATATTACCTGTTCACCTACAGAAACAGACACCAGGGTAATGTTGAACCAATTCAGTAACTCACAACCAATCAGCAAATAGTTTAGAACTGTTAGGGCTGTGACACACTAGGCTATTTGGGGAGATTCGCCTCGATTTTGGGGCAAACAATCTCCCCAAACGCCTTCCCTCACTCGGCACTGGCTTAAATGAAAAATCAGCAGCGCTAATTACATGTGGCGATTCGTTTTCTAATCACAGCGTGTAATTAGCGCTGGCGATTTTTCATTTAAGCCAGCGCAGAGTGAGGGAAGGCATTTGGGGAGATTGGTCGCCGCAAAATCGAGGCGATTAGTCGCCAGGCGACTCAATCTCTCCAAATAGCCTAGTGTGTCACAGCCCTTAAACACAAGCCAGAAACTGAAAACAAATCCCTGGCTGGTCCCTATGATTTTTTACACTGGGGAAAAATGTCCTAGTGTTATGAGCATGTGCCCTTTGATCTTTTCAATGGTAAAACAATGAACTTTTTTTTGTAAAATTCTAAATCAATTTTTCTTTTCTTTTATTTGCAAAGTGCAAAGCGTGTTCATCTCTATTGAAATTCGACTCCATAACGAAAAAAACATTTGTGTATAGAACCCAATTTGCGGTGCGTTTATTGCAGAGTAAGAAATGGCATTATTTTGTGTGTAGCTCAGTGCAAGTGATTGATATTGGGCTTTAACAAGGTGTGCAGGATTGGGCCATTACACTCCATGATATGGAAAAAAAACTTAGAGCTTGGTAGTAGGGCTATGAATGGCGCTCTTCCGTATCTGCACAACAATTTATCTATAATAGTTTATTTGTGCCAGAACCATATAAATAAATAAAACCAAAAATATGGGCCATTAAGGCTGCCAATACAATTTTACAGAGACCCGTGTGCTTTTGATCAGTGCCTGTTTGGAGGTTCATGTGCCTATGTGAACAATACAAATATATATGAATATACAGCACTTGGACCATTACTAGCATGCTATGTTTTACTGGAACATTATTCAAGGCTAGACTACCATACATTTTGGACGCAGCATTACTTTTTATTATGTGTGTGATAGGCTATTGTTTAGTTTTGGCATAAATAGATTTTTTTTTACACTGAACTGCAGATATGAGCAAGCGCCTCTAAAATTTTAGCTAGCGACCTTCTCTTCTTCACAGACATAAACAGAGTAAAATACAATTAAATTATAGTTAGTATAGGAGATGGAATGGCAGCAATAATGCGTCTTGCATGCAATAACACAATGTCAGCAGCTATTGAAGACCCATTTTAAGGGATATTTCACCTTTCAGTATATTATAGAACAGCCTATTCTAAGCAACTTTTATTCGTTTTTAAACTTTTTATAGTTTTTGGATGATTTCACTTCTCCTTCTGTTTCTTTCCAGTTATGTTGAAAGATGGGGGGTCACTGACCCCAGCTGCCAGAAAACAATTGCTCTTTGAGGCTACAGTTGTATTGTTATTGTTTCTTTTTATTATTTATGTTTGCATGCTCTCCTATTCATATTCCAGACTCTCATTCAAGCCACTGTCTGGTCGCTAGGATTCTAGCAGCCAAGTAGCTATTCCAAACAGAGTTCTGCTGGATAAAAAGCGAAATAATTCAAAAACAATAAAAAATTAAGGCAAATTGTCTCTGATTTTTCATATCTTCATCTTGCCAGCTGGAACTTATATGAAGGGTCAAACATTGCCAGCATCTGGCTTCAATTTAAATGTATTGAAGGTCATTCAGATTTACCTAGCTGTTATACTGTATTTCTTACATACAGTCAATGCCTTAAATGCTATTAAATATTAAAGAGCTAACACCAGCAATTAGAGCATTTTTTTACATTTATCATAACATTGTCTTTGCAAGCTTTTTATAATCTTGCCATAAAAGTATTTGGCTGATGCTTTTGCATTACCTTTCTTATCCTCATGTTCCTCTGTGAGGGGGCTGCAATATTTGTTCAACAATTAGCATTCTAACTGACAGGTTCAGAAAAGACAGTCAGGTTGGCAAAACAGTCAGTTTTAGGAACTTCAAGTAACAATTACGAACAAAAGCAGACCTATCGGCAAAAACGATCAACAAGACCTATAGGTAACTTTTAATGTACATTCATATTTTGAAAAGTAGTTTTTTCAGTGTCAGTATCACTTTTGTTTAGGAGTTTTTCCCCTTTAAATGTAATTAATACACGTTTCTAAACATAACGCCCTCCAGCTTTTTACTCCCAGGAGAACAAGTACAAAGTATATCGTTTCCAAGAAGTGTGTGCAGCCACATACATCTAAGGATCTTCTTGCTTCACACTTTGTGGCTGTCGTATCACGAGCAGCGCAAAGTTCCAGATGGCGAAAGGACCGTGTTAGCATCAAGCTGTCAGCAGCTTTAAACTGGGCATTAAATTTGCATCCCAATTAAAGCTGTTTGCAGGTAATTTTTGCCAAAAACAATAAAAGTCTTTGAGCCGGGGGGCGGCAATGATGGGATCGGCATGTGTTACTTGGAAGTCAGCAGATTCTGAATGGTTTTTCATATGCTCAGTCGGCCTCAGTAGACCATAGAGCAGCTAAACCCTAGGCTCTATTTACCATACAGCCTGCAGCCTCTCAAAGGCCATAAAACACCATTACTGACCGCCCATCTGTCTCTGCAATCAGCGCCGTCTTGCCAAGCGATTAGCATTTTTAACCCTACATTTTTGCCACTCTACCCCAAAATTTATATTTTGCATAACAAAAACATTATTCTGAGCAACTTTGCAATATATATTATCTGCTGCTATAAAATGATTGTTTACTATAAACTGCAATTGAAAGCCATATTTATTTGTTTGTTTCTACACATTTGATTCTGACACTTGAGACATAGTAGCTGAAGTATCTTATCTACTTCTGTTTATCAACTGCCTTCTGCTCCTTACTTCAAGAGTCAGAACTGGCAGTGAAGAAAATAGAAAGGGACTGAAAAATACTGCAGTTACATATATAAATACAGGAATGGGATCCGTTTTCCAGAAAGCTCTGAATTATGGAAAGCCCGTCTCCCTAGACTCCATTATAATCAAATAATCCAAATTTTTAAGTGTTTTAATTTTTCTCTGTAATAAAACAGTACCTTGTACTTGATCCAAACTAAGATATAATTAATCCTTATTGGAAGCAAAACCAGCCTATTGCTTTTATGATTTTCTAGTAGACTTAAGGTATGAAGATCCAAATTACAGAAAGATCCCTTATCCGGAAAACCCCAGGTCCCGAGCATTCTGTACAACAGGTCATTATTTTTAATGGATGGATATTGGAAAGTTGCTCAGAATTACATTTTCTTTCACTTTGCAAAAATATTTTTGGTTGGCATTCCCCTTTTAAATACATTATTACAATGTTATTATACACAGTAATCATTTACCAGTAAATTTGTTCGTCCTGTATTTCCATTTTCCTGTCCCATATTTGCTTATTGATCTAATATTTATAGTGCTGGAGGCACGAAGAAGCTTAAATGAATGCTTAACTAGGACTAACCAGGGGAATTGAGCCAGACTTCCTCATTTGTAAATATAGTGATCCAGCCACATAAACTGAGCAATACAAAAGTAGCCCCCCAAGGACCAAAACTGGCGATTTCCTTAACTAGACCAGTGTTAACATATTACAGTCATCATTTTTGCCATATTTCCCTTCAGGGCCCCTCTTCTTTTTCTTTCCCCTTATTTTTAAGGGTTAGGGTATAGTTTAAAATTTTAATTGAATAAATGTGAAAAAAACCCATCCAAAGCCTCTCCAATTTGCCTCAGAAGATGAAAAAATCTTTCCTGACTAGACCCCGGATCAGATAGTATATTTCAGAATACTTTGTGAACTTTTTTTTGTTTTGGATTGTTATTTATATTCAAGTTTTTTAACTATAAAATCCAAAATTTATTGGAAAAAGAGACTTTATTATACACCGAGGATGGAAAAAGTCAGAATCCAAAAAGAATCCATCTCATACCTGCTGAGGTTGTATGTAAATAAGTGGGAGAGGTCCCTATCGTATTTGGAAGTTTCTGTGGTTTGCAGTGGAATTAGGCCAAAAATTCTGACTATTTTGGCTTTTCAGGAGAAGACCCAAACAGATTGAGTGGATTTTTGCTTGATTTTTTCATGTTTTTCCCCGATCCGATTACATTTTACTTTTTTAATAATAAATAAGCTCCAATCGTGGATTTAATTTGGTCAGACTTTTTTTATTTTAATAGTCAGATAAATTCAGATTTTGTTAAATAAGCACCCCCAAGTAATATGAAAGAAAGCAGATCGAATTTTCAAAAAGATTCTAATTTGAATTTTCAAATGTTTTTTGAAGACCACTTCGACCGGTGAATTTTGAAAATTCGATCGAATCGACTGATTCAAATAAAAGTCTATTCAAATATTCAACAGTCAAATTACTTCCCCTTTAAATTTTTATTCGACTGCCTAGTTCGCCAGATTATTTTTGATTGAATAAAAATATTCGATTGAATGGTTTATTGATCGATCGAATATTTGCTATTTGATCGTTTGACTAATCGAATTGCGGTAAAATCCTTCGAATTCGATATACGAATTGAAGGATTTTTATTCCCCAACAATTCCCAGCTATTCACATGGTTGAATTTGAGGGTTTTTTAAACAATATTTAGTATTACTGTGCCTGTTTGCCTATTGTGTTGTTTTTTTTTATTGTACTACTCTTTTAGAAAATGGGCCATATTGCCTTTTAATTCCATTAAAGACAATTCTCTCTTTCCATTCTTCTGGAGGAAGATTTACAGAAGGCTTTGTAGAGCAGCATACGATGAATTTTCTGGCAATGAGCAGTTAGCATATATCTCTGTCCATTAGATCTTATGGAAAGATCCCCATTTAATGGACAGAGATGTACACTTACTGCTCATTGTCTGTAAATGAATTATATGCTTCTCTACAAAGCCTGCTGAAAACCGTGTTGTGTGTATGTTCTGAGTCAGCAACGCTTTCTAATAAAAGGGCACTGTCCATCCCAGAAAAGCTCCCATGCCCCCCCCTTAATATGCTAGAATAACTTCAGTTGGAACAGTAAATGAGGCAGAAATTGCAGTGCTCCTGATTATGAGAGGGAAGGAAATTGGATCAAGAAGGATTCAAAGCTTTTATGGTAAAACCTGGTCACTAAGATCTGCATTCAGTAGGGGAAAGGAGTCCTTGCTCAATTTATTTAGGTACAGTATTAATGGGCCATGTCCCATCTACTCTGCTTTGCCCTTTAGAACCTTAAACTATCCACCTTACATGGATGCCAAACCTGCTGCTGGACAAGAAACTCCCAGGAATTATTGGCAGTATATAACCTGCTGCTGGACAAGAAACTCATCAGGAATTATTGGCAGTATATATATATATATATATATATATATATATATATATATATAAAATATAAAGCGAGAGATGCCAGCACAGCACGTCTATAGGTCAACTGTGCCTGGGTGCAAAAGCTAAAACAATGTTATTTATGCATATATATATATACACTACACTATTTCACTATTTAACACAAGCACTCCAATATATATATATATATTCAAAACAACAAACCGCACATCCAGGACTCATATCAAGGTGAAAAATGGGTGTTTATTCCCAACGTTTCGGCGTCCCTACTGGAGCCGTCCTCAAGGTTTTTTTTTTTTTTTTTTGTCTCCCTTGAGGACGGCTCCAGTAGGGACGCCGAAACGTTGGGAATAAACACCCATTTTTCACCTTGATATGAGTCCTGGATGTGCGGTTTGTTGTTTTGAATGTATTGGTTATTTACCAGCACCCAGGCAAATGTCTTTTGTTTTGAGTGCACCAGTATATGGACTTTTATATATATATATATATATATATATATATATAGCCCCCAGCAGGACTGGACTGAGAATCAAAATAGGCCCTGGTATTTCAGGTACACAGAGGCCCAATCAGCCCACATAGAGGCCACTAAATACTGACTTTCTATGGCACCTTATAGCAGCCCATCTGGCATTTGCCCTAACCCACAGATTGCCAGTCCGGGCCTGGCCCCCAGGGAAAAATGTTTGCACAACTTAACGGTAACATTTGGTATCAAGAGACACTTTTAGTTACAAAGTATGCATAAGTGTCCATGCGTCAGTCCTAGCTAAGTGAAAAAGAGAGTATTATCTTTGGGGGAAGAAAGACCATACCTGCTTTTCTCTTTATTTAGGGTTAGTCCACATGAGCAGATTCTGGGAGATTTAGTAGCCGGACGACTAATTGCCTTTTCTTCTGGGCGACAATCTCCCCGAACTTTCTTCATGTGTCTTCCTATTTGCTATGATAAAAAGTCAACTGCGCTAAAGCACATGCGGCACTTGGTTTTCCAAAGTTGCACAAAGTTGCCTCACGAGGAAAGTTCGGGCAACTTCGGAAAATAAAACGCTGCATGTGCTTTAGCGCAGGCAGCTTTTCATTATAGCGGATGGGAAGACACACAAAGGCAGTTTGGGGAGATTATCGCCCAGAAGAAGAGGCGATTAGTCGCCAGCTGACAAAATCTCCCTGAATCAGCACATGTGGACTGACCCATAGCATGATCTCTTCCAAAGACACCATTACGTGGGGGTTGGGAGAGCAGGCATTAAGGAGAGAGCCACCTCCCCATAATAAAAAAACACACTAAAATGCAGTTCATCCCACGTAGGTGTGGCTTGTAATACATACTTCACAATTTAATCCCAGCACTACAATATATATTAGGACCTTTCTGAAGGATCCTTTGAAAAAGGTCCTAATGAGGACCGAAACGTTGGACTCTGATATGATATTTTGAAATTCGCAGATCTATATAAACTATAACTGTGCACCCCAATTATATACTATATGAAAAGAAAATTTTGCCTTAGAGTGTGGATCCTCTGTTATATATGTATGGATATATATATACGTATAGGTGAGAATGACATGGAATTACAGAAGTGGTGGGTGTGTGTGGCTTTCTTCATGGTATGAACTATGATTCACTATTCTTTGCTGCTGCATTTATCCGATTGGAAAATAAGGGAGGTTTTTCTTTAAACCATTGTCTCTTGAAATAGAATGCTCTATATCAATGAGTTTGTTGTTTTCAATGCATTCAACTTGTCTCCTTATTTGCATTCATACAGGTATCCAGGATGGCCATTTTATCTCTGTACCAGCAGTTGCCATAGCAACCCTGGTGGATAAGCACTTCCTGTATTACTCTCTGGGGCAGCCCACACTAGGCAGCTTAGAAAGACTCTCTGCGCACAATAAACTGTACTAGTATACTTTTATGTGAGGAGAATTTACAAATAAAATGTAGTTATGAATGGTTAAGAAGAAGGAAAGAAAGAATACCCCACTTTTCCTCTCATATATTGATAGTCATTGGTTATATGTCCTTGTGAATAAAGAATTGGCTAAAAGGATTAAGCCAACTCTAATTAGATAGACTGAAATTCCACTTAGTTGAATCAGTTCAATAGTGACTCATTTGGTTTAGTCAAAAATTAATTAGAAATTACTAAAGTGCCGTGCTCAATTGATTATACTTTAAGTTAAGAACAATTCATTAATGCGAGAATAATTTTCAGCCCAAAAAATTGTTAAAAAAGATTTATATCAATTGTAAATAGCAATAAGTTATTAAATAGTGAATAAATAGTAAAAATTAATAATTTATCTGTGCTAAAAAGATTTCAATAATAAGGGTATATCAATTAATCCAATTACTACAATTAATTAGGTAAGAACATTACAATAAATTAGTGCTCAAGTTCATACAAGATAGGAGGAAAAGGAAAATAAAGGAGAGGTGGAGTTGTCCCAAAAGCTACTACCTATTTGTTTACTTCCCTGGGACACCACAAAGGTGGAGAAGGCAGAGAATCCGGGACTGTGGTCTCAGTTTTTACCTAAACCCTGCCACTTCAACAAGAACATGAGATATCCTATAAAACCACAAATCCGCGGCCTCCTGGTAAATGAGAAAAAGTTTCAAGTAATCCCTTGAGCTCTCTCCAATTCCCACCCCTATATTCAACCAAAATTATTTAAAAGAAAATCAAGGTTATAAACCGCCAACGCGTTTCGCAAAAATTTTGCTAAAATTTCGCTTTATCAAGGCGTTCCTGAAGGCCTCCGGATGCAAAGGGGTTTAAAAACCCTTCCGTAATGTGCATCACTTGGTATCTTCTCGCGAGAGTTATACGTCAGCATGAGCCTCTCTATCTCGCGATAATCGATGTGTATCTCTTCCGGGTCTCGTAGTTCAGCATATGTCCATAGCTTCAATCCCGCTCGCCCATTATCTCGCGGGAGATACCCTGTTTTTCTGGTTGCTTGGATACCTTGTGACGCTCTAATACTGTCATCTCTTTACACGATCATCATTAATTCATATTTCCACCGGGGGCCTTGTTCATAATAATCGATTGCTTCACTCCATAATATTAATTATTGTTTTAAGTAAAAAATTATATAGCTTTATTAATTTATAATAAAAATCATTCCAATCAATTTTCTCTCAGTGATTATCCATGAGTGTTGCTTGATTATTAATTTATAAGCTTATGATTCATTTACTATCACTTAATTCTTTTGATAATGAATTATAGTACATGATTCTATTTAATCAATTAAGAGTAGATTTTAAATTTTTTCATTTATTTATTGATAAATTATAAAACCATGATTAAGATTAGTTATAATTAGAAAATATTTTTTATTAAATAAATACTGTAAAAAGATTATTTTCGTTTATTCCTTTGGGGGATATGGTATCCATTTTAAAAATCCAGTAACTTTCTCGTTTCATTAGGGCTTGTTCCAGATTTCCTTTACGGATTCCCAATTCTACTTTTTCTAAAGCCCAAAATTTCATTTTCCCTGGATCCATATTGTGCAATTTTTTAAAATGTTGAGCTACTGTTGAGATGGTTTTATCACTTCTATTTTCATTCCCTGCATTTCTAATGGTACTGCAATGCTGTTGCATCCTGGTTTTAAGCATTTGTGCGGTCATCCCTATGTATTTTTTATTGCACGGGCACTCAATAAATCACTCCTTGGGTTCTGCAATTTATGTAATTATTGATTGTATGTATTGTCCCAAATCGATCTATGAAGTTAGTGTTTTTTTGTAATTTGTTGCACATGTTACAGTAGTAGTTATGAATGGGGCACAATGTAGTATTTACTTTTTTATATGGGCTGAGTTATAGTTTGTTGTCCCTTTTTATGTTGTGCTAAATAGTGTAACTGCACAACGGGACATCTGCAAAGCAAAATGTGTAAATAACATTTGTTTTGTATAAACTGCACAACTGTATTACTCTCTCTTGATTCGGAGAGTGTCTGTCCCTTTAAGTGGAGGTGTCCTAACTCCTGCAATTGGTTAAAGCTCTTTAATTCAAGGGCACGGCCGGCGGTGCATTACTACAGCGAGCTTGTTAGTTTAGTAGCGGGAGAACATTTCCTGCTGACAGATCTGCGACATCTGAGGAGAAATGTGGAAAAAACCTGCAGGCCAGCGGCAGCCGTGTGTGTGTGTGCACTGGATTTTTTCATGACTCTTTTATTTCATTTAACATTTAGGGGTCTTAGGGACACAGTCACATTTTAGTGAGCTTCCTGGTTCAGGGTTTGCTGTCATTTGTAAAATATTCTGGCCAATTAGCTAATAGAGTGCTCAGGTTCCTTGTGTTTTGATACAGTAATACTAAGTACATTGTAAAGGCCAATTACACAAATCATCCCCATATGTCGAAACCAGAGTCTCGTTATGGACTGTATTTATGAATCCTGTGTGAGGAAACGTGCCCGCAGGCAATTTGGACCATGTGCGAAAACAGAGCCAATGGGATTGTCAGGGAAGAAATGTTGCAACCCAAGGAAATCCTCCCTCATCTCTCTGCAAGGAGCCCATTGTGCTGGGTGCCAGGTTGCTGATTAAAGGCACATTACCCACAATCCAACTAAACCCACTTATCAGGCTCAGAACAAATAACCTCTCCCCTCACTGACTCAGCCAGGAAAGCACAGTATTAGCAAAACACCTAGCGCAGACACAAAAGTTCTTAGTCGCCCTATTGCTCCCAGTGGGAAAGGAAAGCTGCAGCAATGGGAAATGTATTTTCTATAAGAAGGTCAGGATTATTGCTGGGCTAGAGGCGTGCTAAGCTTTCAGCTGTTGTTCTTACATTAGGCATATAGTCCATTGTAGGATACAGGTGTAGCCAGAAAAAGAGATACAGTATTCCCTTAACAGGACTGATTTTTATTGATTGCCCTGGGCAAAACGTTTTATCTGTCAGAAGATTATCCATCTGTAAAAGTAATAGATAGGGGTTTTTATTTCCCTTTCCGAGCAATAAAACCAAGTGGTTTCATAAGTAAGTCTGCTATTTCTTCCTGGGTACAGTGTTAAGGATTTATTCTGGATGGACAGTTGGAAATAGAAATATACTAACTGAAAATAAAGTAATGAATTAAATAACGGTATAATTCTTCTTTCCTATGAAGGCTGAAAAAGCTTGGTGCCTGTAAATGTAATGGCTCAATAATTTAAGATGGGGCAAAATACAAGAAACAGTCACCCAGCACTTTTCACATTGTTCCACTTCTTGCTGTCCTAGATTGGGTTGCAAAGAGCTGTGCCTCACATGCCGGGCCGGATTTACACAGCGGGTGCCTATAGGCCCACTGTCGCCCCTGTCCCCTCCCTCTTATCTGCTCAAATTGTCATCATCGTGACAGTGGCACACAGGAAATTTTAATTTCTGAACCAATGTGGATGTGGTTGGGCAGCATGCTGCCCCCCTAAAATCCTGCCGCCCTAGGCCCGGGCCTTGGTGGCCTCTCCACAAATCCAGACCTGCTCACGTGAAATGCATTTGGCAGTTTTATATCCAGAGGGGGTGGCACATGGACATCATCGGGCACACCCCCTAGCATTGTAACATTGTAAGGGCACCAAGGTGTTGGGGAGATTTATACTTAATGGCTTCCTATGGCAGACCTCCCTTGTGCCCAGCAGTGCTGTTGCTATCTGTACTTAGCAATTAAGGTTGCCATCTAGCCAGTAAAAATAATGCTTTCTGCTAATGTAATTAATACGGATGAAAGATAAACATATGGGAAAGATGGTCTTTTTTTCAGAAAAGTTTGCAACTCTAAGTGCAACAGGAAGCAACAATTGCACCCATGGGGTGTGTAAATAAATATATATATATATACATATAATATATGTAATATATGTATATATAATATATGTAATATATGTATATATAATATATGTAATATATGTATATATAATATATATATAATATATGTAATATATATAAGAATGACCAGCAACACTGAGTTTCTTAACAGAATATTCAAAAATATATTGAAATCACATGTAAAGCCGACGTGATGTTTCGGTCCACTCAGGGACCTTTCTCAAGGCAACCATGTTTAACCACATGTTTATATACCCATAATACCACCAACAGGAAGTGACATCAATCATCATTAAAAATAAATATATAAATTAGCGCCTGAATCAAAATGTCATTATTAAAAATTCCAAATACTAAGCTATTAAAGTGACCAAGGTCCCAATATTACAGTCATATAATACATTGGAATGATTACAGTGCTATGCACAATTACTGCAACAAATACAATAAAGTGGAACAGAGCTATTAATATTTATAGTATAAGAAAATACTTAAAAGTGGGCTATCTGCCGTTAATGTCGGTCAATCCATTAATACTTGCTACGATATGATACATTTATCTGACTGTTAACAACCTCTACATGTTATATTTGTATCTAATTTTATTAATTGAGTGGCTATAGTAAAGTGGATACACCTATGTTATGATTGTGTCCCAATTTCCATCATTTAGTAGCTATAGCATTTGAGTCATAACCTGCCAGCCATGATGAATTGACTACACATCTACATTTACAACAACATTTCAGCTAGAAATATCATATACAATTTGGAAATTGTATACCTTTAACGGAAATCAACTCCTACATGTATACATATTAAAGGGCAAGGAAAGGCAAAGAAATAAAATCAAATTTTTACTTTCTTTAATGAAAGAAATCTATCTCCAATATACTTTAATTAAAAAATGTGTACCATTTTTATAAGAAACCTGATTGTATGCAATTAAATTCTCCCTTCATTTACTGCTGAGGTTAGGAATTGTTCATACTTATGAACAGCAGGGGGAGCCCCTGCCTTACTTACAGCCATGCAGAACTCAAACAGCTTTGTTTTTTGATCATTTATGACGATCCCTAAGCAGCACAGACCACACTGAGCATGTGCAGTGCCAGTGTCAGACAAAGATGTATAACAAAGTTACAAGATGACAGCCCCCTGTGGCCAACTTTGAAAGCATAAATCATTTGTTTGATTAGGCTTGTGGTGCAGTAAGTTCATGTTTATGTTTAGTATACAAAATACAGCATTTCTAGCCTTATTCTATTTTACACTTTCCTTGTCCTTTAATCAGTTATTGATATATTCAAATACATTTCTGTATATATTGCTTATGTGGGACAAGATGTTCACAAGAAACAATTTAAGGTTAATGAGCTATTCAAACCCTTTGGAGCCACACAGTTTAGTTTGTATGTCCAGAACTCTCTGAAGCAACAATCAGTCAATGTCGCCGCCTCTAGTTAAGTCCGTGATGCAGTCTATGGGCATGCATTTAAAGGTGGAGGCTGGATGCTTAGCTTGTAGCCAATGTTGTGCCATGTGTTGTTTTGACATATCTTGTTTGGTTTCCTTATTGGGTTCAGGATAATGGGCCGTTCTGATAGTCAAGCAATGCATGCTGATACTTCCCTTAATTGCCTACAGGTTTTGCCACAGTATACACGGGCACTTAATACATTCTGGGAAAAAGTCTCTGTTTGACACAATATATTTTCCTCATATAAGGGTGAGAGAATGTTTCACCTACAATTAAAGAGTTACACATGGTACAATTACCACACTTACTGGTTATTGTTTTTGTTGCATATTTGCTTACTGGGTCAGTGGGGGAGAGAAACTCTTTTAGTTTCTTATTTCGCCTATGGCCAAATTTAATCCTTTTCCGGTTCATTGCTGTCATTTCAGTATCTGATTTCACTATCGGCCAATGCTGTAAAATAGAGTTTTTAATTAGTGGGGGTACGTGCATCGTAATTACTTGATATAAATTAAGATGCCCTACTCTTCCATGAAAAGCTGCTTTTAGCTCAACAACATGTGCAGGCTTTTGAGCATGAAGACATTGTTATAGTCTTGCACCTCAACTGGTTTCATGTCAGGACTTTGACCTGACCATTCCATAACTTTTTTTTATCAGCCATTCTGCTATTGATTTACTTGTGTGTTTGTGATCTATGCCTTGCTGTATGGCAATACACCCTTCAGCATCAGGAATTACATGGTTCTGTCAAATTTTCTGATACAAAGAGGAATTTGTGCCTCCTTAAATAATAGCAATGCACCCAGGTCTTGTGTCAGCAAAACACTCCAAACCAGCACACTAATCATCATACCTGAGCGTTAGTAGAAGGTTCTTAGGCTGTGGGCACACAATTTGAAGGCTCTAGCTATTGTCAGCCTGCTTTTTGTTGCAGTCTGAGAGAAGCAGATCTGCTCAGTGTCCCTTGATGACTGTGTTTCTGACCATGGTTAAGTTGAGGCTCAGAATGTTAGAAATGGACACGAAATCCTGTCCCTGACTAGCCTCTAAAGGAAGAGTAACAGTTTTTATCATGCATGGTTTGATGTCACCTAGTAAGATCATAAGTAGTTAAAATAAAGGACTCATTTGTAAACATCTTAAAAATTAATTAATTTGATTGATCTGTTTTAGCAGTCTTCTTTTTCTTTACATAGTGTCTATTCTGTGTTATTTGCAGGATGCAACTCTGGAGTTCCTCAGAAAGTTCATGATTGGTTTGGCCTCTGGGACCCTTGCCTCCATTATAAACATCCCGTTTGATGTAGCCAAAAGTCGGATTCAAGGGCCACAGCCAGAACCTGGTGTTATTAAGTATCGCAGCTGCTGGAAGACTATTATTACGGTGTACAAGGAGGAAGGGTAAATCTAAATATTTTCTCACCTAATAAATATACAGTACCAGTTAAATAGTTACTTTTCCATTATGATCACGCTGATTGAGGTTGAATGGAAATTGTAGTACAATGACAGCAGGCTCACACTTCCAACTTGCTGTTGTGCAAGCTTTTGTATTTATAAACCTCTTTAACAGGCAATACATTAGGATTCCATTAAACCATTAATTATATATAAATAATATATCACACATTTGCAGTCCCTTTGACTTTGCTTCAGTGTCTACTTTTAATACAGTTACAGATGCTGTATATCTAAATATCAGTTTTGATCTATGATGCTTCTGACTAAATTCTATTATGCTTCTGACAAAGTTAGCCTCAAAGTGGACCCTTCACCCCAAAAAAATATTCAAAATCATATTTTATCACATTAGTCAAGCAAAATGAACATTAATTACACTATATAAATTATTTTATTCTTGTTTCCTTCAGTCTGGGAATTCATAATTATAGCAAGCAGGCAGGAGCCATTTTGTGGACACTGTTATTAAGGCAAGCCTTGCATCATCTCAGAATCTTGTTTGTGCACCAGAATGGGGGATCTGATGTCTATCCCCATGTCCTGGCTACACAATTAAATGGTTAAGAGAACTGGGGGAATGTGTGGGGAGCAGTGACATCTAGGAAGTGCTGAAAGGAAAGTGAAAGTAATTATCTGCCCCGCCTCTATGCCTAAGGCATAGAGGAGGGGAAGACAATATTTGATTGACAGCTGAGATTTTAAAATGAGCTTAAAACAGCTATGAATGCTTTAATAAAAATTTTAAATTTTATTTCATGTTTAATTTGAAAAGGACTTTTATTATACAGATTTTTGTGTCTGGGTGACGAGTCCAGTGATCCTGTCATGGGAAAACATGTATTTTTCAAAACACATCAGTTAACAGTGCTGCTCCAGTAGATTTCTGCTTGAAATCCATTTCTCAAAAGAGAAAACAGATTTTTTAATATTCAGTTTTGAAATCTGACATTTTGTCAATAGACATTTTGTCAATTTCCCAGCTGCCCCTGATCATGTGACTTGTGCCAGCACTTTAGGAGGGAACTACTTGCTGGCAGGCTGTTGTTTTTCCTTCTCAGTGTACCTGAATGGAACGCAGTAGGACATGTGTTTTTACTATTGAGTGCTGTTCTTAGATCTACCAGGCAGCTGTTACCTTGTGTCAGGGAGCTGCTATCTGGTTCCATTTGTTCTGTTGTTAGGCCGCTGGAGGGTGGGGTAATATCACTCCAACTTGCAGTACAGCAGTAAAGAATGATTGAAGTTTATCAGAGCACAAGTCACATGACTTGGGGCAGCTGGAAAATCGAAAATATGTCTAGCCCCATGTCAGATTTCAAAATTAAATATAAAAAAAATCTGTTTGATCTTTTGAGAAATGGATTTCAATGCAGAATTCTGCTGGAGCAGCACTATTAACTGATGCATTTTGAAAAAAAAATTTTTCCCATGTCAGTATCCCTTTAAGCCTTAGCCTTAAACCCGTCATGAGGTTGCTAGGATTGCAGAACGACACCTGGGTAGTTGTAAGTTGAGCATCCGCCCTCCTGTAAAAATATCAAATATCCCAAAACCTGGAGCTTCCCCTCTGTGCAGATGCAATTTACCTAATATATTATGTGATAATTAATGAGAGTTTGATAGAATTCTGTGCAATAGGCAGACAAATTAGAGCATAGAGCTGGTAGCAAATACAGAAAAAGTCAAAAACTCTAACGTTGGTAATGTAACAGTTATGTGTCCGTTATGTTGTCTCTGTTTCTTACTAAGAAAACCAAACTATATCTTTAAATGAAACCGCTAACCAAATAAATAAGTTAACTACAAATATATAATGAATTAAAAATAATTAGTAACTGTAATTGCAATTAAAAGAAATATCTCCCTGTTCTTACTATTCCCCTTTATTTATAAAATTCATGCAAGGATGACCAGCACATCTGGACTGCTAGCAAATTGGAATATTGCTCATATTGACAATTTGTAAAGTCCACAGAATAACTGATATACAAGTACTATATGCTCCAGTTTTTGTGGTGGATAGCTCATATTTCACTCTAAATATTGTTTTGTTTTATATTTTCTTTTCAGTTTCCTAGCTCTTTATAAAGGTCTTCTTCCCAAGATAATGCGACTTGGACCTGGTAAATATTTCTTTCATCTTCCTCTGTAGCAGATATATCTTGATTAGTTATTTTTTAGACATATTGCTATAGGTCAAGATTTGTTTAATAATGAAGGATAAAAAGGGGTGGAGCAAAACTATATAGATCCTGAAGGGAACACATGAGCAAACTGATCAGGACTTGGTGTCTCACCTCAGGTCGCTCATGTTAATATAAATTAAAGGAAAACTATACCCCCCAAACAATGTATGTCTCTATAAAAAGATATTGCATAAAACAAGTTATATGTAAAACCCTGCTTCATGTAAATAAACCATTTTCATAATAATATACTTTTTTAGTAGAATGTGCTATTGGGTTATCCTAAATACAAAATTGCCATTTTAAAAAATAAGGACAGCCTCCTGGGATCGTAGGATTCAACAATGCACACAAACATACCAAACAAACTATAAAGTTAGGTGACATGAGCCAATTAACAGACAGAGTTCTCTGAGGCAGCAAACAGACCATCATGAAATGGTGGTTCAAGACAAGAGATGTAAAAGGGCAATATTTACTTAATGCCAGTGACCCTAGAAAAAAAAGCCTAAAACTGTGACTTGGGAAGGGAATGAAAACAGCATTTATTTTTGAGTGTGCCAATATCCCTAGAAAGGAATGCTTGGGTGCTCATTGTACTCATTGCATGTTATAGTTTCCTTCAGTTTTGTCCCCATTTAAGTTTTTTTTTATATTATGCATTAAATTCCTTAGGCTAATGTCCTGGCTCCTGGCCTGGTAGTTTGTGCACATTGTCTGTGGCTCTGGCTAGGTAGATGCAAAAACACAGCAAGTGTGGAAGTATCTAAGCTTCTAAAATGAAAATCTTGGTTCCTAAATTTATTTTACATGTTTTTGTTGTAATAACGCTTCCCAATCAGGTTGCTCTATACAATTATATAATTTAATGTTATATTAATTTATTATTATATAAAATAATTATACAAGGTAAGTTTCTTATATACCACAAATATTTTTTAAGAAGTTCATGGAAAACCTTTTACTTTCAACATTCAACCTGGGTCCAAACCATGTGTCCAATCAGAGCACTATATATACTACATATACTAGCTGTTTCTAAGCCCTCCTAAATCTGCTGTTACTGTATATTTACGTATTTCTTGCAAGCAAAGCGCCAGCTGTTTCAGATAAGTGTATTTATGGGCTTAACGTTGTAAAATTGTCACTAAACATCAACATATATCACTTCATCTACAAAGAAGATGGAAGACCTTGTTAATAGAATAACCCTTTGAGGGAAGAAATATCCAAAAGCCAGTTTTATATCTGGTAACTGATATCCTTCAGCTCGTATGTTGTAAACCTGTTGCCCTGTGATAACTACTAAAAGCCCCTGTCTGTATCTTTATAGCAAAAGCTTGGCCCATGTTCTTTATTAACTCTCTCCTTGGGGCAGTGTGAAAACTACCATTCTCTAGAAATCTCTAAAAGCAGGGCCCACAACTTAGCTAGCCAGCAACATGATTCTCGGAACTCAGATTGGCAGAACTAAAGCACTAAAATAAAATTAATTGGCAGGCTTTATTTCAGTTCTCATGGTTAGATATTTTTATTGCATAAACTGTGGGCCCTTTAATATTTTTGGAACCTGATCTTATGGAAAAGGACCTAGCCCTCTATTAGTATGGGCATAAACAATATACTCTGTTGGATATTAGATTGGATTGGATGCTTCAGTATTATCAGGATTAAAGAAAAGGAATATGTATTAAGCTGGGGCATCAGTTTTCTAAATTGCTGTCTTTTAATACAGTAGAACCCCTATTTTACATTTTAAGGGGTACTGAAAGGATATAAGCACAGGAGCCCATTTTACATTGAGATACATTATTAAACGTGTTAAAAAAACATTTAAATGGATACTTTCACAGGAAACATGTTTTTTTTCAAAATGCATCAGTTAATAGTGCTGTTCCAGTAGACTTCTGCACTGAAATCCATTTCTCAAAAGAGCAAACAGATTTTTTTATATTAAATTTCCCAGCTGCCCCTGGTCATGTGACTTGTGCTAGCACTTTAGGAGGGAACTGCTTTCTCTTAGGCAGTTGTTTTTCCTTCTCAATGTAACTGAGTCACAGTGGGACATCGGTTTTTTACTATTGAGTGCTGTTCTAAAGCTGGCCATAGATGCAAAGATCTGCTCGTTTGGCAACATCGGCAAACAAGCAGATCTTTCCCCGATATGCCACTAACTGGCAGGGCTATATCGGTTAATCCGAATGTCCGACCCTATGGCGCAATCGACTTCCGACGGGTCTTTTGGAAGAAAATCGATATCGGCAGCTTTATCTGCCCGTGAATGGCCAGCTTTAGATCTACCAGGCAGCTGCTATCTGGTTACCTACCCATTGTTCTGTTGTTAGGCTGCTGGGAGGGGTGGGGGAAGGGAGGGGTGATATAACTCTAACTTGCAGTACAGAAGTTTATCAGAGCACAAGTCACATGACTTGCGGCAGCTGGGAAATTGACAATATGTCTAGCCCCATGTCAGATTTCAAGAGAAATGGATTTCAGTGCAGAATTCTGCTGGTTCAGCACTATTAACTGATGCATTTTGAAAAACACTTTTCCCATGACAGTATCCCTTTAAGCATTGCAGTGTTAATGTTACACTATGGGAGGCATCTGCAAGGCCTCAGTCACATACACAACATAAAGCAATAAGTGATTGGTGCAGGACTGTATAAGGGGCAGGCTAATTGCAATTGACCATTTACAGGCAGAACCATGGCAAAATATACATCTGGTTAGTATTTTAAACCTCTTTATTTCACAAATAATATCATTCATAGAGAAAAAAAAGCAGTTTTTGGGTACGTCGGGACAAAATTCTGATGTAAATTCCAGTTAAATATGACTTAAAATCAGGGAAATGCACCCATTGAAATGCATTATAAATTGGTGGGACCACAAATACATTTTTAAAATGCAGGAAAACTTAAAATCAGGTGACTTAAAATTGAGGTTTCACTGTATATACTTTTTTTTTATAGAAATAAAATACAGTTCTTTCTAATTTACTATGAGCTGGGGTACAAGTGCTAGAGAACTAAGTGGTGGTAAGAGGCAGTTCTGAAGGCCTTTCTGATGCTGCCCACATGCTTTTAGACTTTCGGCACAGGTTAAGGGGGGCGCATCACTAATACCAACATATGTGTTTGTATCATCACATGCATGCTAGATTAGTGAATACCTATTTGAAAAGGCTGCCATTTTACTTATATTAATCGACAAAAAACCCTGATAGTCTGCCTTAGCTGTTTACATTGGGGATGTTTAGGTATCTTGCAGCCCAAACAATCAGTTCACAATTGAATGTTAGCAGGTTTGCACTGTATCACTGCCAGTGACCCTAAATACACTTCATAGTCTGGATTTTTTAGCGTTTGGTTGAACACTAACATGATCAAAAGGATTCATGCAAACATCAACCACTGGCCAATATACCCAAACAGTTTCTGTACTGACTTGCATAATCTTCAGATTTTCTGCCAACTATAGATGAGGACAGGGCCACTCCGGCACGGAGCAGCCTGTTACCAGGAACTGAAATTCGGCTCTTCTAGTGCAGCGAGCACAATAGCGCTCGCTGCACTAGCGATGCGGCCCCTCCTCCACCCGCTCCGACGCTAGAAGATAGAAGCGCGGAGCGGGAGGGGGGCGGCATCGGGGTTGCTGCCTCAGGCGGCAGCAGCCCCTGAAATGCCCCTAGATGAGGAAAGAAACAAGATACATACATTTTGAGAAAGGTCCCAACCGAGGACCGAAACGTTGATACAATAAAGGATAATTTATTTGAAAAATTCCCCGTGTGCACCGGCTTCTGCATATATATATAAATGTTCTGAAAGTACCTGCACACCTTACTTCCCAATCAAGGATGGGTGCTTGGTCAATTACAGCATATAATCTTCAAAGTGAACCAGCACTCCAACAATTGACTTTTATTCAAGCATCACTCACGTGTCCAATGTTTCGGCCGAGTAATGCTTTAATAAAAGTCATTTTGATTGAAAAGATTATATATATATATATATATATATATATATATATACGTATACATATATATATATCCAAATGTATGCACTCAGAACCAGACTCTTACCGCTGTAGGTGCAGGGTCAATATATATTGTATATGTTGTTATATTATGTATAGTCCAAGAGGACCTGTTCTCCAATTCAGTGAAAAATCAATGTTTATTCATCAAACTTGTGCATCCAATGTTTTGGCCCCCATTAGGGTCTTTCTCAAGGTCCTTGATAAAGACCCTAATGGGGGTTGAAACGTTGAATGCACAAGTTTGATGAATAAACTTCGATTTTTCACTGAATTGGAGTGCGGGTCCTCTTGGACTTAAATATATATAGTTATATCTTTTAAAAGCTTTAAATATATTTTAGAAACAATCTGTCTCTATGCAATTGTGTTCTTTGCATTATTCAAGTCTGTAATGTGACTCGTGATCTAACCCAAGACTATGTTCTTACAGGAGGAGCAGTAATGTTGTTGGTGTATGAATATTCCTATGCCTGGCTTCAGAAACACTGGTGACCAAAGATGACTTAACTGGATTCTATATGTAAAATAGTATGCCCAGAGGCACAAGCAAAAACATGAATTTGATATAAGAATATTTTAATCATGTGAATTATTTCCATTCAATCTGCACAATTAATTAGACAACTAGAACAATTCTGATGTTTGAGAACTGCTGGATTCAGTGGAATGTCTACTCTGGAGTTCCAGACAATATTCATCCACTAAGATGTAGACTTGGTGACAGCAAGATCCTGCAACTCCTCCACACTGAAGCATTTGGCCAAAAGGCAAAACAGTATTAGAAAGTATTATTCTTCAGTATCCATCTTTGTCAATATTGTGCCTCCTTATTTCACATTTGATGGCTGTAGTATCAGAGCAGTCAGAGGGCTGGATATCAACACCAAAGTATACATGACATAGAAACATTTTCTTAATATAAAATAGCAATTCTCTCAAATAATTTACAGTTTTTTTCTACTTGTATTTCTCTTCTGAATTGGTCTTTGGCCCAGTCAACACATTTTTTTGCCCCTTAAATGAAGTTTGTTGCTGCACAGGAGGTCAATAAAAGTTTAGTTAGATTGTCTGGATGATTAATGTGTGTGGATGTCTGTCACGCGAGAAGAGAATGTTTGTATTCATTCAGCCCCCATCTGTTTTACTCACACCCGTATCTTCCACACCTCACACTTACTGGCTTAGCACACACGTAGAATTAATGCTGTAAACTTGGAGATGTGAATCCCTTATGTATCCTAAATAGTCCTAGAATATGCTTTATCAGATTGACACTGTCTCTGAAAAATGCTGTTCTAAATTACTGCTGGGCAATTTGTTCAGGCTACAGAAGTAGACGGTGGGAGAAATATTTATATATTTACAACAGTAGGCTGGAGTCAATAGGTTCCAGTGTGCACAGACCATTCCTTCTCTGGCACGCTACTCTCCATAGACAAGTTAATACAATGAATGTCTTCAAGGAGTACTAAAGCTAAATCTGGTAGAAATATAATACTAAATACAGCATATAATTTATCTTTCAAAGGAAAATCAGTAATCATTTTACCCCAGGCCATTGCATCTCTTCATTAAAAAGCAATTGATTTGGGGAACTTTCCTCAGGAACACAGTGTCCCATGTTAAAAGAGTAAGCCTGGCCAGCAGAGGCCCTACAGAAGATTTTAAACTATAAAATAGCCAAATAATTGGTATCAGAACATTTTCAGTGACCTTATATAAACGGCATCTCATAAGGCAGTGGTCCTCAAACTTGGCCCTCCAGCTGTTAAGGAACTACAAGTCCCACAATGCATTTGCCTGACTGTGGCTGTCAGACTCCTTCATTGCATTGTGGGACTTGTAGTTCTTTCACAGCTGGAGGGCCAAGTTTGAGGATCACTGTCATAAGGTAAAAACTTTTAATAACATAACGATAAATATGTTTAGACAGATCAGTATTTTCCTTGGGATCTTTATGAAGTTCAGTACCATCAATTTGATTATGTTATGAAGCAAAAACTCATAAACAGATCTATTTAGGAGTCCTGTCATTAAGGCGGTTATTTATATATTTTACCAGAAACAAACTCCATCCACAAATTTGGCAAATTAATTATTAAACTTGAAAATGTTTGTTTTTATTTAGTTTAGTTTATCAATACTTTAAATTGTTTGAGTTTATAGGTTCAGCAACTCAATTTTATTAAGTTTTTGAGTGAGAACCAGCGTCAAACAAACAGACGGCAAAAAAACATCTTCAAATGATTTGGGACTTCTGCCATTGACTTTTATATGAATTCAACAGGTTTTTTGCTGGAATATTTTTGTATTTTTTTGCTGCTTTTAGGCATAACAAATCTCTAAAAATGCAAGTTTTTTTTTTCATTACAAATGTTAAGTTTTTTTAATGAAATAAGATTCCTGCAGTGGGTGGGGTACCTGTTGAGTAACCTGCGAAAGATGGGTGTTTACAGATGCAGTATGGATGTGGGCTTTTTTTTTTTACTACATATGGCCAAAAATATCTATTGGGTAGGTTTAAAATCTTTTAAGGTGAGAACCACATTAACCAATTTTTAAAGATCTGATTGTATGCCATCCTTTCCTGATAATTCTGCATAGAATATGATCTTTGACTCAAGAGATACATGATTGAATGTGCTTTATTAGCCAATCAAAAGGATGGCCAAATCAGGCTTTGATAACCTCAACAAACCAGGTCCAGCCCTTCAGTAGGGTTGATCCGTAATCAGTTCCTCCAAAGATGCAGCTAATTGCTCCCCATCTTCTTTTCTCTTGATTCATAGGACTCTGAGCTTCTGCACAGTTACCTGATCTTAGGAACTGATCCACCATATAAATTCAGATTCACATTACATAGCAATACAGAAATCTGCACATTCTGCATCAGAATTAATAATCACCCCTGTAGCATCAGCTCCTATGACAGATGTAGCCTTTCTTAAAGGTAATGATTTGATGGTTTCTGGTTTATGCTGAACTTAGCTTCTCAAGCTGGCCCAACAGGAGTAAAAGAACGTGAATTAATGTTGACAAAACTTAAGGCCTGGATCATTACTGTCACAGGGCCACTGAACTTCTGACCTGGTACAGTAAGTTCAGTATATATATATAAAATTCAGCAACAGCATTTCTAGCTATATTTATTTTTAGGTTGTAGTTTTCCTTTAAAGAGAGCAGCCTCCACTCCTACTTACATGTATTATAACCTATGAAATAGAAAATTCCTCAAATATTTTTCATTTGTTGTATTAAAAAGAAATGTCAGTCAAGAACACCTGCAACACACAGCACTTCTAGCTCTTCTAAAAGTAGACAAACTGCATTTCAAAGTGTAGGGGACAAAGAACTTTGTAGTCATTTGTAAAAAAAAAAAAAAAGAATATTTAGCTTGGGATGCACTGATCCATTACACTTTAGATTCATCTGTATCCTTAAAGAAGAATGAAAGTCTGTTAGCACTTGGGGGTGCCAAATGATAGGCACCCCAAGTGATTATATTGAGTTACCTGAAAACTCCAGGCTGATGCTTCTATCAGCAGAAAACTGCACCGGCCCGGGGTTATACCAGTGAGCACCACGGAGAGATCTTCTTCCGTCTTCCTCTTTCTTCACATGGCTGCGCATGAGCAGTAGAGTGAAAAGCTGAACTTTAACTAAAAAGTTTGCTATATTGTTCTACTATGCATGCGTTTGCCCCGAGAAATTTGAAGAAAGAGGAAGATGGAAGACAATCTCTCCGTGATGCTCGCAAGAAAAGTCCCGGGCCGGTGCAGTTTTCTGCCGATAGAGCAACCGGCTCAGGGTTTCAGGTTTCAGATTGTTAATACAATCACTTGGGGTTGCCTAACATCTGGCACCCCCAAGTGCTAACAGACTTCCCTTCTCCTTTAATAAAGAATTTTACTAAATACCGATCAATGCAGAATCCTAATTTGTGTTTTGCATTTTGAGCAGAACTTGAAATACATTTATAAATGCAGAGTAGTGTGCAAAGTGCAATCTTCCCTTGTGTCTTTTCCCCTCAAACTTCAAAACTATTCCCAACAATGCTGTGTGCATAGATGGCATTAAAAGGGTGAACCACGCCTTTAACGGCATCTATGCACACAACATCCATGTCTTCATTTGTGGCTGTATTCTTGAATGAGGCTTCTTGTCTTTAGTATTTTAGTGGCATAAAGGAATTTGGATTCGCAAAACAAATCTTATAATTGGTGCACCCTTGGTCATTGCTGTAGGAAGTAAATTATGGGGATAATAAACACTAATATGAACGTTAATTGTAATATTACACTTATGTTAATCATCACAGTATATTAAGACAAATGTAGTTTAAATAGCAGTTATTAGTAATGCAGATGTATGTGCTTTATTTTTTAGAATTAACATTCCAATTGATATTATGCTGTTTCTAGGGTTCTACGTAGCAAAAAGGTAGTGGTTCGTATGGCTGACTAGAAGACTGATGGCAAATACCCTGCATCAAAATGTTTGTAAAAATAATAATATAGGTTTAGAATGATTTTTGACTTTTAGATTTACAAAGGCGTTATGCAAAAATAATCGTTTTTGGGTGGCGTTCCCCTAGTATAATGCTTTTTTTTTTTTTTTTTTTAAATCTCACATTATATATACAACGTCTTGCTATATTTTTGTACTGCTCATTAATACTATTGCAATTCTAAAAACACAGTACATTCTTTTGTTGTGCATAACAAACTACACTCCTGTATCCCAACACCAAAACATACCTCTGGATAAGAAATTAAATAAAAAATAAATAAATAAATGTAAAAATCGAGGACAATTTTTCCATGGGTGAGTGTTTCCACTTTATTGCAATGGTGGTATAATGCACATACAGTTTTAGAAAGGTGGTGCAGAATAAAGCTTAAAAATGTTTTTCATGGTTCCATTGCATTTGAAAATCCATGCAATTACATGGTCTCTTAAAGCAACATGCCTTCTACTTCTTAGAAGATGCAATCTAGTATTAACTGCCCATGCCTTGCAAGACATTTAGTGTTGGACTGTGTAAGATAACCTGCCAGAGAGAACGTCTAATAACCCCCCATTACAACTGGATTTGTGCAAGTACCCTGATTACAGCTCACATTTGTTTAAGTGCTTCATATTAACCTTCTGGTTAAAACAGCGATAAATCCATTATCTGTTGTGTGAATTTCCAAGCCGTTTGTCATCACACAAGCCTGTAATAAAACCACTCGGCACAATCACCCTTTGCTGGAAAAAAAATATGGTTATCCAGATAGTTCAATAAATTTGTATAAAATTTCACTTGGCAATGTTCTGCTTCCAGAAACTGGAAAAATCTACATAAAATTTGGACCTTTGGCTGTTAAGCCAACCCCTATTTAACCACCCTTCCCACCCTTATAATTATACTGCAATTGGACCATAATAATTAAAATATTATAAAGGACATCACAAATAAGTGTTTCTTGCTCTTCCTGTTTTGCTAGGTAGGGGTGTATCGTTGATCATACTATCCCTGATAGACTGCAAATAGAACAGTAAAGAGGGGAGGAAGATTGGTTTCTTTGTGTGTCCTCCAGATCTTATCTGGTTTGGCCACTCTGAGTGACTGTCTTGTCCTTAAGTAGCTTTGGGTTTTAAACCCCATTGACCCCATTTTTGGTTGCTGAAGAACAGCATGAGGTAAGAGTCCAACATCCCTTCATTTCCTCTTCACATTATGTTCAGGTTCACAACTGGAACATGTCCTTTGGTTAGAGCTTCATATGGTTAAAAGGGTTTATATCAAAAAATATTTTATAAAAACAACAAAATTAAATGCCTGGAAGACTTTGAGCCCAACTGAAATAATGGCACGTCTTTCAAATTCCATTGTTAAAAGACAACGTTGTGGTTCAATGAATCTGATGAAGGTAGTTTCACACAATGCCCACCAGGTGTATCCTTGACACTGACCTTGGATC
>CM044445.1:93457788-93486801 GCA_024363595.1 Xenopus borealis | reverse complement strand
TGATGCTGTGATGTCACAGTTGTGAGGGGACAGTGGGGTACCACCAGTGTGCTGCCATCCGTGCCCTGCCATGTAACCTGTGGGAGCTGCTGTGCTGTATGCCATGTAAGGGGAAACTGGCGCGGCTGTTGGGTATGGAGTCATGCCTGAAGCTGTCACAAAGCCGCTAACTGCTGGTAAACCACTGGCTGACTGAAAAGAGAACACAAACATGAAATAAGTGGTCAAGTCATTATTTATATGTGTACTTGAGTCAGATTCCATAATAATAATTTGAGACACTTTAAATAAAACCTGGATCCAGGAACAACAGAGAATGCAATGAGAAAGTCACAAAGGGCTCTTTAACCAATAATGTATCCCCATTCTGTTTTCCTAATAGCAGTGTGTAAATTATTCCCAACAGACAAGTTCTCCTTGACACAACAAGCATTCCTGTGCTTAGGAAATGGAGCCTTGGCTGAAAGAGAGCTCACTACTGCTGCAATCTTTCAGTTGTACATGTAGTCACAACCAGCGGTACAAATAGTAGCAAATGACAGAAAGTAATTCACAAATAACTGCCATTTTTGCATATTTGTTTATATCCACTTTAAAAGCACATTTATATGTACAGCTTGTGTTATCCTTCCAGCTGTGCATGGATTTCAAAAGGGTCCCAAATATAGGCAGCCATTGGTAGGTAATATCGTTGAATGGAGTCCTGAGCAGAACTAATTTCTAAGACTCGCAACCCGAACCACGACCCGCATATTTACCCACTTTGATCTTCTACCCGACCCGGAGCAGTGATGTTGCTGCAAACCAGAAGTGACATCATCGAAAGTGCCCAATAGCCGAGAGGGAGAGGGACAGAAGTGCACTGTGTGATGTAAGATAGCTGCGCCTCAAGTCAGATGGAAGGGGGAGACAAGTGGAGGGAAAGCTGCAGCAAGAAGAAACCCACAACAAGACCCGCATCTATACCCGCAACTACCCTCGTTCCGCACATTACTTGCTGTTTTTGCAGGTAACCCACGGGTACCCGACCCATTGCAGGACTTTAGCATTAAACACAAACAGGTGCAACAACATGGCAGTTGAAACATGTTAAAATTATAAATGGTGATGTGGACTAAAACAGTGTATTATTTCATGTTTTTTTAACTAAAACTCTTCCATTGAAAGTGGCAGTAGATGATACAGCTTTAAGGGGATTTGAGTAATCCTTCTGTCTCTGAAGAAGCTTCTTTCCAAGTTCACTTCCAACAGGATTTAAAACGGCCTTGATATTAGTGCAATTCTTTTTTTTTTTATTTAAAAAGTAAATAAACAGCTTAAAGAACCACCATCAGAAAACCACTGAACAAAAGCATTGTTTGTAAGGTGACCTTAATATGCCACACAAAGGATCCTAAAACCTGAGCCACGGAGATCATCTTCTTTTGTTTATTTAGCCATATGCTAAGATAGAGGTAAACAGGAGCACATTAAGGGAATCAGAATCCCCATTCAATGGCAAGTGATTTTGCCTTTTTGACAAGGAAACTGCTGAGTTCTCTGGTTTCAGGAAGAGAACAGAACTGTTTGGGGGGTGGATTCAAGGTTCTGTTACTTTATTTGAGCAACAAAGAAAGATGTTTCATGAAATGTTGTGTAAAGGCCAAACCCTTGGCTTGCATCTTCCCTCGTCAACCATCTATCACTGACATTCCTTTTAGCTGTCTTTTCACTTTGTTTTCATTCTGCTCATTTTATTTTATTCACTACTCCGGAATGTTTTTGTCTCAGAAAAACAGTATAGTGTGAGCTTTTATGCAGCCCTAACAAATACATTGTTCAGGTAACCAGTGTTTGTACTTACCTGTAATTTGTGTGTTATGGTTTCCATGGCTTTGGTGAACATTATGATTGATCATATCGCACATGCTGTTTATCAGCAGGTTGGGAAAGAAGAAGGACTTCTGAGTTTTGATACTAACTGAATTTAAAGTGCTCCATTAACACAAGAAATGCTGGAATTCTGGATTCAGTTTGGGATTTTGTCAAATCTGAGCCCTTACCAGCAGGATTGGGATTCGGCTGAATCCAAGAGTCTGGCCAAACCGAAACCAAACAAAATCCAAAACCCTTAAAATCATGTGACTTTAAACCATATGATTGAGGAAATTAAAATTTTCTTCTCCCCTTCCATTCCATAATTTACATATGCAAAGGTAAGGGATTTGACTAAATCCTTCCTGAAAGACTCAGGGATAATCTGGGATATTTTCTGTCTACTACAAGTCAAATTAACACAGGGGAGCCACACTTCTAGTAAGGGGTTCAGCTTCCAGCTAAGAAGTGCCCAAGCTCCAACACACTTTATTGCCATATTGAAAGTACAAAGAAATAGGAATCATATAGATTCTGAAACAGGTGAGCATGGAAATGTGTCTATATGAGTCTGTGTATTTAGACCCACAAAGATAAGAGATATACATGTTTCTTTACACACTCCAGGCAAAAGCAGTTTGTTTATGTAAGGGTGCATCCAAGGAGGGAAAAATATTTAAGGTATTCAGCTTAAGCTACATTTTTCAGTAGTTCTATCCAACAATTCTCTCACAAATTCTCTGTTATATAATATTTCAATATCTCTGACATTTGCCTCTGCTGTACAGAAATATGAGTGGCCTTGCAAGCAACACTGAGAAATGCAGATACTGTCCCACCATACTAATAGCACTGCGGTGTTAAATTGGTTTACACCATATGACTTTTATTTTTTATAAGACTGAAATGTTCTGAGTTGGGCCTCAGCGTTTACAAACAGAGCAACTGATGAAAAGCCTTGAAATACTGGTGTGGGTAGGGGCATGCCTTCACTAGTCATTCTTGGCAACATTAGCTGGCTTGATCCTTTCCCTCTCTAATAAACACTAGTTACTTTTGCACAATATATATATATATATATATATCGAAGCAGAGAACCGCACTCACAGGTCTTAAAGGTAAAATAAAATCCTTTTATTGGTACACGAAAAGACTGTGAGTGCCGGCTTCTTTGGAAGTTTATATATATATATATATATATATATATATATATACAATCATATAGAACGGCACACCTTCTGTGAATCAAATCACTTTTATTGGCATGAATTTTATGATTTGATTCACAGAAGGTGTGCAGTTCTATATGATTGCTTATATCACCAATGCTTTGAACTAGCACCCAGCATTAAACACAAGAAATCCGGATTGGAGTGCGTTTGCTTAGAGGAATATCTATCTATATATATATATATCTATATATAGATATATATATATATATATATATATATATATATATATTTTGCATTTTTATGTGAATTGACAGAAAACTCGGCAGGGAAAGATTTTTGGTTGGGGTTTAACTTTTATTTCTTTATCCCTTAGTCAACAGTGAAGTATGAGGACATAGCTTACTGTGCACACAGAACATTCCTTCTCTACATATTTCCTTCTATGCATATATCAAACTTTATCCCATGGTTAATCTCACTAGTGAAAACACATATCCAAGCAACCTCTAGGGTTAATATACCTACCAGCTTAATACAATACAAGCATATGTGAAAAAAGATTCCACTCTGGTGCAAGCTCATTGCTTTATCAGCTGACTACTGATGTAATAAATATGAGCAAGTATCAGTAGGGGAGCTAAGTCTGTAGGATATTATTCTTGAATGCTGTCAATTTATGTCAAAAATTAAAAGACAATAAAAGGTGCAAAGTGTAATGCAGGTCTGGTAACCCATAGCAGCCAGTCAGCAGACAACAAACGTAGGATCTTTCATTAATCTGGAGCTCAAGTGATGGAACAAACCATTTGTAGATTACTCACCCCCTTCACTGGCCATGGAGTAATGGAGCAGGAGACACTTTTGTTCAAGCTCCAAATAAATGCATGTTTATGGATCTGCTTCTCTTTGGTGATGTCATATCATGGGTCACTAACAAAAGATCCACTTAGAACATTCTTATATCTTGAAGAGTAATGCACAAATATTCCAGGAATAATTGTAAAGTTTAGCATAACTCGGCAGTTTAATGGAGGGCCAAGACGCCCTTGCCTGAGCCAACAGAGGGGTATATATATATATATATATATATATATATATATATATATATATATATATATATATATATATTTGGGGTCAGTATATATTTAGAATACAGTATTCTGAGCAGGTTAAGAAATACACAGATAATTATTTACCCAAAACTGCAAAAATTTTAAACAAGACTCTCCATCTTTTGCAGAACTACAACTTCCAGCACGCCTCTCCTAGAAAAGCTGCTGGGAGCTGTAGTCTTTTCTGAACATCTGGAATGTTGAAGCTTGTTTATCTCTGTCTTGCTCTTGGTATATGGAAATGTTAATATAAGTATCTGCAGATGTAAAAACACACACACAGAATAATATATGAGCTAAAGATTTTTCCTCGCTTCGAACAAGTAATTCCGCCCGTCTGTAGATGCTGACATGGAGACTGATTGGGAAAACCATACATCTGGTACATCCAGAAACAACAAAATGAGCTATATTTATCAGAGAAATACATTATTTTTGTATATGGTAATGGTTTTGTATGTGTCTCTAGTCTAGAACAATGTTAAACACCACGCAGCCAAGCCAGTATTATTGGATGCATACCTCCCAACTGTCCCGTTTTGAGCGTGACGGCCCCGCTTCTGACAGCTCCACATTTGCACAGAAATGTCCAGACTTCCTATTTGATCTCCTGCACTGAGCAGCCAGAAAAAGATACAAAGTTTCTAACTTAATTGGCTTTTGGCAGAGAGCCCAGAATAGATAGTTCGACACTATTGTAAAAGTTTTAGATAAGCAGGTCTCTTTGGTGAAGACTCACATCTTAAAGGACGATTCACCTTCATTAGCAAAACTGTAATGACACAAAAAAACACAGAAATGTGTTCACTTTCATAACCTAGCAAATTTTGTAAAATGGACATGGTAATTAGGGGGTGTGGCCACAAAACTGGCATGGTCAGAAAATTGCCGAGCTACGTCCTGCAAATATTTCCCCCCCTCTTTCTGTTTCCAGAATGTTTGGAGGTATGTTTGACAATTTCCAATTCAAAAGTGTAACGTGTAACACATTGGTAGAGAATGCCTGTTCGCACCTACAATACAGTTTATTTGGGATGAACAAAATTGGGAAAGAAGGCGCACACCCTCAAAATCAAAGTGCTCATCTATAGGGGACTCCCCCGAAGGGTCTCTATATCTAACATCTAAATATAGTAACGGATAGCATGCACAATTAGAAAAAAATTATACATTTATTACAGAAAAAAAAGAAAAATAGTAACAAAAAAGTTCAAATAATTTACAAAGTAATATTGGTGAGCCCAACGCGTTTCGACCTTAAGGGTCTTCCTCAGGGGCACAAATAATCAAAAAAATTAAGAGACCTCTTTTAAATTTTTTTAATTATTTGTGCCCCTGAGGAAGACCCTTAAGGTCGAAAATCGTTGGGCTCACCAATATTATTTTGTAATGTTTTGTTACTATTTTTCTTTTTTTTTTCTGTAATAAATGTATTATTTTTTCTAATTGGGTGTGCTATCCCATCATTTGGGATGAACCGCATAGCTAAGAGGTCTTAACCAATGTTGCCTTATTGGGAGAAATAAGAAATAAGTACTGTACAGTTTATATTCCCACAATGCATCTGGCAAGCTTTCCTGCTGGCTGACAGACAAGGCTTGATGAGTAAAACTTATCAGGCTGATAAATCAATCAACACAGTGTCGGACTGGGATGCCAGGGGCCCACCAGAAAACCTTTGACCAGGGGCCCAACTTTCCAAACTATTATTCCTTCTCTCCTCACTTAACCTCTTTATTCTCCTAGTCTTTTAGATCTTACTATACTCTATTCTTCCATTATTAAGCCTCTTAATCTTAAGCCACATACAGAAATAGGGATGAACATGAAATAGGCCAAATTGTTAGAAGCAAGAGGGCCCACTGACACCTGGGCCCACCGGGAGTTTTCCTGGTATCCCTGTGGGCCAGTCCAACACTGAATCAACATTATTTACTTGGCAAAAAAACAAACAGACATATGTAAGCTGCTCTTGTTTCCATAACCGTGAATATAATGTGCCTTTAATATATTCTAATATATCCCCGTATGACTTGCCATCTGGTCAACAGTGATTCAGCCATTTTCACGGAACCACCTGTAAGCTATCATGTATAAGCCTCATACCTGGCTGATTAAGGCCTTCAGGGCTTGGAGTTTGACAGCTTTCTTTTAGCAAAGGCAGTTCAGAAAATACTTTTTTTAACTCATTATCATCATTTATTTATATACCGCCAACAAGTTCTGCAGTGCTTCACATTAGGGCAGGGCTGGAATGTGTATTATAAAGAAAGTTACGACTACATTTCCTGCCGGTACACATAAGCATAGATACCAATGAAACATGTATGATGGTGTCCTGCTCTACATGTGTACAGTACAGAGAGAAAGAGAGTTTGGGACAAATTTACTAAGCAGCGAAAATTCGCTAGCGTTGGCTTTGCTAACACTTGCCGCACTTCGCCAGGCGAATTTTCACCAACACTATGCAAATTCACTAAGATGCGAATTTGAGCTCAGGGCGGCAAATGTTAGCGAAGTAGCGCTACCGTTAGTTCGCCAGACAAAGCCCATTTACGCTAGCGATGCCTAATTTGCATACAGCGCGATAGAAGTATATGTTACAGCCACTACATTACACTACACAAGCCCAGGAAACCTTTAATAAATTAAATAAAGTATAGTTGAGTTGCCGTATGTTAGGAAATGTAGTGGGGGGGATGGAGGTAACCCCCAAAAAAATTTCGATCTTTTTCAGACTATCACCCTATGAAAGGGAAAAGACGCCATTGTTTTTTTTTTTTCAAACTCCTATCTATTGTACTGAACTTCGCCAGGTCTGACCTGGCGAATTAACGTCTAGTGTAAGAAGTAACATTCACAAACATTTTTACCTTAGTGAATTAACGTAGTTACGTCCCTTCGTCAATGTGCAGCTTCGCCTGGCGTAAGGGTGCTAAGTTGAGCAAGTCTATCTACTTTTGCAAAGTTGCGAAATGACGTCACGCTGGCGAATCAGCGCTAGCATTAGACGCTTCGCGCTTTAGTGAATTTGCCCCCTTGTGTTTTGTGTGTGATTAACCTGGCAAATCCAAATAAATAGTTAAATGTAAATATATAAACCAAGAGGCTGTGAATAATCGTCATATGATTTGACTGTACATACTAAGAAAATAGACAAAGTAAATGCTACTTTTGGATTTATTTTCCCTGTAAGTCCTATGAGAGAACTGAAAACTACCACTGATTGCTCAAGACTTTTGGGTGCCTATCCACTTCAGCAGTACTCTGTATCTCTAGATCATCTGCACGCCCAGGATTCTATGTGTGTTTGTATTTGTAGGAAAAATCCTACAAATGATCCCTTCAGAGTACAGTTAGATCATTTATTCTAGAAGGGAAAATCCCTTGGGGGTATCTCTGTCACCTCTCAATTTCATATCTGCCATTTGTAAATATATCATTTACTGGGAAGAGTATGTTACTTTTAACTCCCTACAGCAGCACAACCAGAGGATTCCTGTGGTTTGAGGCTGGGGAATCAGTCAAAAAAATTTGCATGCCATATTAATTGCATTAAATACATCCTGTAGTTTAAGTGAATGGACAAAAGAAAAAGAAACATTGCAGAGATAAGGATTTCACAAGCAAATTGAACTGAAAACATATGCCAAGATTGCCTTTCTAAAATAATTTTCTGTTTATATTCTTTTCTTGCAACAATATCCAACAAGCGTAGAGATTATTACTGATGTAATATAATGTTTCCTGTAACCAGGTCTGGAGTTTTGTTAGGGGCCTCCAGTCTAAGGGGCTTTTAAATCAATAAGTGAAAGTAATAAGCATTTATTTTAAAGACGGCCATAACAGGCCAAATTTTAGGATATCCAGCCAAAGGATGTCATTTTGTTCACTCCACACGAATGGACACATGTCATTCATCTGACTATTTGGCCAATGGACTGAACATGTGGAAAAGAAATAAAATGAGAACATGCTGTAGACACTTCCCTGGTCTACTGATTGTTTATCCAACACATGTGATCCAATGTGATAGACCAAACCACTTCCCAAGGAGCTTAAATATGTAGTGATGGCCCTAATGTATGGATAAAAGCATCCAAATTATCTGATTACATATTTGTAATAACTTGTAAATTGTTAGTTTTTTTCTCACATAATTCCACCTTCCCAGATGGTATAATACTACAAAGACTGCTATCCATGTTGGCACAAGGTGGTCATACACTTGCAGGTTAAGTTTGCCCCATCAGACTGAGTTGGCAGTTTATCTGCCCATGTATGGGCCCTCCCTGATGGCTTATCCAATAAATATCTGGGTAAAATACAGTCCTCTCCCATTGACTTTGCAAAGTCATTCATTATTATCCTATGACTGCAACAGGAGCCAAACAATCGGATCATATTTATATGGCCCACAATGTTGGTGGCCAAATCTGCCAAATATCTTGATGTGTATGCCCAGTGTTCAACAGCTAACCAATCACGTAATGTCTTTGCTTCATGACACCCAAGTACTGGGCAAAAGCCATGCCAATTCAAAGTGACCATTGGTTTTGTATTCCAACCAAGACTGGAAGCTCATTTGTTAAAAAATTGTAAATAATTTAGATCTACGACCCTATTAGTACAGTGCTTTGCCAAGATTATTGAATCAATGACACAATGAAAAAGAGGCCCACGTGTAAACAAATAATATAATAGTATTCTTAAAGCCAGTTCTAATAACACCAACATTTTCTACATAAGGGTAGACTATTTACAAAAATTATTATATATTAGGTAATGAAGGCCCTGCCCTAATTGTATGGTGGAAACCAAAAACAAAATTGATAGTTATGGCACAATATGTAACCCAAAATTATTTGGACTAGTCAATGAAAATCTGCAAATGATTCAACTATGACTAATTAATGAATGAATCCACCTGTATATGAGTTTTTTTAATTATGACCATCACATGTATGATTATATCTAATCGTTGAGCCACAAGGTGATAGGTCTGATGAGAAGATGTGGAACTTTATGAAATAGCAAACTCATATAGATAATATCTGAGGCTATAACTAATTGAATAAATTAGCCTCTTCTCTTAAGTATCCTGGTATAAGGTAAAGAGACTGAAGCTAAACTTAAACCTTGAATGCCAGGAGCTGTTCCTCATAAACAAAAAATACTTATTTCAGCGCAATGTGGCAGTTAATGGATTTTCAAAGGGGAACATGGAATAAGAGACCTGATGATTACCAGGCCTATGAATTGGAATTACTTCTAGACATTAATTAAAGGTAAATAATGTCATCTGTGCTCAAATTCTTAACAATCCATTTTAATCTGGCACAAGAATACTAGGTGAATATGTATGTGGCATAATCCACTGTATGTATCAGGCCTGGACTGGCAATATGTGAGTTCTGGCAAATACCAGAGGGGCTGCTGTATGATGCCATAGAAAGTCACTTTAGTTGGCTGGTTAGGACTCTTTGGGCCTCGTTCTGTTAAGTGGCGTACAATGCATTGTAGTGATGAGCACATTTTTTTTGGCAAGTTTTGCCACAAAAATTACGTCCATAGACTCCAGTGTGTGAAATAACTTATTGCCCATGAAAAAAAATTGTTGCATGTCAAAAAAATGTTGTCACCCATAAACTTAAATGCATTTTGCTGAATTTTCGACAAATTTTTGTCGTTTCGCTAATTTATGAAGAAACGAAACAGGTCATATTTTATCATTACATAAAAGTACAATGAATAAAAGTAAATGCAGGGAGGATAATAAGACAATAAATATGAACAGTACACAGAGCTCATATAAAGATAGAGCTCACATTATGCTATGTTGTAAGAGACACAGTAGGAAGGAGACAAATTGGAAAGGGAAAAGTGCACAAGGTAGTAGACTTTTTTTTTTTGAAGAGATTGAGAAAGCACTCCTTATGAAGGAATTCAGGGATGGAATTCCAGAGGTAAGAGGCGGCAAGATAGAAAGGTTTGAGAGGAGAGGTGGTAGTGGATGTAGATGGTGTAACTTCTCTTGACATGACTTTCTTCATTATGGGCCCAGTAAGATGCCTATCTGAAAGTTGTTCTACATGGGCAATCTGCAACTTTCCATCTAGCATTTGCTAACTGAAAAAGGTAGTAAAGGTAATTTACGACCTCAAGTGCATTGTGCAAATTGCAGACACAAATTGAGCATAATTTCCCATATTCCTTCAAAATTGCCCTGTAAGAAGATGGCTGCATCTGATGCAATTGCAGCTGAAGAAAAAAAAACAATTGCACTTTCAAAAGTTCAAAGTTGTTATTAAATCATTTCAGGCATGGGATCACATAATTGTACATCTGTGCATGATTCTTTAGGTGTAAATATGCACATCCATTAATTCAGCCCATGGTTCCCCAGCATCAATAGGAGAACTAATGGGATTTGGAGCAAGAGGTGGGACAGACGCACCAGTGCAACTATATGGCAGTCTAAGGAGCATGTTTAGAAACAAGTACCTTTTATGGATGGTGTCCAACAACTGTGCCCATGTATGCCCTACTACAACCCTGGTCACAGTAGTAAATGATCCCTATTATATATTTTCATCAATGTCCTAATAGATCCCGTGATACTTTTCTGGCTGGTAGACTCTTGGCACCTGTAATCACCTCTTCATTCTGCCAGAGGTACATATGGCTTACAGGTGGTAATAAAACATCTTTCGTGAGAATCTTCCTTTACAGGATTACAAAAAAGTCACATAAATTAGCATACCTATAAATAGATTTAAAAGTTACAGAGGCCTCCTGAAAGACACCATAAAGATAAATAAGAAAGATATATTATCTACATATGTTAGCGCACAGACTAAATGGCAGTAATTACAGACAAATGCCTAAACTGCTCTTAATGCCTTCACGGTATGATTAATTTCTATGACATTTAGACATATTATGAGCCTTACGGGAGCAGTTCATTATGTGCAAATGACCAAAATGTGGCAGAGAAAAAAAAATATAGATACAACAATAAAGAGACTGTCAGAAATATATGGATCTTTCTTTTTTTGGTTTACAATAAATATGCCACAATTTTAACTACTCGAGCTGAGGTGGTCTAAAATTTAAATAAATAAAACAGCACTACATAAATGAGTCTTACTGGCTGTTACCCACTCTGTTTATCTGATTTATGGTAAAAATAAAGAGCTTAATTTGCTTTATTATGACACTTTCCTCCTCCTCTACCCATGGAGTGACATCACCATATGGATTTGTCACCTCCTTGGTCACCTTTTTCTAAACCTGACTTGTGCTGACTTGACTCTGAGAAGAAATAGGCTGCAATGTAATGTACATCAGGCAGAGTTGTGGTAGAATAATATACAGTATGGTAGAGTAATGTACAGTATGTGGAAGGGTTGAATCTAGGTGTCAGCAGGGTAGGCACCTGCCTAGGGTGCAATTATTGGGTGGGTTATTCTAAGAGACTTTCCAGACCAAACCTGCTGGCATACCAGTGAGGTAACGAGGGTGGGACAACTCTGGGTGGGGAGGGGGTAGCGTCATCCCCAGTGTTGGACTGGCCCACCGGAATACCAGGAAAACGCCCGGTGGGCGATGGTGTTAGTGGACCCTCATGCTGCTAAACTTTTAGCCTTTTTCGTGGCCATTCTCTATTTCTATGAGAACAAAGAGGCTAAATAGATGGAATAATTGATTATAGTATGTACAGAAAACAAACTAGGAGACTATAGTTTGATTGAGGAGATGAAGAATATTGGTGCTGAGAGTGGGCCCCTGGTCTAAGGTTTTGCGGTGGGCCCCTGGTCTAAGGTTTTTGGGTGGTCCCCTGGTGTCGCAGTCCGACACTGGTCATCCCCAAAGCTGAGGGGGGGTAGTAGTTGTGGTTGTAAATTGCAACCATGGAGGGTACAGGCTGGCAGGGTGCTTGACCTTGGGTGGCAAAACTACTTGACCCAGCTCTGGCTTTAGAGACAAAATGTAATTTATGCAGTGGGTTGTTTAGTCAATGGCACAAAAGAGTAATTAAGGTGTTCTAATACCATTCCCTGTGCTTGAATTGAGCAGTAACGTGGACTGATTACCACTAGCTTAAATTACAGGTTTGCAGTGAATAGCATTGTTGCCAGCTTTCCTGAATTATCTGTCATCCCACCATAGGATGCCTTCTTCAGGTCCGCCATGCCAAGGCATTCATTAAAATATTACAATTACTGTTGGTGGACTTATGGGTAAATGGCAGAAGAATTTCAAGTCTGAATGGGAGTGGGGAACCCAGTGGGTAAACAGAGGAATTTCTCTGGGGAAACTGTGAAGTCTACTGAGCTACATTTCTGAAAAAGCCTTAGGTAATGACTTTAGCCTTCTGTCAGCCAACTTTAGGGAAGGACATTTCTTAGCTATTGTCAAGCGCTTTCCATTTCCAACTATACATGTTGCTTCATAGAGAACATATAAACAAAATATGAACGAAATAACAAACTCCTTTTTATCATGTTAGTGGCCTATGCACATTTCTAGTGTACGTTTATACTGTAGGATCTATTTTCCTCTTGTATTGCTTTTGCACCAAATATGAATGCCAGTTAAATTTCTCCTTAGGACTGCTACAATAAAGGCCAAGAAACCGGCTGCATTTATAGGTCACATGTTTGAATGCAAACATCTGATTGATTGTTATGGGTTACTAGATCTGGGGCAGACTTTTATTACATTACCTCCTATTTGCACCATGTATAGTGTATTAACTTGTGGTAACCAATCAGGGAAAAGCATTTTTGAAAGCAAATAAATGATTGGCTGTTCAGATATTAGCATTTAAATATTCCTGATTTGTTTCTACAATAACCTAGACCTGTAGCACCTTTTATTATTACCTTTTATTGGCACACAGGGTGTTTTCTTCTTGGCCGGATCACATTCACTAGAGCATTTTTGGGCTGAAAAGCTCAGTACATGGGAGTAAATATCACGTCATAAGATGTACAAGGCATGTAGTATGTCAGGGATCCCAAACATACCAAACAGGCCCATGTGCTGCTGTGCTGAATGCATCTACAGTAGTTGGCAATTCTAGTTCTAGAGAGGTTATGTGCCACCTCAATTTTCATGCAAAGTGGTAACCACCTTTAATAAAGGCAACAATTGAAAAACAGCTTGCAGGGTAGGTTTGCTGTTGGTAACCCTACCATGCAGTACGACTGTCTGATTGTTAGGTACAAGAGACTCTAGCAACCAAAAAAAACACTGAAAAGTCACAAAAACAAAAAAAACTACCATTTGTAAATTGTGTTAAAATACTATCTGCATCATACTAAAGGTAAAATTCTGTTCGTTGTATACAGCCATATGTCAGGGTAAATTCTATCTCAGGATAATCCCCATAGAGTGACAGGTAAACAGTATTCTTTGTACAAGAAAGTAAAGTTGGAATGTGTAAACCGCGTTTCATACACAGGCGCATTTCACATGATCCCTCCGCGATGCTTTTCTAAAAAATTTTTAACCATTCCTCGCCCTGTTAATGATAGATTTCTGGTTTTCACAGTACATACCTGTTCAACAATGGTTATTAGTACATTGAGATCACCAGTTATTAGACCTTTAGTGGTGGAGGGAGCCCAGTACAATGCAGCTCTGTCGTTGTACTAGCACTTTCCACCATAGTGGATGTATGAGCTGTAATTCAAAATCATAATCCGACTATCTGATGTGCATGCTGACACCATCTAACAAATGACTGCATATTATAATGTACTTTTTGACATACCGTTCCTCCTGGGAGGGCCCCATCTATTGAACATTTTAGCTGGAACTGAATATTCAGAACTTTTTCATGAAACTTTAACTCCAAAAAAATAGGTCAGGCTAGGAGATGAAGCCATCACATACCTACAACCTAACATTAATTTGTGCAGAGTGACTATTAATTCTGCATATTTTCAGCCCATGATTCTCTGTAGGTTCTAGTAATTCTACATTCTAGCAGTACTAACACTTTTTGAATGCCACAAAAAAATATCAGCTGGATCCTAGCAAATCTATATTTCTTTGTGACTGCAGAGCATTTTTCCTTATTTGAAAGGCCAGAGATTGGACTTCTAAATATGTGCAATGCATCTTGGGTTTAAGTTGAAAGTGGAAACACTGGTTTTATTATACATGGACTGATATTGGTCATTTGTAGATCTATATATGTGTGTGTAGCCACTCATTTAACAATAAAGAAACATATCTGGGTGAGACAAGTATGTATTTATGTAGGGGAGTTGTTGTCCCAGAGACAATAAATAAACAAGTAGTGATCCTTACCTCTATTTATTTACACTGGGCTTATATACAGGATACATACCAACACCCAGAAATTAAAGTGACATCTGTAGCCGATTAAAACGGATCCCAGCAGTTCAGTTATTTTGTGATATGGAGTGTTTACAATCAGGTGCAGCACCGAGCTCTAACATCCCAAAGAATGTATAAACCCCAGGATTAACAAGCATATCTTTTCAGGGCAACATATGGAAGGTCATTCTGTACAGACAGAAGTAGACAGTTTTCTACAGACTTTAAAATAAGATTATTTATATTTATAAAATCTCAGGAGTCTAACAATAGAAACAGCAGACGCAAAGGCTCCTGCTGTATACAAGTTTCAGACAAATAGGCAACTTCAATAAATGTATGGGTAACAGATGATCTCCCTTACAGCTTCCAGAATGGATGGACCAGATTTGCTAGAGATCCACCATACTATACTGCTATACTGCTTCCTAATATATTCATAGACTATACTGAAAGAGGGCCCCTGTAGGATGCTTGGCAGAATGCATTAAGTGATAAGGGATTATATCCACCAATGAATATCAAGCAGCTCATTAATGTTTTCAGTGTGTCAGCCAGGTCAGAATATTGCCTTTGCTTCTCACTGCTCGTAATGTATTTTAATGTTCTGCCTGCTGTAAAAATATATTCAGCATTACTGAATCGTGAGCCAAAGCTTTACACAATGTGTTATGCAGAAAAGTATTTACATAAAGCCTGCGTATAACTTGCTATAAATGCCTATACAGGTATATATATATATATATATACACACACACACACACACACACACACACATATATATATATATATATATATATATATATATATATATATATATATATATATATAGTCCAACCTGGTGCATTCACAACCCTCTCGGGACATCTGCCTGGGTGCTGGTCTACTAATAGTATTACTTACAAAATATCCAGGAACGTTTCGGCTCCTCTTTTAGGGCCGTCTTCAGGATGGAGTGCGGTTATTGGATATTTGTACACATATATATACATATGTAAACTAGCATTCTACAAGGTGCAGTTGGGTTTGAGTGTTGAGTATTTAAAGCACTCATTCATCTGTCAATGTGTACACTTACTATTTATCGCAGGCTTAGCATATTGCCCAATTATTTCATTGGTTGTCCAGAGACCACATATCTGGTAACCAGCTTACTAGGAAATAAAGTGACTGAGACACGGGGGGCATTTATACCATAGTCTCAGAGTAAACCATCCAGCCAGTTCTAAATATAAAGACAACAGGCAATTTTATATTATACTTCAGGTATGGGATCATAGAAACCCGTTATCCAGAAAGCGCTGTACTACAATAAGGCCGTCTTCCACATATCTCATTTTAAGTACATTTTTTAAATGTAATATAAAGACAGTACTTTGTACTTGATGCCAAATTTATGTTGATATTTTTAATTTCTAACTACTACAGTAGGGGGATCCGTTATCCGGAAACCCGTTATCCAGAAAGTTCCAAATTACCGAAAGGACGGCTCCCATAGATTCCATTATAATCAAATAACCCCATTTTTTAAAAATAATTTCCTTTTTTTCTATAATAATAAAACAGTACCTTCTAGTGGATCCAAAATAAGATAAAATTAATCCTTACTGGAAGCATAATGAGGTTATTTAATGTTTAAATTATTTTCTAGTAGACTTAAAGTATGAAGATCCAAATTAAGGAAAGACCCGTTATCCGGAAGCATTCTGGATAATAAATATTCAGATAAGTTGGTATGAGTGCGTATATGTATGTGCACTGGGGGTCATTTGGAAGGGTTGAACTTGAAAGACTTTGGGGTTTTTTTCAGCCCAAATGAAGTTTGTAACAATTGTTTTAGAATGAAAAATCTTTTAATGTGTCTATAGCTATCTATAAATTGTAATGTGTCCTTAAAATTCAAAAATATGGACTAATTACCCCTAAAGTGAAATAGTTATTGGACCATATTTTCTAAGTGTTTTTAGCTCTGGAAATTAAAATGAAAGCCTCCTGCTGAGGCTGAAATAAAATAAATAAAATTATAAGTGGAAAAAAATAAGCTTTATGTAAACAGTTTTACTAGTGGGTTCATTGTTGTCATTGACACATTAAGGGGCAGATGCACTAAGGGTCGAACTTCAAATGAAAAAAAAATTGAAATTCGACCATCTAATTTTTTTGATAAAAAATGGACTGTTTTCGATCTTATTCGAATCTAGCAATTCAAACAATTTTCCAAAAAAAAAAAACCTTAATTTTCCAGGACAATTTTCAGGAAAGCTTCCAGGAGGTCCCCCATAGGCTACAATGGCAATTCGGCAGCTTTAAGGTGGCGAATAGTCAAATTCGAAAGTCCTTATTGGAATCAAAACCAGCCTATTGGGTTTATTTAATGTTTATATGATTTTCTAGTAGTGTTAAGGTGCGAAGATCCAAATTACAGAAAGATCCATTATCTGGAAAGCCCCAGGTCCCAAGCATTCTGGATAATAGGTCCCCATACCAAAGACAAGTCTATTGAAAATAATGATATCACCTTTGAAGGCAATTTCCCCCCTATGAGTGATTAACACCAACAAGTTCACTGAATTGTTAGTTGCTGACTTTATTTATATTTGTTCCATACGCTGAAAAGCAAACGTTTTATAAAACATAAGGTTTTATATGCCAATGTATATTGTTCTCCAGATGGCTGACGGCATTTAGAGAAATGACAATTGTTTATTAATGTTTATCACACATACCCCAGCTTTGCTGGTATGTTTTATGCAGATAAAAATTGCCTTCATGGGGGCTTATACTCTATAAATGTATCCAATTGTTACTGTGCTTCAGGGATCCCTCCTTTAAATGTATATATTAAATATTCTCGCACCCTCTAAACGAGAATAACTGTACTATGGACTTGCCTAAATATAGTACCGCAGGCTATAGAAAGGCTGTTGGAAGTGAAAAATGACTCCCCCCCTCCCACAATACTTTTCAATGCAAAGGAATTTGTGTGCAATATATAAAGACAAATATAACATATTTAAAGAGGAAAAAAAAAAACAGCACAAAAAAATTGCATGACTCCAAACATGATTTAAGTGATAAATGATTTCTGCTATAAGTGCTAAAGGATTTCTATCTCGCAGTAGACTTTCTAATGAAAGGTGGGAGGGAAGTGAACCTGATAACACAGGTTCTTGTTCAAAAGCTTACAGTCTACTTATAAATGCCAAACTTGTGTTTTCTGAAAACTTGTTTATGGGAAAAAAAAATCGAGACTGGTGATTGTATTGAAAATCCCCATGCAGGAGGCTGCCGTTATAAAGCAGTACCATCTTAGATCTTAAATAAAATTCATTTTTATTAATACAGCACCAACATAGTCAGTAGTGCTTTACATAGATTATAATATAATAATAATAATTATATATTACCATGTACTCTGAGGAAACCCACCATAGCACAGGGGCAACTATCTGCTGCACCACTGTATTGTCCTTTGCTCAGTCATCTTTTCACTTTTGGAGTTTGTGGGAGATTAAAAGAAGGAAAAAGAGATTAGTGTGCAAACTGTCACTTTTCTTCCATAGAATGGTGCAGGGAACAAGAGGATATGCTCTGAGATTTTGGGAGAGGGGATTCCATTATAAGACTAGAAAGGGTTTCTTCACTATAACCACAGCAGGTCCGCACTGGGATTTAAAAGAGGCCCTGGCATTTTTAGACACAGAGGCCCACACAACCCCCGCAGCAGCCCAATCAGTGTCAGACTGGCCCTGTCGGAAACCGGGAAAAAACCAAGTGGGCGCAGACCCTCATAGGCCCCCGCCGGGCCAGACCCCTAGCACACATACCCAGTGGTGTGTGGCACCTGTTCCGCATGCACAGTGATGCGCGGCGCCGTGTAGTGACGTCAGCACCCGGCCGTTGTTATAGGTGAGGAGGGGGGGTCAGCAGGGGGGGCCTTGGACACAGTCCCGGTGGGCCCCGGGCCCCCCAGTCCGACCCTGAGCCCAATTAATAGCAACTGTCTATGAGATTGATTTACAGGTTTTACAATGGGTTGAATGCCTTTCTAGCAGAAAATGGCAACGCAAGGACTTATTCAACACCTTAAGTGTTTATTGCAAAGTGAGGTGCAACGTTTCGGGGCAATCCCCTTTGTCAAGCCACAAAACATTCCTTCTCTATATACAGGCATGGGACCTGTTATCCAGAATGATTGAGGCCTGGGGTTTTCTGTATAAGGGATCTTTCTGTAATTTGGATCTCCATACCCCAAGTCTAAAACAGTAATTTAGACTTTAAATAAACCACATAGGATTTATTATATATTATATATATATTATAGTTTGGATTAAGTACAAGGTAACATTTTATTACTACAGAGAAAAGGGAAATAATTTTTAAAAATTTGCATTATTTGATTATAATGGAGTCTTCTGGATAACGCATCCTATAGCTGTAGTAACATTCAGCGTCGGACTGGCGGGCCCACACCACCCCCAGGGCCCTCCAGCTACAAAGTACTACCTGCCGCAAAACACACCCCTGCCGCACATTAGAGCGTGCGCACCTTTTTACGGCGCATCCAGGGAGGTAAGAAGAGGAAGTACAGAGAGCGGGTCTGGGCTGGTGGGACCAAAAGACATGGGGCCCAGCGGGTTTTTTCCCTGTGTCCTGCTGGCCAAGTCTGACCCTTATGAAATTTAGTGTTCGGCCACTCGTGGCGATTCTGGTAGATTAGTCGCCTGGCGACTAATCGCCTTTTCTTTCGGCCGACTAATCTCTCTGAACCACTTCCCCCTGTCTTGCGCCGGCTATAATGAAAAGTCGCCCATGGCTTGACACACGTGGCGCTTCATTTTCCGAAGTTGTCTTTGGGCGACTTCGTAAAATTAAGCTCTGTGTGTGTCATGCCACAGGCGACTTTCTACACCTCCCCCACAATCTGACTGCCCCTCCCCCACCTTGCAGGGCCATGAAATATACTATACTGGGTAAAAATAAACAATAAAAATATCACTTTGCGCTAAGTCCTTCAACGAGCCAGCGGCAGTGACGGGAAAAGGATCCATGTGTCCTTTAAATAGTTAATAGTATAAGTCCAAGTGTCTGTGCTATATATGCTGATAAGCCTCAAAATATCCATTTAAATTGTGAGTACCTGCAAATCTACTTCATAACAAGTATTCTAAGACGTTACTACACCATATAGCGCATTCTTCTTCACAGATATCATGATTATCGGCACCTTTGCATTAGCGCACAGACTAGGGTTGCCACCTTTTCTTGAAAAAAATACCGGCCTTCCTATATATTTATCTTTTTTGCCTATTAATAACATTGGGATCAACCATCAAAAATACCGGCCAGGCCGGTAAAATACTGGCCAGGTGGCAACCCTAGCACAGACACCTGGACTTATACTATACTGGGTGGCTTGGTTTGCAATGCTTTGCAACTAAAAAGAAAGATGCCAAAATTTCCTTTTGTGCAACCTTCTAGAAACAGCATGTAATATATGTGTGTAGCATAATGGATTGCTTGAGCAATTTTGGAACGAAGTATCATTGTTCTGGTTTAATCGAAGGTGAATTCATTTACTTTACGTGCATGCAGATAAACATTTTTGAGCACTATAAAATATTGCAGGCTTCAGACACAAGCTTCCTGGTGGGTCCCCAAGTATGGAGTGCTCAGCAATGTTTATATGCATGCGCATAAAGTAAATAATAATAATCTTCAATTAAAACAGGGTAATGGTGCTTCGTGTAGTAATTGCTTGGACAATCCATTATGATGCACATACATTACACACCGTTTCTAGAAAGCTTCACAAAAAAATCTGGGTTAACATGTGTAAATGAAATACAATATGTGGCCCTTCTGGGTCATCAGGGGCCACATGTGAAGCATAGATCGAGCTTTTGTATTTTAAAAGCATTAGAGCTGAAGGAAGTGTTGCTAAATTAATCATACCACCAGGCCCGGACTGGCAATCTGTGGGTTCTGGCAAATGCCAGATGGGCTTCTATAAGGTGCCATAGAAAGTCAGTATTTAGTGGGCTGGTGGGGGATGTTTGGGCCTCTGTGTACTTGAAATGTCAGGGCCTAGTTTAATTCTCAGTCCAGACCTGCATACCACCCTAGTTCCAAAAATATCTTGGGCACCAAACTACCCCCACATATCACCCTAAAGGCCTGCAGACTAAAGGTGGCCATACACGGGCCAATAAAAGCTGCCAACAGACTGAGTCGGCAGTTTATCGGCCCGTGAGTGAGGCCCTCCGACGGGCTCCCCCGATCTATATCTGGCCAAATGTCTGCCAGATGTTGATCGGGCAGTTTAAAAATCCTGTTGAATCGCGGCCGCATCTGTGCGTTGATGTGGTCCTGCGATCCGACCGCCCATTTGAGCGTCATTCTGATCCGATCGTTGGGCCCTAGGGCCCGTGATCAGATCAGCCCGGTATTGTCCACTTTAAGGTGGGCATATTGGACAGAGATCCGCTCGTTTGGCCACCTTTACACCCATATCAAGTGATTTGTAGAGAGCACATGATACCCAAGCACTATAATGGGAAGCAGCTGTCAAAGTGCCATGTCACTAATATAATAGAATTACTTGTATTATCCTATGTTACCCTCCTATGGAAATTAATCAGTAGATGCATGTGGGGAAAACCTCAGCCCACCTTTGAATGGTGTTGCTAATTAATGGATTGGCAGCTGCACCCTCTGTCTATACTGCTGGTTGGATCCTATGATGTCATGGAACATATACACCCTTTCTGCCAGCTATAGGGGGGTATGTGGTGGAGCATTGACTTTCAATTTTTTTTCTTTCGTAGGGTAAAGGAGGCCAGGCTATGTTCCTGGTCAATATCATCTGACATCCCTTAATGTTGGTTTAAAACTGGCCAATTGTGCCCCTCTAAATGAATATTAGACCTTCTATTGGGTCAAAGAGACTGATCTGAATGTCATATAATATCTGCCAAAGGATCTGACTCCATGGCCCAGTCTATTGTCCTGTCAAGAGAGGACCACACTGGACTGTTGATGCAGTCCATCCCTTGGCATAGACCCCCATAATGATCTGATCACTGACCTGGGGCTTATGTATGCCCAACTTTCATTGTCTAAATTTTGTCCTACAAACTATAAGCTGCTGGATGTGACTTACAGTACAGGTATGGGACCTGTTATCCAGAATGCTTGAGGCCTAGGAATTTCTGGATAAGAGATCTTTCTGTAATTTGGATTTAAGTCTACTACAAAATCATGTAAACATTAAATAAACCCGAAAGGCTGGTTTTGCTTCCAATAAGGATTAAAGGGCACCTATGGGCAGAAAAAAATTCCCCAAACCGAAGGTGCGGGCTGATAGAGCCCGCATTCCGGTTTGGGGTTGTAGTAGTTTAAAAAAAAAAAAAATTGCCCCCTGCAAGCGCTGGCTTACTCGCAGCGGGAGCTCCCTCTCGGTGTGAGCCGCCGCCATGACAGTCCATGCGCATGCGCAGAATGAAAAGCTGCCTGAAATTGTGGCAGCTTTTCATTCACATCACATGCGCATGGACTGTCATGGCGGCGGCTCACACCGAGAGGGAGCTCCCGCTGCGAGTAAGCCAGCGCTTGCAGGGGGCAATTTTTTTTTTTTTTAAACTACTACAACCCCAAACCTTAATGCGGGATCTATCAGCCCGCACCTTCGGTTTGGGGATTTTTTTTCTGCCCATAGGTGCCCTTTAATGATATCTTTTTTTGGATATGAGTTTTATCATTACAGAGTAAAAGAAAATCATTTTAAAACATTTGGATTGTTTGGATAAAATGGAGTCTATGGAAGATGCCTGTTCATTAATTCGGAGCTTTCTGGATAACAGGTTTGTACTTGTACAGAGAAATATTTTGTGTCCTATCCAGCATCATTTGCTTGTTTTTTTTGGCTACAAGTCAACAAGAGGATTTATAAGAAAATTTGGCTAAAATGTAAGACAAAAAGCCGAAGCAATTCCTTAGCAATTATATCCTGTAAGTGGAAGGAGGAAGTCAGGAATAGAAGCGGAAAACATTGGGCTCCACAGCAAAATCTTTTTTAGGGGCCCCTAATCCATGGGAAGACAACCTGCTTCATAAACATACAGTGTAATTACACAGGGACTGCAGCCTTTGTTGTTTTATGCCTGGCAAGCTGAGAGCGTGTGTATTGCCAACATTTACACAAACACATCTGGGCTAGTTCTCATTAGACATTTAATATAGGTGATTATTATGACCCCCAACCCCCCCAGCCTTTTTGTTTCTTGATATTTAGCCTAAAATATCTTTTACCAAACTGTTTCTTTTCACATGCAAAAAAATAAGGGTGCCCTAATAAAAATTTAACTTAAGTCCCACCACTGTGCTCTTATACACATAAATATAAAAATATATACAAAAACATGGAAGCATCTGTTTTCTCAGCATAGTGTTTACAATTACTAGGGATGCAGCGAATCCAGGATTCGGTTTAGGATTCGCCCTTTTTCAGCAGGATTCGGATTCGGACAAATCATTCTTCCCGGCCGAACCAAATCCGAATCCTAATTTGCATATACAAATTAGGGGCGGGGAGGGAAATCGCATGACTTTTTGTTCCAAAACAAGGAAGTAAAAAAATACTGTCCCATTCCCATGCCTAATTTGCATATGTAAATTAGGATTCTGATTCGGTTCGGTATTCAGACGAATCTTTTGCAAAGGATTTGGAGGTTCGGCCGAATCCAAAATAGTGGATACAATGCATCCCTAACAATTACCGAGACAAATAAATGTTCATATCCACTAAAGGTTGATATTTCCAGACCTAGAAGCAGTCATTTCTACTGTTCCTTATATAGGGAAAAAATGGGAATTTTTTTGTAGGCCCATATTTTCACCACTAATAATAACACGTTATCATGCCGCTTTGAATCTGGCGTTATTTTTTGGTTTTCCTATCATATATATTTAAGCTTATCGAAAAGAGTATTAATATTACTTATGGGGGTAATTTGCTTCCCAGTTTGACTTTGACTTATCATTCCAGAGATAAAAGCCCAGATAAACTCAGATAATAAACCCAGATAAACTCAATATTTCTTACATTTTAAGGTGTCATTTTCACTTTTCATAAAAATATTCTCTAGGAAAACTGCAGCTTTTTTTCACTGGCCCTTATTTCAAGTGTTACAAATCCATTTGTATAAGCCTTACCTGCATGAAATTGGAGATGACAGTTACCAACAAAAGCATGCTGGGACTAACTTACACTTTAAAGTTGTTCTACTACTGCTTAGTGAATCTGGGCCACTCACAAACAGCTGTTGAATGAATCCGGAGCACAAAGCTTTGTGATGCCTATGAACAGTATATTTTAGCCTTCACTTGACAAATGAAGCATGTAGTCATGTAGCAGCCCAAGTTATCTGCTGGCTGGAAGTCTACAGCATGGGGTGATGATTGGCAGATGGGGGCTATGATGAGTGCGGTCAGTGTATCTGCTTATTTAGCACCAAAGAATGGAATTTTGCGCTGGTGTTGGACATCACTAATCAAGCAGCAATGGTGTACAAGCAACATTATTAAAAACATTACCCAGTAGTTTCCCTCCAAATACAGTGGAAGGATTGTGTATTGTAGTTGTGTTGGCGCAAAGAATACAAGAAGCACCCAGCAGTAGCAATACATGAGAGAAGGAGAGAATCGTTCTTTTAGTACCCCCATCACTACTATGGCCTATAAATAGAAAATAGGGGTGCCAGGTCGGCAGAAGAACAGCGATCGACACTTTATTTGCTTCAACTGCGCGCGTTGGTCGAGGCGACAAGACGCGCACATTGCGAGAGAAGTACCAGCGATCGCGCGTCACATAGAAAAGGTGTTTGTGCAACAAAGAAAGTGTGGAGCAATTCTCCGGCCGGAATAACAGGCAATGAGTTGCAAAAGATAATATCTGGTTTCAGCAGAAGATATTCAACAACGACAGATACGGATGAGTCTCTTACATTAGGAATACTATGGTTTTAAATGAATAAATGCAAATCACTGGACTTTAGGACTCGATGTGCTACTTATCACTCACACAACAGTTCCACACAGACATGGATTTATATGGGATCATTCTAAGCAACTATATATATATATATATATATGCCATAATATATAAGCCTTATAATATACATGCCTTTTGCTACATAAGCCTTATAATATAAATGCCTTGTAATACCTTGTAATGTATATGCCTTATGCGATACAAGCCTTATAATATAATATATATATGTATGTATATATATATATATATATATATGCCTTATACTATATAAACCGTATAATTTATATGGCTTATGCTATATAAGCCTTGTAAAATATATGCCTTCTGCTATATAAACCTTATATATATTTTTATGCTATATAAACCTTAAACTATATATGGCTTATGCTATATAAGCCTTACAATATATATATATATATATATATATATATATATATATATATATATATATATATATATGCCCTCTGCTATACAAGCCTTATAATATATATGCCTTATAAACAGCACCCATTGTGACACACACACACTCATTATTGCCCAAGGCGCTGTTTTCAGTGCCTCTGAAGATTCCCTTCCACAGGTAATAGGTAAATATAAGGAACAGCCAGAGATATCCAGATATAAATAAGAACGTTTGGGTGATCATTCTGATTATAGCGCTATGGTCGCGTTACAAAAAACAAAGTGTATGACTCTGCACCTCCCTTCATCTAGCCCCATTCCTGACATACAGCAGAGAAGTTCTGCAAGCAGATAGCAGATCCAATCCAGTACACCTTCCAGTGAGAAGCCCAGGATCATGCAGGCCACAATTCCCTTACACCGATACTATTATAACTGTTCCATAATATATTCTATTCCTTTTCCATATTCAGAAAAATGAGCCCAAATAAGGATGACCCCAGGCCACATAGAGGGAACCTTACCTGGCTGTACTTCACCTCCTGATCCAGCGAGTTCTTCTCTAAACCGTTGAGGACATGCTGGGCCGACTGAAACGTGTTCCTACTCAGGCTGCTCCACTCCTCCACTTTGGGACTGTGGTAGGGCGAAGTGTCACTCACTGGGATGGGGACATGACAAGGGTTACTGGCACCGACCAACCAGTGAGCACAACAACACTGGCACAGTAAAGAACTACACACATTTATTTGTACTGTTTCTGTTTCACTATGTACAGGAATCTATCTATGTTCACAATACTATTATAACATAAAGGGAGTCTTACTATAGTATAAACACTTATGAACGAAAACGCAGGATTTTAGACCTATGTCTGTCTATATAGCTGCATAATACTGACGCACACCTGGACTTCATAATACAGTGCAGAATAGCAAAGTGTTTATTTGTAACGTTTCGGTCCTTGTGTGGGACTTTTCTCAAGCTACATAATATACTTATATCTGCATTGTATTATATCTAACTAAAAAATAATATAAAGATATATGTATATATTTCTACACTGCAGTATATATCTATTTCGTTTGCTGGCTAGATAAATACGGATATATGTATCACGTGTCCATAAAGTATGACTAGCTAGCTTTACATAATATATTATTATACAAATGATAGAAAAATGCATTACTGCACTCCTCCCCCCATATATATATATTTATAGGACTTAAAATAATAAAAGCCTTGCTTTACATGATATATATATAGATAGATAGATAGATAGATAGATAGATAGATAGATAGATAGAGAGTAAATTTCTATTCTCAAATAACTGAATACTAATAAGATTATGAAAAGAAGGTAGCATTTTGCAGGCAGAATGAATCCATCTTAGCATAACATAACAGTCAACAAAATGAGTTGGTGTAAAAAGCCAGTATGGGCACTACCACAGTAAACAGGAATTCAATAGTTAAGGCAAACAAAAATAAGAATAATAATGGAAGGGAGAGGATATCCTCAAATTTCACTCCAGTCTGTGGGTGCATATACATGGGAAAAAAACAAAAATTGTGAGTTCCTCCAAAAATTGTGACCAAAAAAAAAAAAACTAAAATTTTTTATTGTTTTAAAGGGGTTGTTCACCTTTAAACTGACTGATGTAGAGAGTGATCTTTTGACATAATTTGCAATTGGTTTTCATTTTTTATTATTTGTGGTTTTTGAGTTATTTAGCTTTTTATTCAGCAGCTCTCCAGTTTGCAGTTTCAGCTATCTGGTTGCTAGGGTCCAAATTACCCTAGCAACCATGCACTGATTTGAATAAGAGACTTGAATATGAATAGGAGAGGGCCTGAATAGAAAGATGAGTGATAAAAAGTAGCAATAACAATACATATGTAGCCTTACAGAGCATTTGTTTTTTTTTTTAGATGGAGTCAGTGAGCCCCATTTGAAAGCTGGAAGAATAAGGCAAATAATTAAAAAGCTGTAAAAAATAAATAATGAAGACCAATTGAAAAGTTGCTTAGTTATATTCTATAACGTATCAAAGGTTAAATTGAAGGTGAACCACCCTTTTAACATAACAGTCAGCCCTATGACAGACTGGTAGTGCCACACAAGCACCCAGCAGACATAGCAAACCACACAGAGCACAAGCCTACAGAGTATTGCTGTCATACTGCAAATATGGGTGGGATCCCTGGCACCCTTGGGCCATGTCTTTCCTATCCCTCATACACCAAACCTATAATCACAGGCTTTGAAATCAGGTTATGAAAATACTGCGGTGAGCGCTACACTTACAACGAGTGTATATTTTGGCTTTCTACGTATTAGTCTAGATACCACCTAGCCAGGGTGTGAACTTCACCAAGGGCCACAGGCAGGCGGTCCCTGCAAGTTATTGCCGGTGTTTGCTTGAGACTTTGGGATAAGGAATAGTGATGAAGACATCACTTGTCAATTGCGACAATAAATGCCCCATAATCTCCCAGCGATTAATCGCTGTCTCTAGATGAAGACACAGAGCTACTAGTAGTTGTGGCAACCAAATGCCAAAAAATACCATACCATGGACAGTACTGAGAATAAACACAAGTAGTATCTTTACAAAGCCAATTATCACTATTGTCTACTTTGTTGCAGTGACAAGTAGCAGCTGCTAGTAGTTCTGTGTGGGCACATGTAGCTCTTGTTGTGGCTACAAACCGCCAAAAAATACCCTGCCACAGACAATACTGAGAATCGCCTCTGATAAAGACTATTGTCTATTTTGTAGACAGCTCTGTGTGTCTTCATCACATTATTGTGCTGCATCTCTAGTCTGCAAAGGGGAGTAAAATAGCAAATCATATATTTTCCAACCTAAAATAGATGTATAGTAATGGAAAGAGGGGTTGGGGGGGACTGGGATCTCCGCTTTGTATGGGGAATAAATGACTGCCTAATTTTAAAGAAAATATAAATAATCTGGAAAATGCTTAGCATTCCAAGATTTGTCATGTTTATTTTTAGCAAGAGGGGGAAATCGTGGCGATTCTCACTGTGCTAGAATACAAGGGGGATAGATGCTGATAATAATATCCATCGCTGCTTCACACGGTCATTTTCTTCCTTTGGATCATCTACAACTAGGTAGGAATGTATTGTCTGAACATGATTGTAGCTTTTTCAACTTCATCTGCTGTGTTACAATGCACTACTACTATAATAATAATCGAAAATCTCGTGTACAGAGGTTACATTTTTGGACTCTTGTAATCTCAACTACAATGTAGTAATAATAATTATAATAATAATAACGATGATAATAATAAATATCAATAATAATAATATCAATAATAATAATAATAGCAATAATAATACAAGGTTACATAGTAGTTGAGGTTACTCCAGTCAAAAATATTAATATTATTTTAGTTTTGCATTTTGCAATTACTTTTCTTGCTGCTATTTTTCTGTCTTTGCCCGAGCTGGAAACTTGGTAGGAAATATTTAAAGGGTTAAACTTCATGAACCTTTTTTTTTTTTAACCACAAGTGCTATGTGATAATATAATTTTTATATGAGGGCTAAATACATAATTACCAGATAACCTAAGCCTCATTATTATTTGTATAGCTACCCCATGGTGTTTGTATTTCAGGATAGTTGTTGGGGGGGGGGGGGGGGGGGGGGATAGAAAATGACCAGGATAGTGTATATTTCTGGAGATGGTTAAGTTGCAGAAAATGACTATGGAGCTACAGTATATAATTAGAAGTATTTTCCCCCAGTCCATATTTTTTTTATCCCCAAAGCCCCGCATTATTTAATGGTTCATTTGCACTTTCTCCCCTGGAATGGCTATGCCAGTAGCACAGGTGGCTTCTTTAGATCAATTAGTCAGGGGACAGGGAAGAGAGGGGCTAGACGCAGGCTGCAGTGCGACAGAAGCAGACATTGTTGCAAGGAGAGCCAGGGAGCAGAGGAACAGTTCCAGACAGTTCCCTTGGAGGCTTGAATGCAATGTGGTGTTAATAAAAGAGGAAACCATTAGAGGGATCTACAAACATTCCCAATTTG
>CM044445.1:93426654-93448217 GCA_024363595.1 Xenopus borealis | reverse complement strand
CGAATAATTGAACTTATAGTAAAGGATACAATAGTACCATAATATAAAATATATTTGCGCTTACACAGAGCGACAAGTCTTCTGTATGTTGGTAATTGTGCAAGGGAACTGTCACAGGTTAATTCCAAACAAAATGCAACGAATATATTTTTGGCAGCCGAATGAAACGTTTTCCATAAGGATGAGTGTTTGTATAATAAATATTACCAGCAGCAGCATTTCATTGTGCGCACGTTACTAGTCCATTCATTATACTCGCAAATTGGCTCATTCCTAGAAGCAGCAACGTCCCACCCTGCTGGTTTCATTGCGAGCTGTTATTAGAGACCATGGGAAGTGGGTGAAGAAATGAGGGGATCGCAGTGCTATGTTATTTATATTTATATTTTCAGCCCACATGGAAAGCGATGGGCTTCAATGCTAACGAGTTTCTCTCAAACTTCTCCTGTGAGTGCAGTACTGCACGTAAATAACTGTAAATAATGAGTTGGTTTGTGATGACTTGCACTATATCATCTTACAGTGTCAAAAACAGCAAAAACAAATGGCTACTTTCCATCAGATAATAATAGTGATGAATGGACACTTAAAAAAAAAAATCTTAAATATTTACGTGTCCCTTTAGTGAACAATGAATTTATTGTAGGGTCACTGGTAGGTTAAATGCAGCCAACAGGAACAAGAATTCTTAATATTGCCATCATTTTGGTAGGTGCTACGATGGTGCATTATTTTGATGTGACCATTGCTCTTTCTGTCTAATCATATAACCATTATACTTCTATATATCTTTCTTCTATTTCGTTTTTGCCCCTTTCTTCTATACTTATTGTGACTCAAAAAATTATATATTTATATTTTTACTCTTTTTCTGTCTCTCATCTATGTAATAATATATTATTACTATCTTTATAGCTATACTGTAATATATCCATTTGTTAAACTAAAATTGCTTATGTATTTACTTCTCTTCATTGTGACATGATCTACCGTCTATATAAATATGTCTTTGTTTGTACAAATTGACAGTCTCTTTTTCGGCGCTGTTTCTCCCAATTTGCCGGAGTATTTATATCAGATGGCGTCAAACCGCAAGAATCTGAAATTATCCATTGAGGAACGAAACAGGAAATATCTGACACTCGTGCGGCTCTTTGTATAATTCGCCACGAATAAATGTGTGTCAGAGTATAAATGATATCTTGTTTAAGTGCTAACAGATTAGTCTAACGAATGCTGAAAATTAAACAATTCAGCTTTTATTCCATTTGGTGCTCAAAGATGAAAGAATGCGCTTGTGTATCCAGGATTTGCTAATCCCCAGCGCACTTCGAGTGCATGCAAAAGGTTTCTATCACCATATATTGCGTACAAATGATTGCAATGCAATAACATCTCGTTTGTTTTAGCGTGTAATTAGCGCGCAATCTAGTATCTCACACCGTGCATGGAATTGGCACAATGGTTCCCTTTCACCACCCTGTTCCTCTCATTCATCTCGCTTGTGATTTTTTTAAATTGGTAATTGTGCATTTTGGGTATGAGATGAGACATGATCAGTCTCTTAAAGGGATACTGTTATGGGAAAACGTTTTTTTTTTTTTCAAAATTCATCAGTTAATAGTGCTGCCCCAGCAGAATTCTGCACTGAAATCCATTTCTCAAAAGAGCAAACAGAGTTTTTTATATTCAATTTTGAAATCTGACATGGGGCTTGAAATATTGTCAGTCTCCAGGATGTTCCCAGTCATGAAACTAGTGCCTGAACTTTAGGATGGAACTACTTTTTGTCAGGTTAATTACTTAATTGCCTCACCAGGCAATTTTTAGTGCTGGTGCAGACAGGGAGATTCGGGGAGATTCTGTCGCCTGGCGATTAATTGCCTCTTCTGCAAGGCGACAATCTCCCTGAACTGCCTTCTCCCTGTCCGCTGCCTGTTTAAATAAAAAAGCGACAACGCCAATGCACACGTAGCGCTGCGATTCCCGCGTGTACTGGGTGTGCATTGGCGCTGGCGCTTTTTGACTTAAACAGGCGGCGGACAGGGAGAAGGCAGTTCAGGGAGATTGTCGCCTCGCTGAATCGCCAGGCGACAGAAACTTCCCGAATCTCCCTGTCTGCACCAGCCCTTATCGACTTAGGAAAACGCAGCGCCGCGTGTGAACTTTACATTTCAGAGGGCGGGAGACACGGGCAAGCAATTCAGGGAGATTAGTCCCCCCAAAGAAGCTGCGATTAGTCGTCAGGTGACAAATCTCCCTGAATCTTATCGTGTGGACTAGCCCTTAATGTAACTGAATGTGTCTCAGTGGGACTTTGCTTTTATTATTGAGTGCTGTTCTTAGGGCTGGTGCAGACAGGGAGATTTGGTGAGTTTCTGTTGCCTGGCGATTCTGCGAGGCGACAATCTCCCCAAACTGCCTTCTCCCTGTCCGACCGCCTGTTTAAGTCAAAAAGCGCCAATGCACAGTTGCTTCGTGAGGAAACTTCGGGCGATTCCAGAAATTGCCACGCCGCGTGTGCATTGACGCTGACGCTTTTTCATTTAAATATTTTTCATTTTAATTTTGGTACTATTCCTTCTGCCAAATAGGGAGGTTCTTAATATGTCATTGTAGAATATTCCATCCTGGAATGGGATAGAATAGGGAGACTTTTTAGGATGTTCCCCCATATAGCTATATAGCTACTGAGGTTTAGTAGACAGGCTTTTTGCTCCAATATTTCACAGTTCTTAACTAGTGTTAATTCAGAAAAACATGAACCAACTGAACCATCTGAAGCTGTAACATGTTGTTCTCCAACCCCTTAGATGTTGCTTCCAGTGGCCTCAAAGCAGGTGGAGTTTTTTGGATTTCTGATTCTGAAGCGCAAAGTGGAACCATGTGTGGAACCATGTGTACTGCCAAACAGACTCACCTATAGTCTGTAAATCCATATAGGGTCTACCAAATAACCAATTAATGAGCACCCCCTAGGAACTTTTTTCATTCTTGTGTTTCTCCCCAACTTTTTTAAGTGTAGCTCATGGGTAAAAAAAAAAGTTTGGGGACCCCTGCCTTAAGTGAACTCCTGTCCAGGGAATGTGGGATGTAATATCATTTGGTCAGTCACGGCTGATGGTAAAAGTCGACTGATTCAGTCTTTAGATTGATGGACTGAACACACTGATTTGCAATCAGCAGCACTTTCACCAAATATATATATATATATATATATATATATATATATGGTACAAACAATACACCGCACTCCGGGGGCTTGTGAAAATGCAAAAAGATGTGGTTTATTCGACGTTTCGGCTACCAAACCGGAGCCGTCCTCAGGAGCAAAAGAAATTAACACACAGTCGAAATTAACACACAGGACGGCTCCGGTTTGGTAGCCGAAACGTCGAATAAACCACATCTTTTTGCATTTTCACAAGCCCCCGGAGTGCGGTGTATTGTTTGTACCATGTGATTAGTTTTCACCAGCACCCGGGCAGATGCTGTTTGGTTTTGTGTGCACCATTCCATCCAGTATTCTATATATATATATATTATATTGAATAAATGTAGCATAGCACATGCCAATGCTGCTCTATAACTTCTCAATGATCAGGTCAATAAATAAACTTTGACCAGGATTCACATTTTGTCAAGATGACATTTGAAGTACTGAATGTTACATAGAAGTGGTATCCTGGAATTATAGTGTGATAAATTCTAAATTAACCTGAGATGCTATTAATTCCCTATTTCCATAGAGGAAAACATATTTAAATGCACATCATTAATATTTTTTTTCTCTTTATTTATTGTGTTTTGCCAACACACACAACATTATATCATCATATACTTCTCTAAGGAGTAAGATCTAACATTAACTATAAATGTAACATAGAAGACAAAAAAAAAAGATTTTATATCTGCCAGGGTTGTTGCTACTAAAGATAATCCTAGACAATGTAGGCTTTATGTTTTGCTCTTAGATAGCCAAAGTTTATATGCAGGGGTGATCCCGGCCCCTCCACCGCCTGAGGCAGCTTGGTGTTGCTGCCGCCCTCCCCCCCTTGCATTCACCTTTTTGCACAGGAGGGGCAGAGAGGGCCAGGACCCTAGCGCTAGGGTTGCCACCTTTTCATAAAAAAAATACCGGCCTTCCTTTATATTCATCTTTTTTCCCTATTAATAACATTGGGATCAACCATCAAAAATACCGGTCAGGCCGGTAAAAAACCATGCAGGTGGCAACCCTAGCCAGCGCATAGAGCATAATTGCAATTCCGCCAGATGTATATCATATCTCCTATATCTTTGTTGCATCTCCAACATAGATTTGAAGCTTCTGGATACATTTTTGCTATCTTTGAAGGTATTAGGTACCAGTTATATAGGATTTTGTAATAATTCTCCTGATGAGTGACACATTTAGTAAACAATTGTGGTTTAATAATAGCCTTTTGCCATTCCTGTATTGTGAAAGTTTTCTTTAGTCTTTGTTCCCATTTAATCATGAGATATTTGTAATGTTCCTTTTGGTTCACTTAGTAAGTTTTATATCTTTGTTATATCATTAATATATATATTTTCAGTTACTTTATTCCGGATCAGAGGTTTGGTTTAGTAGGGTCTACCTATAGTGTTTGAGCGATCCTAGCAGCCACCCACAGGTAGATCATTAATATTTTTTATTACTAAATCCTTCAAACCTGGGTTGGGATCAGAAATCTTGGGTTTGTTAATTGTATAGGTCCCCCACGAGAACCTACCTTTTCTGCCCTAAACAAATGATCAACTAGCAGATAAAAAGGCTTCAGTAGGACCGAAGGGAAGTTGATGCATGTGTTTTTTTCCAGTCACAGCTATTATGATATAATCTCTCAATTCCTGCTACTAAAACATGGGGGAAACTATAGGGGAAAGGTTACCGCTGGCACTCGCACACCCTCAAAGTATCACGCGATACCTGGTGCTTTATGGTAGAGGCTCGGCCACCTCGACTGCAGTACGAAAGTATCCAAACCTTGCTCACTTCTGCATTAAACGTGCAAGGTCTTCCTTGCTTGCTACAACCTCGTTCTACATTGAAACTATAGGGGTAACAGGCCTGCAGCTGCTGGGGGCCCAGGAATTATAAGGGGCTCAGCAAGACCTTGACTGATAAGCAACTGACATAGTTATGGAAAATGTCTTGTTCCTAAAGTTTAGGAGCCCAGTGATCTTGCTGTGGGGCCCAATAATTAGTAACATATTTAACTAAATAGATCTCAATATTAACAGATAGTGTTAGTCAATAAGTAGTAGTTCACTTAAAAAGTATTCAGTCAGTTCGTTGTGGGGCTAAGTTTAAACCCTGCACCTTATAAAATACTCCCCTGATGGAGACCCTGAATGTCTTTGGCACTTCTTGCACCATCAGACTGACTGAGGCAGGGGGGCCAGGGAAGGGGTGTGCCAGGACTATTTATGCACCCACTGCAGTGGCCAGGACCCCCCTTTCCGACTCTGCTCTCATCAAGTAATGGGGGCACTTACAGTCATTGCCTGCTGTTGATCAATGGGATTATCACCCCTTTTAGCATAAGAACCAGTTGTTTTACAAGGTGGAGGCAGCAGCATTGCAGGCTGTATTAGGTTTCAATCATTTTTATTGGAATTTTCAAAACCTATCATATTAATGACATATCAATCAATAATAACTTTTACATAACTTGTACATTATAAAACACAATAATGGGACCTTTTATACATCCCATGAAATAACTATTTTACTTATGTTTCATAATAGCATAATTCAGAGCTCAGGTGAGAGAATATATATAACTTCAATTACATTACATTCTGTAGAAGGTGTTTCTTAAAGGAGCAGAGTATCTGGAAACTGAGGGATTAGGACCACCCTGCTAAGTCTCCAGACGTCACATTCATATTTATACAAATAATGTAATGTAGTGCAGGCTGTATTAAAGCGAAAATATACCCCCCATTTTGACATGAGCTCATTCAATTGGGCTTATGTAGCAAAGGTGAATAAACACTATCTGAATGAAATATACATGTATTTTATTTGTCCACAGACATACCTGATTCCTCAAATTGAAAGTAAACCATAATAGTCTGTGTGTGTTTTGCTGTCTGTCTGAGCCCTCAGACTTCCTATATGGCTTGCCATGCCAACTCATCTTTCCTAGCTCTAGTAAACAAACACAGTTGTATTCTTCCTTTGTAGCGGTGCTTCTTTAAGATAATGGTTGCTTCTTTTCTCCATTATACAGGGACATGGCGTGTACTGAATGTATATCTGGCATGGATCTAGACAGCTAGCTATGGCTCTGAGCTGAAATGAAAAATGAGCTGAAGCTATCACCCACATGTCTTACATTCCCTCATACTAAAAATGATCTTAGTAGATGATTCTCTTGTTTTAACAGCAACCTCATTTTGTTCTTATTTGTGTATCCACACCCTGTATTAAAGAATCTCTGTATTAAAGAATATACCAACAAAATGTGGTGTTGTGTGTACTGACTGTTTTCTTATCCTGCAATAAAACATTGTGATCAACATAACTGTCATTTAAGGAGAAGTGCAAACATATGTGACAAATATGGTAAATACTTACATGTGGTGTTACTTTGGACTATATATATAGAATCAGCTGGTATTCATAAGACTTGAAGGTTGGTCGGGAATGGTGAGGCAACATATCCTAAAATGGGTTAAAGGGGTTCTTCCCCTTCCAAACACTTTTTTTTTCAGTTGATTTGTTTTCTGATTGTTCCCCAGAAATAATTTCAATTACTTTCCATTTTTTATTTTATACTGTTTTTTCCAGGTGTTTGAGCCTGGCAGCTCAGTAATTCAGGAGCAGACTCTAAATTGATACAATTTTGCAACATTTAATTGATACAATTCTCAACAGCATCTCTGGAATTTTAGCAACTATTGTATCAATTCTAACAGCTGCCTGTAATGTAACCCAGAGATTCTGCTCAGCAGGGACAAAGACAAGAAATGTCTCAACTAAATGTATCAATTTTGAACAGTTTACAGCCAGGCCTGGACTGGCAATCTGTGGGCTCTGGCAAATGCCAGAGGGGCTGCTGTAAGATGCCATAGAAAGTCAGTATTAAAGGAACAGTAACACCAAAAAATGTAAGGGTTTTAAAGTAATGAAAATATTATGTAGTGTTGCCCTGCACTGGTAAAACTGATGTGTTTGCTTCAGAAACACTTCTATAGTTCATATAAACAAGCTGCTGTAGAGCAATGGAGGAAATTGAAAAAAGGCTATATGGCACAGGTTAACTAATGGATAACAGATAACACAATTAGACAGATAGAGCTTATCTGCTATCTGCTGTGTAACTCGAGCTTTTTCTCCTTTGAATGGCTGCCCCCATTGCTACACAGCAGCTTAATTATATAAACAATAGTGTTTCTTAAGCAAACACAACAGTTTTACTTTTAAAACGCTTTTATTTTTTGATGTTACTGTTCCTTTAAGTGAGCTGGTGGGGGATGTTTGGGCCTCTGTGTACTTGGAATTCCAGGGCCTATTTTGAATCCCAGTCCAGTCCTGCTCCCAGTGCTGCTTTAAAAGGTGAATAATTAAAAATAAATAAATAAAAAGTCTTTATTTCTGGGTAACTATTTCAAAACAACTGAACTGAAAAAAGTGTTCGAAGGTGAACCCCCGCTTTAATATAATACCTGGTCTGAAAGCTGTTTAGTAGGAAATAAATTGCTTGGCAAGGCACAGCAAGTTTCCCACCAGATCCATCACTGTGTAATTGGGGCCCTGTTTGCAAATAATAAGTGAGAGGTGCCCAGGTTCACGCTTTTGGGAGCTTATATAATACTTGATATTGTTAAATTACTCCTACAGAGATGTTTAAAATCAGCAGCACTGAGTACAAATAATAGTGCCAGCAAAAAAAGATCCAGCAAAAACTCGCTATGGGTGTTTTCAACCAGAAAACAAGTTCTACAGAATTCACACCCTTCAAAAGCAGGAAATAAAACACAAAATAATCCCCACTGACAGTGTAAAATACTGCAGCTGGGGACTTAAAAGCAGCAATAAATGAAAGGTACAGGCCCCCTTGAAAAGATAAACTATGCCTAAATTCACCAGAATTGTATCTCTCACTATCCCCATGTATAAATTATATATACAGTACTGTACACAATTGTGAAATTAATTCCCTTATTCATAACAGTGCTGGAATGTAACATAGAAATATCCTGCACTAAAGGGTACATTGATGACTTACAGGTTCAAAAATGGGCACAGGCATCCTTTAACACAGGAGTGCCAATACTTTACTAATACTGGGTCTATTTTTTGTGATGTTGTCCCATTATGTTCTACAGTCATAAAAGCATTGTAAAATTGGAAGCTCTGACTGAAATATATTGATTAAGAGAAAATGGGCATTGCTATATTTCACAAACAACTATTTAATATGTAATCTTAATAAATAAACTGTAATAAATATCTCAATGAGAATAATTAAGCAGGAGGGTGATTTAGACAAGCTGTTTGTTGACAGTGTTTTCAGATCTACTGATCACCAGCTAAAGGTCTACTGGTAGATCCCGACCTACCTTTTGGGCACTCCTGCTTTAACACAACAGGTATTGCAGCATCCTATGGTGAGAAGCTCTTGGTCTTTGTTGGCTTCTGACATTGATAGGTGTCCTCACTGTCACTGAGATGTGTGCTCGATACACAAGGGCTGCGCATGATATTCTGCTATTTTTATATACAGGTATGGAATCCGTCATCCAGGAACCCATTATCCAGAAAGCTCAGAATTATGGAAAGGCTGTCTCCCATAGACTCCATTTTATCTGAATAATATAATTTTTTTTTAAAGTTCTCTGTAATAATAAAACAGTAGCTTGTACTTGAGCTCAACTAGGGTTGCAACCCAGCCGGTATTTTACCGGCCTAGCCGGTAAAACACCAGCAAAGGCCGGGGCCGGTATTTCAATGTAGCTGCCGGTAAATTTGTAATACCACTGAAAAAAGGCCCTTACCCTGCCTTAGTTCCAGTTAAAACTTACCTTTCTCGCAGTCTTCAGCCGATCGTTGGACGTGGCTCTGCCCCTATGACGTCATGACCCTCCCCCTTTGACGTCACTCCCGCCCCTTTGTGACTCCGCCCCCGCCTGCCGGTAAAATTTTTTACCAAAGGTGGCAACCCTAAGCTCAACTAAGGCACAATTAATCCTTATTGAAAGCAAAAACCAGCCTATTGGGTTTATTTAATGTTTCTGGAAAATAAGTCCTATACCTGTATCTGTGAATAGTTCCATCCTTCAGGGGATACTGTCATGGGAAAACATGTTTTTTTCCAAAACACATCAGTTAATAATGCTGCTCCACATACACGTATGGGTGGTGTTAGTGCCTGGGGGGGGGGGTTGAATTTACCTTTAAGTTCTGCCTGTGGCCGTCTCTATCCTGTATACCTGTATTTGGTTATAGCTGCACCCAGTGGCAGAGGTGCAACACAAGTTTGGAGGCCAGAAGTTACTTATTGCGAAGGTTGAGGAGTTCCAGTCACATCCTGTATTTTAATACCTGTATAGGTAGTACTGGAGACAGTGTCGGACTGGGACACCAGGGGCCCACCCAAAAACCTTAGACCAGGGGCCCACCCAAAAACCTTAGACCAGGGGCCCACTCTCAGTACTAATATTCTTCATCTCCTCAATAAACCTCTATTCTCCTAGTTTGTTTTCTTTATATACTTTAATCAATTATTCCATCTATTTAGCCTCTTTGTTCTCATAGAAATAGGGAAGGGCCATGAAATAGGCCAAAAGTTTAGCAGCATGAGGGCCCACTGACACCTTGGCCCACCGGGAGTTTTCCTGGTATTCTGGTGGGCCAGTCCGACACTGACTGGAGATAAAACACATAATACTGTATATGTGAAGCAGTTGAACAGAAGGGGTGTATTGTGGCTGTGGAACGCCTGTACCACTAACTAACTAACTCCTAATGAATCCAGGCCTGAAGCTTATTGGCCCTGTCGGAGAGGTTGAGACCTAGATCGGCTCATATTTTAGCTCATTTCTGTCGGAGGTTTCTTAAAGCTAACTGTTTAGATTAAGCTCCTAGGGTAGCTCTTGTAATTTAGTTATCGTTTGTGACTGTATTTTTTTTTCTTTGTGATGCAGTTTGGATAACTATCCTTCTAATGACTGTTTCGTGGGCTTTCCAGCAAATCACTTAAGAGTATACCGTTACCAGATCGGTTGTAAGATTCTCCTGAAGAACCAGTGCAATCTGATCTCTGACCTCCAGGATGCCGGGCAGCCAACCATTAAGATGCCAGGAAAAAGCCTACAAAGCTTCTTAATCTGGAACTCACTTGCAAATGTTATAGGAGCCCGTCACACCTTCTTCTCTGACAAGCCTCAGACAAGTACTAAAAGCTAACCCTCCTCAGAGCTGTCTCCTCTGTAACGTGATGATTAGCATCATTTTAAAAAGACTTCTGTTGACAGAAAATGTCCAGTGATGAGGAATGGCTAGTACTTCAGTATACAATGTGCACCCTCATTCCTTTCCACAGCTAACAAACACAAGCCCTGTCTCAACGTCTCTCTTTAGGTTCCATACTGTTAATAGTAAACAGATATTGTGCAGATTTTTCTCTTGAACAATATTTATTGGAATGTTTTAATTTACAATTAATAAGAAAACAATATTATGTTTTATAGACTACCATTATTGTAAATTCAAGTGACCAATTGCCAATTTATCTCTGAGGAATTATCGTCATTAAGAAGGAAAATAAATATAAGCAATTTCCCACAAATTGGGCAGAATTTATTGATGGACACCAGCGTGTGGAATACTATATATTTAAGGTGGAGGTATGGCAGTTGAATCCTTGAATTATAGGGGTGGCTCACCTTTGGGTTAACTTGTAGGTTATAGAATGGCTAATTCTAAGCAACTTTTTAATTATAATCATTATTTATTTTTTTATAGTTGTTGAATTATTTGCCATCTTCTTCTGATTTTTTCCAGCTTTCAAATGGGGGGTCACTGACCCAGGACCGGGCCTGGACTACTGTGCGTCCTAGGCAACCCTGACAGCCAGTCAACTGCTCCCCAGTCCGCACATGCGAGAGGGGGCGGGGTGAGACCAACCCAATTGGCTGCTTTTGCCTCCAATAAGGATTAACTACATCTTACTTGGGATCAAATACAAGTACTATCTTATTATTACAGAGAAAAAAGGAGGATTATTTGGATGAAATTGAGTCTATGGGAAACAGCCTTACTGCAATTCAGAGCTTTCTTGATAACAGCTTTCCAGATAAGAGATCCCATACCTGTAATTATATATATGAATGTGTAGCCGTTTACCTCTTTTTAGGGCAGAGACACACAGGCAGATTCGGGGAAATTAGTGGCCCAGCGACAAATCTCCTCTTCTTCGGAGCAACTAATCTCCCTGCTTTCCGCCGGCAAGAATGTAAATCGGCATCGGGAAGGCAGTTTGGGGCGATTAGTTGAGTTGAAGAACAGGGCCCCCTAGGCCCCCTGCCATTCATCGCCCCCATACTCTACCCTTTATTTGCAAATTTTCAGCATCAGGACCGGAGCAATGGGGATTGGTGCATGGGAAATTTAAATAACTATAGTATCTCCTGCGTATCACCAGTGTTTCTGAGCCAATGTGGGTGTGGCTGGGCAGCATGCTGCCCCCTAAAATCCTTCTACCCTAGGCCTGGGTCTAGGTGGCCTTTCCACAAATCCGGGCTTGCTGAAGAAGAGGAGATTTGTCGCTAGGCGACTAATCTCCCAGAATCTGCCCGTGTGTCTCTGCCCTTAAAGGGAAGACAAGCCCACCAAAATCATTATTCACTGGCTTTGAGGAGATGGTTTGATGAATAACATGACTTCTTTCCCATAATCCCTTGTGTTAGCTAAGTATGAAGCCCAGTTGAGGATAAATTAGTGGGATGGGTATTTCAGGAAGAACCCCTAGGAACAAATGACTGTCACAGAAAGGAAGGCTAAATACATTAGTAGTTTCTTTATTTGTGCAAGAATATGTGGCATCAAACCATGAAAAAGCATCCCAAAGTTCAGAGGAGAATAGAAAGGCAATACATGAACTCTGCTTTAGAAGGCAGTGTCCATTTGGTATGATGTCGAGAGTGATATTCTGAGACAATTTGTAGTTGGTTTTTGAAATAAAAGTTGACTTCTAAGGTTTTGGGACGGCTGCCTTGATTTTTTTATTTGAAGGCTGATGGCTGCTCCCAGATTTCACTGCTTCCATTTACATGTCTCACATGCTGTTCAAAAAAATTGGTGCCGAAAAAAATTATTAAAAAAAAAAACATTGGTGCCAGGGCCCCCCTTACAAGTTAAAAAAGAAAACGGGCCCCCAAAAAATATTTTTTTTAAAAAATTGTAGCAGGGGCCTATAGAGTATTAAAATAAAACATTGGTGGCCATGGGATTAGAAAAAAAAACCCACATTGGTGTCAGTAGAATTGTGGCTTCAGGACTTCAGTTATAGCGGTCTTTTCGCAGCTTCAGGACATCAATGTCGGCTCTTTTCGGTGACATTGGGTATTTTCGCCGCTTCAGGACTTCAGTGTTGGCTCTTTTTGTTACTTTGGCGCTTGCAAGGGGGGCCTGGCTCTTCGAAAAGTGCAGCACTGCCACCCCCCCCTTCAGCCCCGGGCCGGGACACTTGTCCCCCTCTATCCCCCCCTGATAACGGCCCTGCTTGTAGTTGAACATCAGGCTTAAAATGTACAACAGGTTGAAGGAAGTGGAAACACAATACCATTTTACCGTATATTAAAGGACAAAAGTCCTGGCACACTGGCTGTATAAAGTATCATGCAAATAAAGAGATGCAGGATCCACATCACAATTGTGACATTTCAGGCAACATATAGTATATATATATATATATATATATATATATATATATATATATATATGTAAAACAATGTTATAAAAGAAGAAGTCTGGTTGAGCCATATATTGCTCATTTTGCAAAATCGACAACCAACACTGTGGGTCATATATAGATGATCGGATGATTTGTCCTCAGGTAAGACATTTTTTTAGAATGAGGAGACTGATGCATAAATGGGATTTTAAAACTTCCCTGATTAATATTCACCCCATTTTTAACCAGATATTGGTTTGGAATGACCTCCTAAGGTCCCCCAATATGGGTTGATAATATGCCAACGCAGTTACCGATTAATGTAACTGCCCAAGATCTTGCTCATTTCTTTAATGAAAAAATAGATCTCATTAGACTGAGCATACCGTCCGACAACAATCTCAGACTAAATTGCAGTCCAATCACATCCACCTTACACTCCTTCACCCCCGCAACACTAGATGAAGTCGGCAAACTTCTAGCCTGCTCAAAACCCACAACCTGCTCCCTAGACCCCATACCCTCTCGCCTCCTCTATCCAATCTCTGATACACTCTCTCCTGCACTTACCCACCTATTCAACCTTTCACTCTCCACTGGTACATTCCCATCCTCGTACAAACAAGCACTAATCACTCCTATCCTCAAAAAACCTTCCCTTGATCCCAGCTCTCCCGCTAACTATCGTCCGGTTTCCCTTCTTCCGTTCACATCCAAATTACTGGAAAGGCTTGTTTACAAACGCCTGATCCAGCATCTTACTGATAACTCCCTTCTTGACCCCCTGCAATCAGGCTTCCGCCTCAACTGAAACTGCACTCACTAAAGTAACCAACGATCTTCTATTGGCAAAGTCTAAAGGTCACTATTCCATACTCATCCTTCTAGATCTCTCTGCAGCCTTTGACACAGTTGACCACCCACTCCTCCTCAACATTCTATACTCCGCTGGCATTCGTGACACTGCTCTTTCAGGGTTTACATCTTATCTCTCTGACCGTTCCTTCCAAGTTGCCTTCTCTAACTCTACTTCTACTACGTTCCCTCTCTCTGTCGGAGTTCCTCAAGGCTCTGTTCTAGGCCCTCTGCTGTTCTCGCTCTACACTACTTCACTAGGAAAACTTATTCAGTCATTTGGACTTCAGTATCACCTCTATGCTGATGATACACAAATCTACTTGTCCACTCCTGACCTATCTCCTTCTGTCCTTTCCCAAGTTACAGACTGTCTCTCTGCTGTCTCCTCCTGGATGTCACAGCGCCACCTAAAACTGAACCTTTCAAAAACCGAACTCATTATTTTTCCTCCAAGATCTTCCCCTGTCCCTCAGATTTCACTCACAGTAAACAACACTACCTTTCATTCCACCTCACAGGCACGCTGCCTAGGAGTTATACTAGACTCACATCTGTCTTTTTCACCACATATTCAAACACTTGCAAAATCTTGTCGCATTCAACTACGCAACATTGCCCGGATACGATCATATCTCAGCTCAGAATCAACCAAAACACTTATTCATTCTCTTATCATCTCCCGACTTGATTACTGCAACCTACTCCTTGCAGGAATTCCAACAAGTCGACTTTCACTACTCCAATCTGTTCTAAATGCTGCTGCTAGACTTATTCATCTATCTAACCGCTCAGCATCCGCTGCTCCCATATGCATGTCCCTTCACTGGCTCCCAATCTCCTTCAGAATCAAATTCAAATTACTAACCCTCACATTCAAGGCCCTTAACAACGAAGCCCCTCCCTATATTTCATCTCTGATCTCCAAATACACTCCTACACGCAACCTTCGCTCTGCTTCTGACCTTCTCCTCTAATCACTTCTGCCCATTCTCGTCTACAAGACTTCTCTCGGGCTTCTGCTTTTCTCTGGAACTCTCTGCCTCGAGCTGTCAGACTTTCTCCTTCTCTCCAAACTTTCAAACGCTCCTTAAAGACCCTCCTGTTTAGAGAAGCTTATTCAATGTACCTTAAATAATCACTGCTGTAGCAAAAATCACAAATTGTGTCTGAAACCCTAATGTCTCAATTGTACCCTAACCTTTAGTTGTAAACTCTAATGTGTAGGGCCCTCTAATCCTATTGTATGTGTAAATCCTTGATTGTTATCCACTTTTATTCCCTGTTTGTTATAACTAAGGAAAGCACTGCGTATCTTGTCGGCGCTATACAAATAAATGATGATGATGATGATGATATTTAGAATTAGAAAATAAAAATGGACAGTGTCCCTAGAAACAATTAGGTTTGGAGCAAGCAACACTGCATAGTGGTAAAAAGATACCTTCTGGAGTCTGCAAAAATCAATTTAAAACATGGAACACACATTTCCTGCTGTGGGAACGGATGTCTGAGCAGAAAAGTGTAGATTTTAATATAAGCTGACAGAGGGGGAAGCCTCTACAATGTGGAAAACCTTAGGATGCTGGAAAGATCTTGTCACAAAGCCTGTTGGAAGCCCCCACACCAAAGACCTCCGCAGAGTTCAGTTTTAAGGCCAAACACAAAGACCTTCATAGAACTCATGCAAGGAGGGAGCAGCATCAATCACTTACAATTGCAAATTATTATGTTTCCTTTACAAAGCCCAATGTTGTTCTTTCCTATACAGGTATTTGTATTTACAGTATATTTTCTATTTTGCGTAATAGCATTCTTCCTCATCTCTTCTGTCCTGTTCCTGAATCTCTAAAGTAAACGATTCCGAAGTGAAAAATATATTACAGAGGCCACCCTCACTGAAATCTCTTGGGTACCAGTGACCTCCTACAAATACATCTCTGCTTTTTAGATTAACTACAAGCACTCTCCATTTAGGGAAAACTGTTTAAGCCTGTACAGAACTACTCTAAAGCCCTAGAAGCACACTTATGTAGAACCCTTTGCCCGCGTTTATTGAAAGGTGAATAGGTAATATGACATTTTTTCTTACTTCTGCCATGAAATTTGAAGAATACTAATAAAAAGCACCATTGTGGGGAATATTATTAAAAGCTTAAGATATGCTCAGGTCTATTAAGCATCAGATGATTGCTTCCAAACTGCTGACCAGTACATGATATCTGCCTTACATTACTCCAGTGTTCATATAAAAGGAAGTAGTAATGCGTCTGCCATGTAACTATGAAGAACATATAATAGCCAGACCAGTCAAGAAATACAGGGACTCCCACTGGTGTGTTAAAAGGAAAATATTGTTATTGCTATCTGTATCCTACCGTACAGGGAAAGAAAACACTGCTAATCTAATTTTATAGCTTCCCCTAGCATGTGCATTTTACAGTCTTCTTTGTTAGTATCCATATATCTATTTAGAATGTAAACTTTCTGGTCATTTATTTTATTCCACTAGAAATGTTTGAGTTTATGCTTTATGATACATTTAATTTGTTAATATGGCGATTTAAAAGGAGAGAAGCTACATTCTGGCAGAGCTACTTGGGGAGGCCCATTTATTAAAGGTCGAATTTTAGTAGTGTTATAATTTTTTTGTAATCACAATTCAATAAATTCTCTTTAAAATAAAGAATTCCATGAAAGTTTATAAAAAATTAGAATATGAAAAGTGCGAATGGAAAAAACACTGCACGTTGCAAATAAAAACACAAAAACCTCTAAAATGTTAGTTCTTCACTTGATTGCTAGCAAAATAAAATCTGAAAACCTCTAAACATCAGCTCCCATTGACTTCTATGGGACCTCAACTGGCTTAACTTTGCAAAGTTTTGTACTAGATTTTTTTGTGGTTTTTTACACTTCATAAATATTGAATTTGTATAGTTTTCGAAAAAAGAAAAAAACCCACATTTATTGAGAAAAAAATAAGATTTGTGAAAACATGTTAGTAAAAAGTTTTTTTTAGCATTAGAATTAGGTTCTCCTTTAAAGGGGTGGTTCACCTTCATGTTAACTTTTAGTATATTGTAGAAGGGCCAATTCTAAGAAACATTTCAATTGGTCTTCATTATTTCTTTTTCATAGTTTTTTAATGATTTGCAATTTTCTTCTGTTTCTCTGCAGCTTTTAAATGGGGGGGGGGTCACCAACACCATCTAAAAACAAATGCACTGTAAGGCTACAAATGTATTGTTATTGCCACTTTTTATTACTTATCTTTCTATTCAGTCCCTCTCCTATTCATATTCCAGTCTCTTATTCAAATCAATGCAGGGTTGCTAGGGTAATTTGTACCCTAGAAACCAAATTGCTGACACTGCAAAATAGAGAGCTGCTGAATAAAAAGCTAAATAACTCAAAGACCACAAACAATAAAAAATGAAAACCAATTGCAAATTGTCTCAGAATATCACTCTCTACGATATACTAAAAGTTAACTCAAAGGTGAACAACCCCTTTAATGACAATAATTTTCCTATTCTGTAGTTTAAGAAGGATAGAGGCTTGAAGGAATTGTCAATATTAAAAGTTCTTCCAAATTGTTTAGAGCTATGCTTGTGAAATTATTGTAAAGTGCAGAATAACTTGCAGGTGCTTTATGAAGAAATTACAATTCTTACAAGGTTAACAATGAAATCAATATTTATAAAAAAATTTTTATTTAAACCCCCCACCAATCTTTATTAAGCATAAAATAAAGCATAAAAACTCGAATCTAAAGCTTTGGCATATGAAAGCTTGCAAGGTCATGGTAGAAGTCAATGGAAGCTGTGCTAGGCTAAATGTAAACTATTTATTAAGTTCAAGTTTTTAGATTTTGTTTTAGCTTGTTGAACCCTTAAAAATGATGAATAAAATACAAATTTGGGCTTTCCCAATTCATATCCCACCAAGTCCCATTCACAGCACATTTGGTGAAGAGTTGACAAACAGGAACTAGGCCATGTATGGCATGCGTTAAAGGGGACCTGTCAGCGCCATCTTCTCCCCAGCCGTCTTCTTCCTGGATTCTTCGTCACTTGGAGGCACATGCGTAGTAGGAGAATTTGCCGGTTCATCTCTACTGCGCATGCACCAAAAGTCACAAAGTTTCAATCGGAAAACTTAGTGACTTTCAGCGCATGCACAGGAGAGCTAACCAGCAAATGCTCCTACTGCACATGTGTCGCCAAATGTCGATGGAACCTAGAAGAAGACGGCTGGGGAGAAGATGGTGTCTGCAAACTCCAAGGTGAGGACCTGCGCTGAGGGGGTAAGTAGCAACTTAGGGGCATTTGCCTGGGGGGAGTAGGCCGGGGGAGGGGGGCCTACGGGGGGGAGGGGGGCATGGGGTTTAGCGTGTTATAGGCTGACTTCTCCTTTAAGAAACAATTTCAGATTCTATTTTATCACGTTAGCCAAGCAAAATAATCTTTATTTATACAATATACATTATTTAATTAAATCTTGTTTCCTTTAGCCCGAGAAATCATAAGTATAGCAAGCAGGCAGCTGCCATTTTGTGAACACTTATTAATGCAAGCCTTGCATTATCTCAAAATCTAATTCTGTGCCAGAATGGGGGACCTGATGGCAATCGCCATGCACAGGCTACATAATTAGATGATAAGAAGGGAGGGGGAATATATGAAGTGCTGAATGGAAAGTGAGAATAATCTATGCCTAAGGCAAGCAATATATGATTGACAGCTGAGATTTTTAAACAAGCTTACAACATGGATGGATGTTTTAATAAAAAAAGGAATTTGGATTTCATGTTTAATTTGCAAAGAACTTTAATTATAAAGTTTATGTCTGGGTGACGGGTCCACTTTAAAACTTATCATAGTTTTGGAATTCTGAAGTGATTCTAAGTGCTGCATACCTTGGACATGCATTAAACTGGAGTTCTGTTCTGTTTTTATTCTGCACTTAAGAAGCATAGGTGGCTTGTATAAAATCTCAATATGTGAATTAGTTTATATTTTTATAGGGAAGAATAATGCTCTCTAAAGATCTTATGTAAAAAAAAGGTAACTCTTGTCTTTGTTCATTTTTCAGCACATTAAATTGCTTACAAAAGAAGATCCCTACAACAAACACAAACACCCACTTAATACTTTATTTTATGGTTTATGTTCCATTTCTTAATTTTCATATTAAAATAAAGACGCACAGGTTTGCGTAATCTATTAACAAAAACTCTATTGCTTTCAGTTGTCTAGAGCTTTTAAGTTTAGGAACTCACACGTTTTTACTAGCTGAATGCTTGAGCCCGAAGGCTCCAATGTTCTTAAACGGGGCCTTGAGGGCTTGGGATGAATCCAAATCTGGCAAAATGTGGTAAGATTCAGCCAAATTTAGAATAATTATAAATAAAAGCTTTTCTTCTAAAGCCATTGTCCTTAAGAAAAGTCTCATCCCCTGACCTACAGAGACCCAATCCTTGATAACTAGCAGGAGATGTTGGGAAGGTAATTCCGTACACCCATGTGAATGTCAGTTCTTCTTAGTGAGACACATTCTATAAAATCCCTCACTATTCCTTGTTTACATTTCTCTTTTTTGACAATTAGAAACAAACTCTCAAACATGTATATACAAATGGTTGGTGGTTATTTAATTCAGTTAACAGAAAGCATCTGTGCTTATATTTTATTTGATCGGCTGCAATAGATTTCCCTTTATTTTGTGCGTGTTCATCTTTGTCTCCTGTTAGAGTAATCAGATGTAGCTTTATCTCTCTGTGAAACAGAATAACAAACAATGGAGCAGGCCAGGCACTTGGGATACACAGCATATGATACAATCTTCCTGTGCAGATATGGTTTATGGTCCCTGTTCAAAACTACTATATAATCTGAGGCTTCTGGGCATCTGTTTTGTATGAACAAGGCAGGGAAATGAAGAAAAAAAATCATTGTTGCGTTTATTGCAATGTAATATTTATTATGATTAGCTTTTTCCAATTTTGTCATTTATTAATTTATTTTAATTTGGGATAATGATTAGTAGTCATTTAATATTATTAAGACCCTAGTAATTTGGTAATGGGTACGGGTCTGCTCAACCTGTGCAGGACTCTATCCATAAGATTCAGAGTAGAAAGATGGGTGTAACAGAACATGAGAAGTTGAGAGTTTAAGCTCTTTAACTTCTGTATCAATCAGTTTTAATACACGATGAACCTATCTGCCCCTGAAACAGGCTTTACTGTCTTGATCCTCAGCTGGGTATCCTCATCTAGGTTGGTCATTAAAGAGGTTTGGGAAGTGCTACAGTATGTTATTTAGTTATAGAAGCTTGTTTAACTACTGGGCACTGTATTGGTCTCATTCCATCCCAAACTCCCTGGTAACCTGTGCCTATCCACAAGGCAGGTTATCTCAGGTGGGCTTGACCCGACTTATAGGCTCATTGGATTTCTGTCCAGTAAAAACCTTTGCTCCACAAAAACCTTTGCTCCAACTTTTCTAGTACTGAAAGGTGTTTAGGTATGATTCAACCAGGTTTAGACTCCCCCATGCAGTCATATCAGACTATGTTTATGGTCCTGTAAGTGGAGAACTTCATGCTACAGTTCCCATTGCCTGGAGATGGAGAATACTCATTGTTTTCAATTTGCCTAAAGATGAAAAGGCTTAGAAGTCCCTTGTTTATGAGCTGCTGAGAGGCTTTGGTCACTGTTTCAGTAACAACTCTGACAAAATGCTCAAAGTTTATATTATAAAATAAACAGTAAGTGGAGAAATGCAAATTTTACTTACTGATGTGCTTTCTGCAGCCGGGTACAGCGGTACGATACTGCCGGAGGGCCCTGCGGGGATGCAGGCCCTGGCCCAATTGCCCCCCCCGATCCCCAGTAGTTATGCCACTATACAGGGACATTGCCAATTCACTAACAGGCGTCAAGGACAATTTTCTAGTGAATGAGACCGTCACTAGCATTCGTTCACACTTTATCGCCATGCGACTTTTCGCTCTGGAGAAAGGTCATTACTCCTCAAATTGAGTAAAGTGTGAATTTTACTGAACGTTAACTCTTTCCCCACCTCAGACTAGATGAACTGATAAAGCAATGCAACATCTTTCTCAATCTTTTGTCAGTGACATCATATTCTGTATGCCGGAAATTGATTAAAGTTTTAAACGCTGGCGACTTTTCTTTTTTAAAATGGTATTGCCTTCAAAGTCCAAACTATTAAAGACTTATGTGGGGCATGCCATATTAATATAAGAGTGGGCTCATGTCTAGGGCATGAGATGATCCATTCTGTCTCTATTATGGCTTATTGGACATTTGTTTTAAAAAGTGGCCACTTCAAACATTTGCACGTCCATACGACTTTTAGGTACCTGTCCTATTCAAATTGACCTAAGCGTAGTTTCGCTAGGCAAAAATGAATGCTAGCGAAAATTCGCTATGAAATGCATGCACTGCCAAAGTAACACTAGGGAAAATGTGTTTGGATGCTGTTTGGATGCTGAGACGCAACTTCATATATTATAGAATTGGCGGAGTGGTAATGAATTTGCGTCTGGCGAAGTGGCGAGGAGTGTTGCAAAGCGGTCGCTGGAGAAAATTCACCCTTTAGTGAATTTGCTCCATTGTGTTTCATATACCATACTGTATCTGAAAGCATAAGGAATAAACAAACAAATTCACAAACATTTATTTTTAGGGCTGGGACAGACAGGGAGATTCGGGGAGATTCTGTCGAGTGGCGTTTAATCGCAGGCGAC
>CM044445.1:93401470-93420906 GCA_024363595.1 Xenopus borealis | reverse complement strand
CATTCATCTCTTAAAGTACCAGGAGCATCATTTTTGCTACCCCTGGTACCTACTGAGGCTAGGGTTGCCACCTAGCCGATAAGAATGATGGTTAATCCCAATGTTATTAATAGTGAAAAAAGATAAATATATAAGAAGGCCAGTATTTTTTTCCAGAAAAGGTGGCAACCCTAAGTGGGGAGATGCCGCCTGAGGCAAAATTGTCAACTCGCCTCATTGGCGGAGCGCCCCTGTGCTTGGGACCTGGGGTTTTTTAAGGTATGGGATTTTTCTATAATTTGGATCATTCATACCTTAAAGGACCAGTAACATAATTAAAAAAAAATTTGTTAGTATACCACGAAAAAAAACCCCCAACACATATTAAACTTTTAATCGGGTAATGTAATAAAAGGCACTAAGTTTGCCCAGGGACAGTAACCTATAGCAACCAATCAGAAGGTAGAATTCACTAGTCACCTGTTAAAATGCAAGTATCTTACTGGTTGCCATGAGTTACTGCTCCTGGGCAAACTTAGTGCCTTATATTACATATAGGGGTAAATCTTTATTAAGAAATAACTTACTGAAACTCTGCTTGCACTCCTCTTCAGAAAAGTCAGAGGAGAAATCCAGTGCCGCACAATGGTTCGCCTGATCTCCTTTTCTGAAGAGGAGCAGAAGTGGTGTTTTGGTAAGTTATTCCTTAATAAAGAATTTGCGATTTTAAAGTTTAATACGTCTTTGTTTTTTTTTTTTGCATGTTAACAAATTTTTTTAAAGACTTTTTTGATGTCTACTGTAAAATCATGTAAACATTAAATAAACCCAATAGGTTGGTTTTGCTTCCAATAAGTATTAATTATAAATTATATAAAATGGAGTCTATCGGAGACGTCCTTTCTGTAAGCCACAGTTTTCTGAATAATGGGTTTCTGGAGTTCTATTCTATATGTCTATAATACAAAACACCAGATCACAAAGGGTTTGCTGGTCCAAGAATCATTTATTCCAAGACATGACTGGAAAATTTGACAATGCACCCCACATTATTGGATTTAAGGACATAATAATAAAACAGTACCTTGTACTTGATGCTAACTAAGCTGGGTGAATTCATATTGGTGGCAAAACAATTGTATTGGGTTTATTTAATGTTTGAATGCTTTTTAGCAAACTTAAGGTATGGAGATGAAAATTATAGAAAGATCCATCATCTGGAAAACTCCAGGTTCCAAGTATTCTGAATAATAGATCCAATACCTATGCATATATATCATTGAACTATGTGGCGTGCTTTACCAAGCCGAGATGAAAGTAAAACACAGTCAACTTGAGCTCTTTATCATGTGTTCCTATTTAACCTCTCCATGTTGATGTCTGTCTTTTAGGTGTGTAATTCCCCAGGACCCTTCACATATCATATGAAAAGTAATAAAAAAAAAAAAGCTCTGTTTGTTAGAAAGGCTTAAATTGAAATGGGGTTTGGAGATCTAATGACTAGGATGCTTTTTTATAGCAGCTTTTACAACTGCAGAGTTGCTACACATTTCAGAGAGTCATCAGTAGGATTTTATAGAATACAGTTTAGCCGTGACGCTGACCCTTTCTGCAGTCACTGGGCTCCTAACTCCTCCCTGAAAGCACTTAGCACAATCTTGTGAAAATCCAGCAACCACCATAGCCTTATCCCTGCCGATATTGTCCCGGACACTGAAACTGAATTAATTACATGCTGTAAGTTCAGGCTGGGCCATATTTATTTTGAATTACATATTTTTTTCTTTATGTTTTTTTGGCTGCATTAGTGGCCATGAAATTATCATAGATAAACAAAACATTAAAAAAAAAATCCTAAACCAATTGTATTCCAAGAGAAATTAAGTTGTTGTTTCTTCATTTAAGAAAGTTTAAAGTCTCCCAACTGTATATATTTATATATTTATATCTATATTATACATTACATACAAATATAATTATGGGAAAAACAATAGAATGAGTTTTTTATATATAGTCCTCATAGGTACTTGTGTTTAGTTAGAATACTAGTTTATATTTATAATTCAGACATATAAATACACACACAAACACATAAAATATAAAAATATTCATTTATTCAGATTTTTTTTTTTGTTTTCATCTTTTAATCATATACATAATTTGTAGCCTTCTCCTCTTATTATTCATGCTTGGGATTATTTCCATGCTTTATAATACCTGTAAAATAACACATTTGCTGTATTGGGTCACAATTCTTGCCAGAGTCTGTTTTGCAGGAAGAGGATATGTGCGTTTGATTGTAAGGTCAGATGTACTCTTACGGAAAGGGATAAAGAAATGTTGGGATTTCTTAATTCAATAAGAATCAGCCCCGTCTATCTCTCCGAGGAGGCTGAAATAATTTAGACTAAACTTAAGTTAACCTTGCAAAGTGCTTCCTGATCTTATCTTCCTAACTTGCTCTCCCAGTATAGACTGTCTCAGTCTTCTTTACCTGGGAATACCAAGAGAACACTTCACCAACACAAATAAATTGTGATAGAAACCCTGTAGGCCAATATATATATATACAGATCCAGAGAAAGCACTCACGGCATAGTCCATCAGTTGTGTAGAAAAATGTATTTATTCATGCATAGTGCATCAACGCGTTTCGGCCCACATGGAGCCGTCGTCAGCTATTGATATATATATATATACATATGATGAAGAATAGTATAGATCTTTTATATATATAGATATATATAAATATATATGTGTATACTGTATATTATGATAAAGAACAGTATAGGTCTTTTGTGTAAGAATCTGGGGTATAGCAGCCAATGTACACACAGCACAGGAAGGGAAGAGAAACTTAGTAAGCATGAAATCAGAAGGTATTTGCAAGCACAGCCAGTGAGCAGCCTCACAATCTCACAGACCATTTGTCCAGTTCAGCTATTAATTGCAATACATCCATTTACAATCTGGGACTTTAGAGCAGGCTTTGTTAGCATGTTCTTTATTGCTTTGCTTTGTTATCATTATTTTTTTTTAAAAAAATGTAACAAATACTATTGTTAGGTAATGGGATTTTCTTTATTTTTCTAACCTACATAGTACATCTGAAAACATTTAAGGAAATGGACATTTTCTCAATAGGGTAAACAATGTTTTGCCACTACTAATAGCAAATGTGTCTGCCTATTTATCTATCTTAGGCATATTTAAAAACTGCATTGCTATAGCTAAAAAATGTGTTTTTACAATTTATTTGGATTGGATGTATTGTTTATTAATGGAGCAAATACACAGAACAGTACTATATAGTTATGGTATTTTCATTCCTATTTGTAGTTCTGGTATGGGATCTGGAAACCCATTATCCAGAAAGCTTGTAATTAAGGGAAGGCAATCTCCCATAGAGTACATTTTAATCAAATAAGTACATTTTTAAAAAATGATTCCCTTTCTCTCTGTTAAAATAAAACAGTAGATTGATCCAAACTAAGATATAATTAATCCTTATTGGGAAAAAAACAAGCCTATTGGGTTTATTTAATGTTTACATGATTTTGTTAGCAGACAAGTTGGATTATGAAAATATCCCTTATCCGGAAACCCCCAGAGTCTGTAATTAGTAAATCATTGCAATGGGAAAGAAAATTATATCACTTAGTAATATCATTACTTTATTGCATTGCATTGTTTTATATAGCCTCCTAAATGTATGCACAAACCAGTAGTTATTAAAAGCAGCGAGAATAAATATATATATATATATATATATATATATATACTGTATATATACAAAGTTTTCTGTCTATCTATTGATATATCTACATTGTGCAAATAGATACAAATGATCAAATCATTTTCTCCATTGCACATGCCAGAATTTGAGTTCCTTGGTACTTTAATAAAAGATTCCAGTGAAAGGTTTTCGTATAGGCTGACAGATGGGCTGAAATGTATATATTTTATTCTTTTTTTCTACTATATACACGTGAGCTGGCTGTTGCTCTGTTACTTTACATTTATAAAAATGTGGTGTTTGGAGAGCGCATCTGCGTATATATAAATAAACGTATATATAGTTGCTGTGGGCGAGCAGTAGAGCAATCATATGCTTTTGAATTGTGTTTATCACCTCTCATTGTCTGGTTATTTTGTTCTCCTACAGAGTTGCAAGTTCAGTGTGATTTCATGCATAATTTCACTTGCCTAAAATAACATTACACATAATCTATTTGAATTCCGATTAGCAGTGCTCCAGAATACTAAGCCTTTGTTACAGATACCGGAGGCCTAAGCACCTCACATTAGGAAAGCTATAGTTATTTAATACAGTGGATTATCTCTCTTTATTCCCACTGAAGTGCCGGGAGGTGGGTGAGAAGCGTTTGCGGAGATGGTGACAAACCAGTTTTTCAGGTACAGCAGTCACTGATGATGGAAGAGTTTTAATGCGCTGTAAGATAGATGGATGTTCTGGGGTTATGACAGGCAAGGACAGAGACAAATTGAAATATATACATATATCTGTTTTCTTCTCTGTTGGTTTTCATCTCTTAGACAGGGGTGTACGTGAATGGGAGGAACAGCATTCTGGGAAGCCCACACCTAATAATCACTTGCAGACTTGTCTTTCTTTCTCTTCTTCTTAGACCAATACTTATAGACACTGTAATATAAATATAAAACCACATTCACAATATGAGAGATATGTATTATGATTACACTTCAAAAATCAAATGATTATTTGCCACAAAGATTTCCTTCTGCTGAATAAACACTGCTAATTGTTAATTGGTTGCTATTAGAGATGCACCGAATCCGAATCTGAAAATGTAAATTAGGGGTGGGTAGGGAAATCATGTGATTTTTTACACTTTTTCTTTTCCTGCCCCTATTTCGCATATGCAAATTAGGATTCAGATTTGGTAAGCTATTCGGACGAATCTTTCACCAAGGTTTTGGGGATTCGACTGAATCTTTCACCAAAGATTTGGGGTTTTGGCCCAAACAGTGGATCCCTAGTTGCTATGGGTCACTGCCCTGGTACAAATTTACCCATCATTATCAAATGAGTAGGTTCAGCTGCTTGCCTCTAATTTATTGTAGCTTTGGACAAAGTGTTGATTGAACATTTACTGAGGCAAGGGGCAGTTATGCTTAATGTACAGCAGTAGGTACACTGATTTCCACCCAGTTCTCTTTCTAAATCCAGTACATTCCTTAACAATAGCCACATCCATTCCTACCTAGTTCTCCTTTCATTTGGTTTGTGAAAGCAAAACATTTCATTTCAAATAACAGAATCTGTTGTTCCAGATAGAATATTGAATACTGGCATTAGGGTTGCCACCTGGATGATGTGTTACAGTCCAGGTACAATAAAAAAACATGCTGGCAAAAATAATAGAGTTAAGAAGACCAAAAAAAAAGATAACTTTAGTCCTAATAGGATAAATACCCGAATAAATCCCAAATCAAAGCTGAATTACCCAGAAAGTCAGATTTGATTAAATTCAACAAGGTTCTTAACAGTCTAATATGAGTCTAATAACACCATGCCAGGCAATGTGGGATGCCAATGGGCACTAGGAAGAGTGCGGTCTGTGCCAAGTATCTATTCCCCTTTGAGTGGAGAGAGTGAGGTGTCCGTGGCAGATGCTGATGAGATGGGTGTGTGTGTGTTTCAGTGGGTATGTTGGGAGAAGGTGGAAATGGAAGGGGGTTGGGAAGTCATCTTTAACAATTCATCATTCTGACAGTTAGTTCAGTCACCTGGAATTCATTAAAACAAACATTTCATTCTGTGCTCACCCCTTCTTGTTATTCTCCTCTTATTTGATGGTTTCCACCCTCTGCCAGTATTTGTGTTACTGGATTGGGGATATGTTTTTATGATTGCCTCTAATTTCCGATGGCCTTTTTTTAATTAGGTAAGGTTAGGTGGTTTCCTAGCCTAGTTCCTTCCCTATCCACTGCCTTGCTCTTTTCAGGAACAAAAACTTACTTTGGTTGGCGACGTGTTCATGGCGACCTCCTCTGGTCACTGAGGGCAGAGCAAGTATTTCTGTACTACAAACTAGCAATGCCTGTTGTGCCAAGAAGTAAAGCTGATAATGCATACATTCAGTTTTTGGTAGGCTTTTAAGATCTTAAAATCTTTAAAATCTTTCTTCCAATTCAAATAATTATAAAGTAGAGTAGAAAGGGACATTGTCTTGATTTTATTGCACATTTTCCCACTGACATGAATGAAGCTTGTTTTAACTACAATCTGTAACTCCCAGCAGCCCCTGATGGGTGCCAAAAGGGCACCATTTTCCCTAGACAAAAGTACCTTTGCCTCGAGCCTTCAGAGCAACATCCCCATAGGCTTTTGTTCTCATGACATGTTGAGCAGTTAAGCACTACTGTCACTGTCATTGAGGTATCTGCTTCCTCTAAACCTAAGAACCAAAACATCACTCATAGTTAGGCATATATCCCAGCTAATTTTCCTGGGTGTAGACTAGAAAAACCATGTATGTCTTGGGCAATTTGACCTAAATTTATATAATCCATGCACAGTGCTGAGTGTATTTTAGAACGGCGAAGCCCTCTATCATGTTGGAATAAAGTGAATGCCATGTAATTTAATAAAAGATATGAATATGTAAAGCACAAAAGAAAAAAGTGCTTACAGATCTGAAAAACCTTGAAAACCCTCTAAATCCCCCAGAAAACCACTAAGGGGGTTATTTATCAAAGTCTGCATTAATCTCAATATTTTCTGCTACAAACTCAAATGAAATCTGCTCGGGTTTTTTGCTCTTATTTATTATTACACTTTCCCGAAAATGTGCTTTGCTGGAGAAAATCCGATTTTCTTGATTTTTTTCAGAATTATAACAGAAAATTTCTGGGTGTACAAAACCCAGCACATATCAAAAAATCATTGGGACTTCTCCCATTGACATATATGCAACCTCAACAGGTCTGAGATGCTGGATTTTCAGGTTCGGACTTTTCCATTCTCTGGGTTTCATAAATTCCAAAAAATTTTTGATTTTTTTTTTTTTAATCCGATTTTATAAAAAAAAATCAAGATTTTATTGTGATTTTTGCATTTGGAGTTTAGTAAATAACCCCCTAAAAGTACGAATTTAATGAATTGAATAAAAATGGACAATGAGTATAAGAGCTGCTCCCACTGACTTGTATATATACCTTGACAGCTTTTAAATGGCAAAGTTTTGTATTATGGTTTTTCATGGTTTTTGATCCATGAAAGAAAAAATAGAAATTTGAATCTTAGTAAATAGACCCCTTATTGTAACTGTGTGTACAACAGCAATAAGTGTTATGGGCACTGGCCTAGATGTGCTAAGGGCCAGTGCTCCAAGGGGTAGGAGTTGAGTAAAATTTTAAAGAGGCTAAGTAACAGTCCCTTAATGGAGAATTCAACCCCCATATAATAAAAACCCACTACCCACCTACCGGATATAGTCCCCCCTACCCTACATAACCCCCCCTCCCTGATCCAACCCGCAGAGGTGATAACTCCATTAAGTTCCCCTATATCCAGCTCACGGCACCATCTTCACCGCTTTATCATTATTTGAGTCTTCTTCCAGCTCTTCGGCTTTTTCCGTCGCTCTTGGTGCATGCACAGTTGTCCTGAACAGGAAGATAGCTTCAACTGTACATGCACCGATACACCGCTTACTTTCTGAAGATCAACAAAGCAGTGGAACTGGTGTCTGTGAGCTCTGTTGCACTTACTCTGCAATGCGGGGTAATTATTGAATATGGGGCAATTAATGGATTTATCACCTGTGTGGGTGGGAGCAGGGAGGGGGACTATGTAGGGTAGAGGGTAGTGGGTTTTATTATATGGGGGGCTGAATTCTCCTTTAAGAATGAATTCAGGGAGAAAGTTTCTGAAATGAGGAGAAACAAGAGAAAAAACCTGCAGGACAGGAGTTGTCAGTGGATGTTGGTGGTATGAAAATTAAATTTGGTGGATCAGAGATCGATGAAGAAGACAAACAGGAACAAATGGAGACATATGCAGAGAAGTGAAATGCTTTGAATTGAGCAGAAGTTTTCCTTTGATTAACATACAGAGACATTTCCAGTATGTACTGACAGAGCTGCCCGAAATATCATACCTCATGCACAAGAGCTGAAAAGTTCCATTCTCTCTAGTGAAACCGTATGACTACACATTCTAAATTGTTTACTTCAGGTGTAAGAAAACTGACTATTCGATTAACATATATTTTAAAGCCGGATCATTCTGCAATCAGGAAATTAATGAGTGAGGAAAAGTCAGCTTGATGTGGGGATTTGCATATTGATTGATATTTAACACCAAGTTAATTGGCGATTAGGATGGGCACTGGGGTTTTGTTCCTCTTTCACAAGCAATGTCCCTGCTAAGCATTCCTTGACATAGGCTTCTGATTGGGGCACATGTGGTAACCATGAACTATTGCAACACAACTGCTAAAATAGCTTCATGCCCCCTCTTCATCTCAACCAAAGGATCATTTGTTAATTACTATAACTGTACTCCAAAAACATGTATATTGCATTTATTATCCCTCAAATCGGCACACATGGCTCATTCAGTTTCTGTAGGTATGCAACTATAAACATGAGAAGCCACCTGTGTATATTTGATTAAGTCCTGGACCGACAGCTCATCAGCGCTTAAGGAAAGATGCTGTGTTTGCCTTCAGCAGGCAGCAAAATACAATGTGAAATATCTTTTTTTTAAAAAAAAAACAGCTATAAATTCAAATAAATTCATCTTTTGCTTTATTTTTTTTCAGAGTGGTTGCCCTTTACTATCAGTTGCTTTGTGTATTCTAATTGTTAAAAAGTATGCAGTAATTTATATGTACCTAAAGATGAAAGTGCTGTTCATGTAATAACATGTCTCTGTGTCATCTCATTAAAGGGGTGATTCACCTTCAAGTTAACTTTTAGTATATTATAGAAGGGCCAATTCTAAGAAACTTTTCAATTGGTCTTCATTATTTATTTTTTTAGTTTTTTAATGATTTGCAATTTTCTTCTGTTTCTTTGCAGCTTTCAAATGGGGGTCACTGACACCATCTAAAAACACATGCTCTGTAAGGCTACAAATGTATTGTTATTGCCACTTTTTATTACTTATCATTCTATTCAGTCCATCTCATATTCATATTCCAGTCTCTTATTCAAATCAATGCAGGGTTGCTAGGGTAATTTGTACCCTAGAAACCAAATTGCTGACACTGAAAACTAGAGAGCTACTGAATAAAAAGCTAAATAACTCAAAAACCACAAACAATAAAAAATTAAAACCAATTGCAAATTGTCTCAGCATATCACTCTCTACATTATACTAAAAGTTAACTGAAAGGTGAACAACCCCTTTAAACAAAATAAAGTAAAAAATTAAACAGAAAGATAATAAATTAGGTCCTCCATTCCAATTATTGATATTTGTCACGCTTGCCTTATTTTAAATTAAATCTGCACTATTATAAGTATCTCTTCCTGTGATTATATACCCCCTCTAATTCTAATAAGAAAATATGTGGCTGTAACAGAATATGCCATTGCTTGGTTTAGTTTTATACTTAGAAGTTCTCCAAAGTTGTGGCTTCACTTACTTGAGTAGCTCAACTGGAAATTCATTTTTAATAGGTGTCTGGTATCAACCAAGCAGGTGCTTGGAAGTAGCGTCGGCTGGGCTTGCTGGAAATCATGGGAAATCTCAGTAGGCCCACTGTCTGTCTGTAGTTTGGGGAAGGAGCTGGAAGAAAGAGGAGGTTCATGGTGATGCTGGTGGGTTCATGAGGGGCCTTTGCGGGCAGCATGGGACCTTGGGGTGATGCCCCTTATAGTGCCAAAGATGCCCCAGTCCAATATAACTTGGAAGTATAAATGGGTGATGAATAATGGAGGTCCTAAATAGAAAAATCGCAAAAACAAAATGGAGTTCTACAATCATTTCTGGTTTCCATGATCAGACAATGTAACCCCATTTGTCAGCTAGAAAAGTCACGGGTATAAATGAAGGCTTAAACTTCTGGATTTAACTTTAAATTCATAAGGAACACATTGATAACCTACCAAGACATGCAATAACATTTTCTAATTTCTAATCTTCTTAAATCTTTATCATCAAAGCTGTATGCAAATTAAGAATACATCTTTATAATACAGATGAGTAATTATATACTGCATGAGCTTTACACAATTCTATATATTGATATGATCTAAAGAAGATAAAACATACCCATACTATTTGCAGATGAACCAGTGCAACAAGCTGAAGAGAAGGACTAGGCTGTTTTTATCATCAGTCACACTTGACCTACCATTAGCAATCAGTTCTACTACATATCCTCAGTGTAAACTGTAAGACAAGCTAAAATGTATTCATGATTGATTATGGCTAAATGCTTAATGTAGCCTCCCCTCCAACGTTACTTTTGACCTACAAATTAAATAAGTCTAGGGATTGTCATGTAATACAAATCTAGAAAACATCCCTATGATTGGTGCACACTAAGGGGCAGATTTACTATTATTCACTAAAAATCCCTTGAATTCCCTCGAAATTCGATAAGCATTCAAATATCGAATGCTTATCGAATAGTTTTAGCCTATCTTTTACCTCGATATTCGATTTCTCAATGATATCGTACGATTGAATACCGATCGTTAGATTTCACGGAAAAATTGTAAAATTAGCTTTGAGCGCTAGAAAAATTTGTACGATAGGCTTCTATTGCAATTAGGTAGGTTCAATCTGGTGAAGTAGGCAGTCGAATAATATTTGATCTATTCGATCATTTTGCATATTCGATGATCGAAGTGGCCAAATTTGCATATTCAAGCTTCCGAAAAAATCGTACGATCGGAATTCGATCGAACTTCGATCCATTCACGTGAATTTCATAGATTTGCCCCTCAGTCTAGCAGCAATATTAAGAAATAATAATAGTGCTGACCAAAAGGTTAACCCGCTTCTAGGGTTAGTTTAAGGAATCTTCTGCACGCGTGAGAGAAACTACTGTTGTAAATAAGGTTGTGTCACAGAATCTGTCTTTGCTTATTCTTAGAGGGAAGAAGTAAGGTGGGCAAGTGAAGGCAACTATTTGGGGTGCAGAACAAGTCAAGGTAGTAGAATGATTCAATTCATTCATTAAGCATGAGCCTGAAGATGGAAAAGAAATCATCTAAGAAGCTTTAAGTAGCATGTATATATATAAATATATATATATATATATATATATATACATACTATATTCTATATAAATGCTGTGTTGTTGTATTTCAGGAAGATGCCATCTTGCAACTGCTGCCGGGTTCATTGGCAACCACCTGGTCCTCAGAAGAATTTAGCTTTAGCCCCCTGGGAAGAGCTGCATTCATAATGGGTGGAAGAAGAAACGTGCCATTGGCCGCTGATTGAGAAAATGCTGCTGGCCTGAGGGAGTGATTGTACAGTAGTGGCTTTCACATACCTAAAGCCTCTTATAGTGTTTATTTTAGTGGGAAGGGATTGTTTACTTGACTACATGAGCAGTTGGGTAATACTACTTTTTAAAGGTAGAGTCCTGTCTGACTATGTGTATAGAGTTAAAACTCTTGAGAAGGATTTTTGTTCGTTTTTTTTTTTACCTTAAACAGGTCGGTTTCATTTGGGGATTACTTGTAAATAATCATTTGTATCCTTCACTGAAGAATTAGGCAGTAATGCTACTAATAAAGTATTACAGCAATGGGATCTGTTATCCAGAAAGCTCTGGATCATAGAAAGACCATCTTTCATAGACTCCATTTTAATCAAACAATTCAAATTTAATAAAATATTTTTTTTTCCCAGCACAGATGAAACAGTGGCTTGTATAATTAATCTAATTATTTGGAGGCAAAAACCTGCCTACTGAATCTAATTTATGTTTACACATTTTTTTTAGTTTAAGGTATGGAGATCCAAATTACGGAAAGATCCCTTATCCCATACATGTGTATATATCAGGAGGGCTATTTCAATCCATATTGTTGCTAATAGTTTCTATGAATAAGCGTACATATAATCATGAATCCTGTAGCGTGATGAAGAGAATCTATGACTTGTGTGCTTTAGTGGTATAATGATGCTTCTCCAATAAATGTGGTGTTTGAGAGGCTAGGATTGTGGCATTAAAGGAATTGTTCAGTAGAAAAATAAAAACTAGGTAAAGGCTGTGCAAAATATAACATGTTTCAATATAGTTAGTGTAGGGATCTATAGGTCTTATCAGCAGCTATAGAGTTAAATCCCCACCCTGTTAGTTACTAGGCAGAAGCCTGTGTATCTATTTTGTGTTAAGCCTGCAGTTATTGGCCAGGTGGCGCTGTGACCACATCCTGCCTTACACTGTATAGTGCTGGGAAGGGAGGGGCAGCTTCCTTTTTGGCCTCTGGATGGTGATCCAGCAGGGTGTGCCCAGGGGGGACCTGGGTACAGAAAGGCCTTTGCTCTGGAAAGAAGTCGGGGACCAGACAACCCTGTGAATGAGGTATAGCTAGCCATGGGGAGTTTGGTGATAGACTCTCTAGGAAGAGTGAGGCAGAAAGTCGTAGCAGCATGAGCAGTTGTAGCTCCACCGAGGATTTGTAGAAGGAAGTAGCTTCCCACAGGTTTTGAAATACCTGAGTGCAAGGAGCTCAGAGAAGAGGGACTGTGAGGGTAGAGGCTGCTGTCCTGGAGCTCCCTGGAGAAAGGGAGAACTGTCAAGGCTTCGGGAGGGTGCAACTACTGTGCTCCTGCTATATGCTCAACTCCTGCGTGAGTAAACCTGAGGATATTTGTCTCTGACATAATAAACCATTTTTCCTTGTTTGCACCAAGAACCTCCTGGCGCCCATCATTTTTGTAAGTTGCATGCACAGTGTCTGGGTGTTGTAGTTGCACTACACCATAGAGGGAATGCTTCCACTTAGCGAAGGCCCAGGATCCTGCAGAGAGAGTCCAATGTAACCCATGCTCATACCAATAGCTGGACATTTTAACTATCTGGGTCTGGAGTTTTGGTACATGCGCAGTTGTTGTGAGACAGAGAATTGTTCCAACTGCACATACGCCGATACGCTGGTCTTAGGGAATAGACTTTAAATTATGCAACTTGCCATGTAAAATGTAAGGGTAAATGAGGGGCCTATGGACTATTGCATTCATACTACTTTACAGTTATTGCACTATTCATTAGACACTCGAATGAATGCCTGTGCAGGGGAGCCCTGTACTTAAGATTTACAGCCTGTGAAGCACAAATGGATACTACAATGGATAGTACAAATAGATAGTACAATGTTTTGCTTTCTGCACCCTCTCTTCCTGTTTTTCTGAATTGAAGAAGGCCACTGTGCATCATTTGAGAATGCAGAGACCTGTGGCTACAATATAATTCTGCCTATGTTCTGTAATGCTGTATCCAAGAGGATGGGTGGAGGAAGGTATGTAGGTGCTCTTGGGTTCCCTAGTGCTCTTCATTTGTTCCCCAGTAGGCAGGTAAGAAAGACCATTTGGCCTTTTATGGGCAAATGTAATATTCTTTACTCACGCAAATGTGTTCTCTTTGAATTGCATCTTTTACAGTTCTCCCTTAGTGACTGAAAATGTTAAAGATCTAAAAAGTCTATAAAACTATCTCTGCTGCTATCTTAGGTAGCCTGGGTGTGGGTATAGAGGTTGAAAAAGAGAAAGGACCAGGAAACCCATGTAAAGCGGCAGTTCACCATTTATTTAGTTTGATGCAGACATCTTTAGAGACAGTTTGAAGTTGGTCTTAATGTTTTACTTTTTCTTGCCATGTTTGAACTATTTGGTTGCTAGGATACAATTTTCTTCTAGTAACCAAGAAGTTGTTTGAATGAGAGACTAGATCTAGTTGACCCCAGGACTGGTCCAATTGCCATCTTGGAATCAGGATGGATTTTCCACCCTTTGAGACAAAGTGTAGAGGCTTCAAGTTGTTTTTTTTGTATTTTTTTGCCTTCCTCTGGATCACCCAGCAATTAGGCAGGTTTTATATAGTTAATGGTTGCACTCCTATGGTGATTTATAAGTAACTGATAATAATGATGCTGAGCCCACAACACCTTCTGCAGAATCCTTCTGCTAGAGAAATGCTGGGTAGTTGTTGATTTTGGAATAAATTTTGTGACGATTTCAGCGCTTTCCACCTTTATGAATAAACCCCAGTGGGTATTATTAAGGCCTTTTGAAAGTAATGTTTCTGGATGATAACACACACATTCAGTGCATCTGCTTGGATTGTTTTCATTAACTGTAAATACCAGATTTTCTTTTAGTTTGTTGTTAATTTTCCATGTAAATCACTTCTAATAGCAAAATCTGTTGCAGCTGGAAGACTTTTAGAAAATACTGAAATGTATTGAGTTGATTGGTACATTATGTGCAGGAGGGTCAGCCTGTGCTTTAGCAACTGTAATCCCAGGGCTAATGCACAGACACATTTCATTAATACAAAAAGTCCCCAAACACACAAATTGAATCTTATAGGTTTTTTTAAGGTTGACTTTATAGCTGTCTGATTAAATGTAGTGTGGCACACACACATATGTATTATATGGGGTATGTTATTTGGAAACCCGTTATCCAGAAAGCTTTGAATTACAGGATGGTCATCTCCCATCAGGGCCGGACTGGGAGGAAAAAGCAGCCCTGGCAAAAGTGTCAAAGCAGCCCATGTATTCACTCGCATGCAAAGCATGATACATATTTCCAACCCCAAGGTTAACTAGAACTAGTGTTAATTAATAGATATTTTAAGAATCCATTACCATATAATCCCCAGCAATATTATGCACCCTATGTGCTGGAACTGGTCCTTGCAACAAATATCTCCCTCTAGTTTCTATCACAACTATTCTATCAGATGGATTAGTGGCCCTATACTTACAGTATATTCTAAATTTTCTTTTGTGTGCCCCCAGCTAGACCATGTACCCTGGCAGATAAGAGGACTTTAATTACCATGTGTATCACAGGGCTAAAGTGCGACATACTTGAAGAGAATAGTCTGTCTCATGCAATTAAAGGGGTTGTTCACCTTCAAACAACTAGTTGTTTTCAGATAGATCACCAGAAATAACGACTTTTTCCAATTACTGTCTATTTTTTATTTGTAACTGTTTTTCTAATATTGAAGTGTAAAGTGTCGCCGACCCCCCCCCCCAACTGTTCTAAACTGATACATTTAATGGATACATTTGTTATCTTTGTCCCTGCTGAGAAGAATATCTGGGTTTCATTACAGGCAGCTGTTAGAATTGATACAATAGTTGCTAATACTCCAGAGATGTTGCTGTGAAATGTATCAACAAAATTGTATCAGTTTAGAGTGCACCTGAATTACTGAGCTGCCAGACTCAAACACCAGATACACCAACATTCAACTTTACATTTAGATTTTGGAAAAAACAGTAAAAGATAAATAATGTAAAGTAAGTGAAAAAAATCTTTATTTCTGGGGAACAAATTGAAAACAACTGAACAGAAAAAAAATGTGTGCAAGGTGAACGACCCCTTTAATGCTATATATCACAGTGTTCCATACACAGGCTGAAGTGACTGTTCTGAGCATGGATCCTCCTGTTGCCAACATACCTATCATAAACATAAGGGAATGGTTATATAGCAAGCAACTCTAATATTACTAACTAAAGTTGGTCAGAATTGCTGGTTCCTCCCATATGCCAGTACTGACATAAGAACTAAAAAAATGCAGGCACTGGCCTAGCTGTGGCTGGCTATTCTGGACAGCTCATTTACATTTATAAAGGGATTGGCTAATTTACATATTAAAGTCAGACCTTATTTGCATTTGTAGGTGAGCAGCCTATTTACATTTTAAAGCAATCGGCCTATCGGGCATTTGCCCGAACCCACAGATTGCCAGTCCGGGCCTTTCTCCCATAGACTCAATTTTAGCAAAATAATTCACATTTTTAACAATGATTTCCTTTTTCTCTGTAATACTAAAACAAAAGCTTGTACTTATTCCTAAGTAAGATAGAAATCATCCTTACTGAAGGCACAACAATCCTATTGGGGTTGATTAATGTTTAAATATTATTTTAGCAGACTTAAGATATGGAGATTCAAATTACAGATTAATCTGGAAAACCCCAGGTCCTGAGCATTCTGCATAAAAGATCCCAAACCTGTAAAGAATTGGAGGCTGCCATTCAAATTTAACTTCTGTTTGTGTTTCTGTCCTATATGACACACACACAGTGACTCTCAGAAATAAGACATTCTCATCACTGTCACCCAGACTGGCTATGTGACATTATGTTCCATCCCTTTCTGGCAACAGATGGGTTAAATTAAACAGGGACTAGTAAATGAATGGCTTTGAGACAATGTGTTCCGTCTCTTTTCTTATTTTCAAGGTCCATCCTCAATCAAAATAAATTCCATGTGTTTTATCAGAATAAGAGGATCCAAACAAAAGACTCACTCTCCATAAAGCAGAATAGCAGTACTTTATGGCTGCATCCATTACATTTTCCTCTCATTAACTATTCCTCTTTTAATTTAACCCTGTAGCCAGAAAGGGAGGGAACACATTGTCACAAACAAAATGTGGGGACTGAGCTGTAATTAGTATGTGTCCCTTTCCCTGCAATGTGTTGTCATAGGTGTAGCAGGCAACACTCATAAACAGGAGGAAGACACAGAAATGAAAAATAATATTTTTCCAAGACAGCTAACAGGATCCAACGTGATCAAGGAAGAGAAGGCAGGAGAATATTTTACAGTGGCGTACAGAAATGGAAACTTTCTCACAGAGAGAAAGATTAATGGGGAGTGGGTGTAATGAGTCTAAATAGTCTTTTTCTTCACTAAAAAATTCAGTCTTTCATTCATCTTGGACAAGGCTTGTCCCTTAGGATTGGGGCAGACAGGCAGATTCAGGGAGATTTAGACGCCTGGTGACTAATCGCCTCTTCTGTGGGGCAACAATCTCCCCAAACTGCCTTGTTTCTGCCTTCTGTCTACTTGAATGAAGAATCACCTGCACTAACGCACTCGCGGCACTTTGATTTCCAAAGTCGCCCGAAGGATCCTCGTGAGGCAACTTCGGGTGACTTCGTAAACCGAAGCGATGCAAGTGAATTAGCGTAGGCGATTCTTCATTCAAGCAGCTGGAAGGCAGTTCGGGGAGATTGTCGGCCCACAGAAAAGGCGATTAGTCGCCAGGCGGTTAAATTTCTCTGAATCTGCCGGTCTGCCCCAACCCTTAAACAGGAGGCAATTATGGATAATGGAGAAAATAAAAATATTTTCTTGCTGTCAATCCAGAATAAAGGTGAACCTAAAAACAGGGACAAAATGGTGTAATTAGGGGGCCAAGGGCCAAGTAAGACATTTAGCACAGGACCCTCTTCATAGCAACCTATGATGCTTCAGTTTAAGTGACCTGGTTCAATCTTAAAGTAGTGGTCTCCAACCTTTGTTACCTGTGAGCTATATTTAAATGCACAAAGTCCCGGGAACCCACGCCAGTGTGAATAAAGCTCCTAGAGGTGTTAAATAAGGAATATGTTTAGTGGCTTCAGACCCGTGTCTTTGTGCCCCCAAGACTTGCCTCCAAGCCAGTCACATAAACATGAGGATCTGCTTTGAGGCCATTGGAAGCAGTGACAACATGTTGCTTATGAGCCACTGGTTGGTGATCACTGCCTTAACAAAATCCGGTGTCCCATTAATTTACCTGCCAGCACTGTGTTCTGCACAACTTCTAACTCAACAAACTATTAAAATGTTATATTGAGTTGTTGGAATGTATGGATGTAATTTACCACCTACCCCTGCAACATAATATTACTCCCTCATCCTACAATTTAATGGTTCTTTTTTTTAACTTTTTTTTTTTTACAATGTTTGGTGATTTAATATGGAAACAATACTGAAATAGGTATAGATGGTCATACTGTATCTTGTCTTAATACAATAATTGGATGTATTTTTGCTAGTTTCCCAGTAAACTGTAATGATCCTAAACAGAAAAACTAGATGTTTGGACTGTCATACATCAAACATACTCCTGTAGACGGATAGTGTTAAATCCCACAGCTACAAGTGGACAAGCAATTAAATAGTCAGACACATTTAGAAATTCAGTAATAAAATAGGCAAGCACAATAAAAAAAAAAGTATAGAAACTCCCAGTATGTTCATAATGGTCAGAAAAAGTTTATAAAAGGTAGTAATTCTTATGAATGTTGTTCTAGATTTCCCACATATGGTTTATTTAATAAAACTGGCATTTAAAAAGGTTGGAATTATACTGTAATAACAATTTATAAAAGGCGACGAAAGACAACGATATGCTCCTAGACATGTATGCACAAACAGGGTAGCACTTTGTCCTGCACATATGTCCTCAGCACATTGTTGAGTGTAGATCACAAATGACTTTCTTTGACTCATAACAAAGATTAATGTTCACACTGTATGACACTGAGAGCTTTTAACTGTTCCTGGTGCAGACACATCAAACTGTCTTTGACAGGTAAAGTGCTTGGGACGGGGGTTCAAAATAACTCCCAAATATTTAAGCAGACAAAACAGTAGCACCTGTATGTATAATTTTTTTCACCTGCACCACATTTATACACAAAAAAACACTGTATACATTTAGCACCCTTCTATTGTAAATAAATGGGAAAAAGACAGATTTTCTTTCAGTGCCACTGTAATCTATGTCATCAATGCTGTATCCATATCCTGAGAAATTAAGTTCTTCTGCCATTTAATGCTATTTGTACAGGCAGGCCCAGATTTGTGGAGAGTAGTGATGGACGAATCTACCCAGTTTCGAATTTGCGTTTCGTCGCGTTGTGTAGTTTTCGTCGCGCCGCGTCAAAAACGACGCTCAACTCTTTTTTTTAGAGAATTTTCGCTGGCATTTCGCGAATTAGTTAGCCAGTGGCAAATCGCAGGAATTCGCCCATCACTAGTGGAGAGGCCACCTAGGCATGGGCCTAGGGCGGCAGGATTATAGGGGGCGGCATGCTGCCCAACCTCACCCACATTTTTCAATTTCCTGTGTGCCAATTCCCATTGATCTGTCCTGATGATGAAAATTTGAGGAAATAAAAGGGAGGGGACAGGGGCGTCAAATGACAGTGGGCCTAGGGGCACCCACTAGGTAAATCCGGCCCTGTGTACAGGGGTGTAACTGCAGAAGCATACCCTGTGGCTACAGGAGGGGGAGCAGGAGGTAAAGGGATCCCCATGTGGCCCACATTAAGATCAATATAAGCATATATTGGTAAAACAGAACAACCTCTGGATCAGGGCCGGGCCATGGGGTAGGCAGAGTATATATATATATACATATAATTTCACAAGATGGATTACTGCCTGACCCTGACCATGTCAACGCGGTTACACA
>CM044445.1:93358614-93392822 GCA_024363595.1 Xenopus borealis | reverse complement strand
CAGGCAGGTAGCTGACAAGCTGAAGAATGGGTGCAGAGTCTGGGAGTGTCAATTCCAAAGTGGGCGTTGAAGGAAGGGAGGAGGCAATATCCAGAGCTGAATAAATATGGGAACCAGCTGGCAAAATCAGCCAAAAGCAGCAGGGTATAAGTCTGCTAATCAATGGGAGGTATGGGCCCAGAATACCTAATACTGATCTCCAGTGTTACATTACAAACGCCAGATTGTCCAGACAGTTTTGTATAGCCAGTTTCTGTTGATAGTTCCTTTGGCTTTTCATCATAGAGTTATATTCTCTCTCCTTCACTGTAAATAAACAAAACGTTCTGGAAAATGTGCCCTGTTTTATTGAAGAATGTGATGCTGAAGATTTATGTGCCCTGCCAACCATGACTGTGTTTACTTCATAAAGTAAAAATAAAACAGGTAAGAAAAAGATAATTAGGCTGGTGTTACATGGTAAGGTGGATTTCTACCTCAACAGAAATGCTGGAAAGTCTTGGAAAATAATGAAAATGTGTTGAAGGATATCTGGAAATTTCAGCTGGAGAAATGTAATGGCCAGCTTTAGGAACTAGGAGAGACTTGGATAATGGACATGTTTTAGTTAAAAGCATTTAGCTAACAAACACCCAATAGTTTTAAATGTGACTGATCCACAGGGTCAAGTACTGCCCCTGAGATATTACAAGACAAGGTAAAGAATCTTGTTGGATATGTTGTAGTAGCGTGTGTACCCCGAGGCAACCTCCAACATGTTTCCTGCCTGCTTCTGATTCATATGGACTCTGACCCTATGTATCATCCAAACTTGCTACAGGAAGCAATTAATATGTCAAGTCCCATGTCCCATTTTTTTCTGCCTGTTATTACTAATGCATTCGCGTGATCAAGCCTGATAGACATTTATTAAAGCTGCACTGGAGGCCAGTGCATTACATATGTAATGACATCTTCTTATTCTAAGACTCTTGAGTGTTTTGGCCAGTATAACCCCAGCTCTGGGAAAGAAAACAATTTAGTCAATAAATATAATTATGATAATAGAAAATACATTTGTACAGCATTTTTGTCTAAATATTTCCTTGTATTGTAAACAAATCTGCAGAGACTTTTGAGGAGAAGGATCTATGACTAGCTTAAAGTAATGGGTAGGAATTGTTTGGGCAATAGTTTGATGAAGATGACAGACAAGTATCTTTTTTTTCAGCTTGAAACCATGTAAAAATAACAACATAAAACCATACAAGAGATCTATTTCACAAGTTGTGAATATTTCTTCCAGCAGATACTTTAAAACAAAGGTATTTGGGAAAGTATCACAACAGTCCCCATATTTTGCCATCTGCAGCCTTTTGTTTTCACAAGCAAATTGCCCCTACTGTTATCGGATTAGAAGATGGAATTTTACTTATGTTGTTGATTAGACTGCTTGTGGGAAAACTGTAAAACTATATTTTGGAAAATAACAAACAAGAATTGTTCATAAATTCTTTGAAATATTTCAAAATGATCCCATTTCAAGAGACAAGCATCTTCTCACTGTAATTCTGAAGAATATATCCTGAGCTTTCTGCATAGAGCTGCCATTAATAGTTGCAGCTGGACAGGAGCCCATTGAGTTCCAAACAGGAAAAGACTTAGGGGCAGATTTACGGAATTCACGTGAATAGATCGAAGTTCGATCGAATTCGATCGAATTCCGATTGTACGATTTTATCGGATATTCGAATAGATCGAATGATCGGATATTCGATAATTCAATCATTCGATGGTCGAAGTACTTTGACTTCAAAATTTTATTCGACTGCCTACTTCGTCAGATTGAACCTACCCAATTGCAATAGAAGCCTATGGGAAGCCACCCATAGGCTTCTATCACCTGCTCGAATACCATTCGTATGATTGAACGCCTCGATCGTACAAATTTTTCGAGCGATCGGAGGAAATGTTATGTTTTTTTGTGAAATCGAAAGATTGTTATTCGATTGTATGAGTTCATCGAGAAATCGAATATCGCGGTAAAAAATTGTTCAAAACTATTCGATAAGCATTCGAATGCTTATCGAATTTCGCTGTATAGGTGAATAGGTGAATAATAGTAAATCTGCCCCCTAGAGATCCCTACTTTATTGGTATCAGAGAACCAGAAATAATGTTCCTCTAATGAGTAGGTCATCTTTAACTTGTGTACGGTTCGGTGGATGTGGGGGTGCACAGCATTGCACAGTAAGTGCTTTATGAATAACTGTAGCAATATTAATAATCGGCAAGGTGAATAAATGCAATATTTCACCAAACATTTTCACCACATTTGTAACTCTCAATTTATAGATTTTTAGGATTTCTTAGAACTATACTTAAATGTTGAATAAGGTGCCCTGAGCCCGCAGCATAGTCAGAAAGCTGCAATTACTAAAATTAGTTAAAATTCTAGGCAGATTTTTCACAGCTGGTTTAAAAATAATGAATGGCATGATATTTAGGAACATTTTCGTATCTGTTGAGGCAGAACTTGGCATTTGTAGAGTGTTTTGATCAGCCTAGTTGCAGCTTTTGCCTCATCATTTTAAAGACTGCATCAGCAATGCTACTAGAGATGGAAACAGCGGTGATCCAGACCATTCCGCTAGACAAGTAAGCAGGAGCCCACCACATGTGGTAGCATGTTTGTAAAGTAGTATCCTGTGCCTTAGCATCCACACTACAGCCACAGCATAGGGGACTTGCAACACATGCTTTAGAAGTAAATAAACTGACAGTACTTATATAACATAATCTATTCTACTCTCCTTACATGTTCAATTTCCTCATGGAAAAATGCCTATTAAATAACAGTGTTTTAGTTTTGTTCCAAATGACGTCTTATGGCTTTTCACTTAGGAACTTCTATTTAAAAAAATTCTAGATCCTACCCCTATGAGCGTATAAAGTGATTTTCATGTGAGATGTGTGGTCTTAAGGGGGGGCCTTAATCATGAGTGAACCAAGTACCTTAGAAATCATGGAATTTGTTGAGTGGAGACAACTGACCAATTTCTTAGTTGACAAGGCTACTAAGATAAAATAATCAATTAAAAGCAAAAATCCATAATTTGTGAAGGAGATACTGATGTGGCACTGTTATCTCCCACATACCAGCAATGACAATACTTTTGTAAGTTCGAATAAATGGGTAGCACCTCTGGCTGGGGTGCTACTGTATGTAGCAGTGGCGCTCTCAGAAAAAGTCACAGAAGCCAAATTATGCTGAAATCATGGAAACTGAAATTTGGCATATGGTGATCACATTCTAACATGGGTTTGTATACAGGTTCTTCACTGCTAAAAAGGATAATGCATATTTGTTAACTGAAACCAATGTCAGGAAGGAAAGATGACCATCATGTGAAAATGTAGATGCTAAATGCTTCCTACTCTTGGGCAAACTGCTCCTGGCACCAAATTATATCCTGATTATATCTATGTCTACTTAGTTCCATAAAATACCTCAGTACCACCCTAGGATCCTCTATATCCTTTTTACACTTACACATTGAAAGCAATTTAAAGATTGGTTCTAATGTATGGTTCCTCTAAAATTTGAGGCTTTCTGTGATGGTACTATATCAACTTTGAGGCTGTGGGAAATATTTGCATGTTAGAATTAATTGCACAGTCATTAGCTCTGATCAAAATGAAGGAAACAAGACGTTTATAAGGACTAAGTGCTTTGCAGTTTACTAATTAATAACATGGTATTCTTGCTTGGGACTTTAAAAGGCTGCCATAAAAACAGACCACAAGCTTCTAATATGTCTGGAGTTTTTACACAGACATTTCTCAGAGTTTCTTTCACAGAACCTAAAGCATAAAATAAAGTAAAGAATACATTTCTGATGGAATTCTATGCCTACAAAAAATGCTGTGGCATAAGGGCATTTTGATCACCTTGATTTTCAGTGGAACAATGGGAGCCATCAAAACTCTTGGAGCTGTGACAGATGTCGTTCCATTACTGTCATTAATTGTTTCCATGTGCCAGAAGCCGCACACTTTAGATTGCCGGAAACTCCAAAAGCAGCAATTGGCCAGATTCCTTACTCCTATTGATGACAGATTAATTTGAGGAGCAGCTGTAGGACTTAGAGCACAGAAAGCCTTGAAGTTGAAGAAAAGATGCTGGAAGTAGTTTGGCCCACTGGTGCTGTAAATAACACACTAAACTTACTGTATGATAATTATTTTACTTACTGGTTATTACTGTATAGATACTACACTTAATTGTATTCTAAAGGTGTTTGGGTATGATGATGGGTATTGTTTTTATAGCTTCTCTATGACCAGGCCAGGATGATGGAAGGTATTTAACCAAACAAGACAATGTACAAAGCCAGCCTTTAAATTGTACACTACTCATTTCTTATTCAGACAATCCCACTGTGGATTGGATTAAAGGTTAAAACATGCTTTATTTTTTTTCTAGTTGAATAAAAACATACAATTAACTGCCTGAAGGATTTCACAAATTTGGCAATAAATCATAGACATATCAAATGCCTTTCCACTGTACATGCACTTGCTCTTCCTTATTACATAGTTACACAGTTACATAGTTAAATTGGGTTGGAAAAAGACCAAAGTCCATCAATGTCAACCCCTCCAAATGACACCCAGCACCTATACACACACACACACTGACCCCTTCATACCCTCACATAAGTTATATATGCCCATATCTATACTAACTATAGATTTTAGTATCACAATAGCCTCTGATACTATTGCTGTCCAAGAAATCACCCAAACCCCTCTTAAAAGCATTAACAGAATCAGCCATCACAACAGTGTCGGACTGGCCCACCAGAATACCAGGAAAACTCCCGGTGGGCCAAGGTGTCAGTGGGCCCTAATGCTGCTAAACTTTTGGCCTATTTCATGGCCATTCCCTATTTCTATGAGAACAAAGAGGCTAAATAGATGGAATAATTGATTATAGTATGTAAAGAAAACAAACTAGGAGAATAGAGTTTGATTGAGGAGATGAAGAATATTAGCACTGAGAGTGGGCCCCTGATCTAAGGTTTTATGGTGGGCCCCTGGTCTAAGGTTTTTGGGTGGGCCTCTGGTGTCCCAGTCCGACACTGCATCACAACACAGCTTTGGTGAACTAGGTGGTCGAATAAAAATTTAAAGGGGAAGTACTTCGACAGTCGAATGGTCGAATATTCGAATGAAATTTTATTCGAATCATTTGATTCGATCAAATTTACAAAATTCTCTGGTTGAAACTGTCTTTAAAAACATTCGAAAATTCAAATGTTTTTGAAAATTCGATCGAACTTCGAATCCTTCATGTGAATTTAGTAAATCTGCCCCCAAGTGTTCAAATATGTTGTGTTCCTGTAAAAAGATGAAAAGCCTTTACACTTGAATGACAATTTAAGGGAATGGTAAATAATAATTAGAAATAGGATACATATACATTTGTAACACCCAGGTTGCCAATGGCCCTTTTATGCTTAGCTGCAGCAGAAATGCTACCAAATCCACTAGGAACCATTCATCTACTCTCCAAATCAATTTTAAGCAGTGTTATGTAAGTAACTACATCTCACAAACTACATACGTTTACATTTAACCAGAAGTTAGTCCAATAGATTTATTATTTTCTAACAATATGATGAAAGATTTTTTTGCTTGGACATGCTCATTGGGGCACACAATGGTTTCTAAAATGTGAACTATTTATTTTTTATAGAGAAGCTCCAGAAACAGGGGGAAACTGGTGGATTTATAGGCTTTTTTTTTTTTTACACCTAATGAGGTGTCCATTGAAGGCTATCTTTCTCTTATTATAATGTGTTATATCCCAATGACGCCAACATGAAATACAACTTGCAGCCCATCTGAATAGTCAGGGGGCCCATGTGAACCCTTTCATGTTGCCTATCACTGCTTCTGAGCATCCTTAGGGCCTTTTGTAATTGCCTCTGTAAATGATCAGACAAAACCTTTAAGTGATGTCAAATGGAATGTCACCAGCAAAGTTGAAAGAATGATTTCAGTTTTCGGAGCCTAATTAATATCACCTATTCTACATATGGAAGTGCAGTAGGATGGGCCAGAGGGTAGCTACACATTTCCCTCAGCAGCAAACGCAGTGCAAACAATTACGACATTACGCCCAGACTTGCTCTGTTAATGACCATCCAAATGGTGAGATTTACTGGCTTGTTTCGGTGCATTCTGCGCTTTTTTACGAGCTCAGTTCACAGAAAACCCACTGAAAGATTGCTCGACGCTTTCATGAATCAGTCCTCCTGCATGCCATTGAAGCCCTCATAAAATTAGTGCGCTTCATATGCTAGCAATTATTGGGCCGCTTTAGAAAAGCATTACACACTGTTTGCATTGGGTTTTTCAGAGGCACGTTACCCATAAAAAAGCGTGGAATGCGCCCAAGCCCAGTGTCACAGCTGGAAACTCATTAAACCTTTGTGAGCAGGAGTTGACGTCAAAATTATGCATCTCAGCAAGGGATAGCTAGAATCAGGGACTTTTCTGCCGATGGCTGGGCATCTTACGTTTACTTTCCATTTACAGCACACTGGGGTATAGCTCCATATATATATATATATATATATATATATATGTTTTATTTCTGTACAGTGCATATTATTTACTGCCTTGGTTTATAGAGGAAACTTTAGGCCACTCCTGTTTGTTACCTAATTCTGTTTCCAGATGCTCCCTTGTATTTCAGCCTTGATTTGGCAGAACACAAAGCATTCTGAATAAAGTTGTATTTTGCCTCTATTTTAGCAAGTAGCACAGGACGTGCTGTAGGCAATTAGATGTGGCTTTTGCCTGCAGAACAAACTCATGCGTTCACATTTCTTCCTTGCAGGAGCCAAGATTATTTAAAGGTCATTAACTATTGGCAATAACACATGGCCTGCTGTACCCAGTGCTGCTGCTTGATATTAATGAGAATCAAGACTCACCATATATATTTATTTTTTTAATTGGCCAAAATGTATGTTAATATGTTCATTTAATGGAGGCTAGCTACAACAGTCATAAGTACCATAGAAATGTAATGTATGTATCATTATTGCTCTAGAGAAAACTCTCAGGGAGAGACACTACATTGACACTGGAATTATGGGGCTCCTAACTAATTAATATACTGTACATAGCTTAAACTTAACTCCCACGGATCAACCAACATTTGGAGAATAAACAAAGTCCTTTTTATAGAGACACTATTATTACATAGAAATTATTACATAAATGATATAATATCAACTATCTGTTTCCTGCTTTTCTCCCTTTACAAGCCAATTCAGGTTTATTGCTTCTTATGGGTCTTCCTTTACCATCTTGGAAAGTAAAAGTCATTAAACTTTGCTGATGCTCATAATCTCTTAAATCTAAATACGACTTAGAAGGAGACAGATTATTTTACAATTTAAATGATGTTGTTATTCATTACCAAATCCAAAATGGTAAACGTTTCTGTTTCAAAAATATTTAATAAAAATACTTTATATTAATAACCCTATTCAGCAGTTATCTGGTTCTAGGGTTCGAATTACCTTAGCAACAAGGGAGTGGTTTTAATGAGAAACTAGTATAGGAATAGGAGAGGTCCTAAATATAAATATAAATCATAGCAATAACAAATTGTAGCCGTAGGGAACAATAGTTTTTTAGCTGCTGGGGTCGGTGACTCCTATTTGAAAGTTGGAAAGAGTCATTCTATAAAATAATAGTCAAATTAAAGGTGAACCACCCGTTTAGAGTGAAACAAAATTTCTTTCAATGGATATTAGCAGATCTTTTAAATATAAAGGAAAATGGAAACACTAAATCCAATTAAAATCCTCCCTCTTCTTTGCAACAGTAAGAAGGTTAATTTTTTATTATTGACCACTATTAGATCACTCATACAAAATATGATGTTTTCAATTAGTTATATGAGTTGTGTTCATTTAAGAGCATCACATTTAGACAGTACAACACATTTCAAAATGCTTGTGTAACAAAATGGTCTCCACTAGAAATTTCTGGGTAACAAAAAAAGGGAATATATTTCACTCCATAAACTGAGATCAGATGGGGAAGTGCTAGTGTGAAACCGGTCTTTAAAGTTCTATATTACACCACAAGGGGGAGCTTTAAACCAACAGTTTATGGAGTTGAAACTATCAACCTCCAGGCAAAGCTACCAAAACCATTTTCTCATGGTAAGATATTCAGTTGTTTGCAGGCAGTTGCTATTTAGTATAGTGCCAAATGCACCATTATAAAGTGCATTGATTATTTTGTTCTGTGAATACTGTATGCATCCAAAATACACATGTAATTAAAGGAACTGTAAACCCAAAAAATAAGGTTGTGCCTAATAAAGGAAAACATAATTGTAAGCAACTTTGCAATGTACATTCATTACAATTTTTCTACGGATTTAAGTTATTTGTACATGTATTGCTATTGAAAGCAGTCTCTGTCCCTTTCTGTTCTCTGCTCTGATGGCTCAGACCGTTGACACAATGTAAGACAAGGCAGCTGATTATCAGACCTATCGTTGCTGGGGAACTAATACTTTTGCAACATTGTTTAAAATGTATGACTATGAAGATTCTCATTCATCCAGGTCATTGTATATCTAACACAAGTAACTCAAAACAACTGGACTTGCTGAGAAATTTTAATGAAGACGTTTCACTGCTCATCCGAGCAGCTTCTTCAGTTCAACTGACTGGTGTAGGGGAGTTCTCAGCATATAAACTCTTCCAATAATCCATTCACAATGGCACATTGTAACTCTTCATAGAGGAGACATCTGAAATTCACAGAGGTGTTGATTCTGTGTAATTTCTGTGATAGGATTACCAATTTGTCATCTCCTAGAAAACAGGTGTTACTTGTTGCATGAATGGATGTGTGAGAGTTCTGAAACAGCCAGGGTACAGATGTGAGAACATCATTGTATGTAGCAGACAGGTGGTGTTCAGGGATGGTTTCTCCACATTAACATAAATCGACTCTTTCACTCCTCTTTCAAACCAGCGGTCTTCTTTATCCAAGATTTGGACGTTGCTATTTCAAATGAGTGTCCCTTGTCTTTTAGGTGTAGAAAGACAGCCAAGTCTTGTCCTGTAGAGTTTGCCTTCCTTTGCTGAGCCATTCACTTACTGAGCAGTTGTTTTGTCTCCCCAATGTATAGATCAGTACACTCATCGCTACACTGGACTGCGTATACCACATTACTTTGTTTTCCTAGGAGTTGGATCCTTTGGGTGTACCAGTTTTTATCTCAGTGTGTTGCTAGGTTTGAATAACACAGGGACATGGTGTTTGTTGGAAATCCTCCTGAGTTTCTCTGACACTCCAGCTACATAAGGAATGACAATGTTTCGCCTACTATGTATCTCCGGGTGATTATTTCTTTTGATGTTCCTGTTGGTCTCGGTTGCTGCTGGTTTGACAAAGGCCCAGGCTGGGTAGCCACATGCTTTCAAAGCTCCTCTGAGATGTTTATGCTCCTTGTCCTTGGACTCTGTATCAGTTGCCACATATTCCACCCTGTGGTGCAGAGATCTAATGACACCCAGTTTGTGTTCCAGAGGATGGTGGGAATCAAACAACAAATATTGATCAGTATGAGTGGGTTTCCTGTATACCTCAATTTTTAAGTTACCCCCCTCTTGGATGTAAATTAAACAGTCCAAAAAAGCAAGTTTGTTCCCGTGGACATCTTCCTTTGTGAACTTGATGTTATTGTCCACTGAATTAATGTGTTCTGTAAAGGATACCACTTCATTGGATCTGATTTTAACCCAAGTGTCATCCACATACCTGAACCAGTGACACGGTTTAATGTAGCAAGCAGGAATAAGGTAAATACTTCTTTCAATGGAAATTATTTTTACAAATAACTTTAAAAGCACTGAATATTTTTATTAAATGTATATTAGAAAGTTGCTTAGAACTATGTATTCTTTTACTAGGCACATTTTTATTTTGGGGTGTACTTGCCCTTTAATAACTAATCCCCATATTTAATAAAAGGCACTAAGTTTGCCTAGTAACAGTAACCCCTAGCAACCAGGTGATTATTACATTCTACCTGCTGATTGGTTGCTTTGGGTTACTGCACCTGGGCAAACTTAGTACCTTTTATTGCATACCCCCATAAATGTGTAATTGTGAATTGCTAGCAGACAATAGTATTGTTTGGCTGTCAGGGGATTCTGGGAATTGTAATTCAACAACAGGCTTACACTATAGGTGCTATAGCTCCAGTATGTGGGCTTGGTTGGGCAATGTATCAGTAGAAAGCATTGCACTGCATTGGTCTATGAATGGCTGTCATTTAATTTAAAGGGCAAATTTGACAGGGGTGAAATTATCTGGAAACACATTATCCAGAAAGCTCTGAATTACATCTTCCATAGACTCTATTTTATCCAAAAAAAAAATTCCTTTTTCATTACCTTGTACATGGTCCAAACTAAGATATAATGAATCCTTATTGGAAGCAAAAACAGCCTATTCAGTTTATTTCATGTTTACATGATTTTCTACTACAGGGGTCCCCAACTTTTTTTGGCAATCCAATTTGGCATGCCGGGGTCAAATACGGGCACGCCAGCATCCAATTCAGCCCACCAGTGTCATTCAGTGTCAATTCTAAGCTCCTCAGTAATTGCTGCCTAGGCTCGGTGGTCCAGTTCAGGACTGTCTGCGGCCCAACTGTTGGTGACCCCTGTTCTAGTAGACTTATGGTATGGAGATCCAAATTACGAAAAGGTCCATTCTGGAAAACCCCAGGTCCTGAGCATTCTGTATAAAAGACTATAACAAACAAGGAACAGTTGTGCTCACCACTAATTTTTAAAAACATTAAGCAGGGGTGCAATGAGGTTGTGACCACAAAATTCACACAGACAAATACAATAGGTCCTCTGCACTCAACACATTATCAATATATAAAGGACATTGAAACATGCGCACTCACGCTAAGCCAGCGACGCGTCCATCTGGCTTCCCTAGGGCGCCCGTGTGTCGCGGCCCTGTAGGGTTGCCTCGATTTTAACTAAAATAAAGGGACATTTTACTGTTCTTTCTTAAAGTTTCAATCTCATAGCACAACTATGGGACATGTTATGCAAAATGCTCTGGACCTGGTGATTTCTAGATAAGGGATCTGTCCATAATTTGGATCTTCATACCTTAGAAAATCATGTAACTATGAATTAAACCAAATAGGATTGATTTACCTCCAATAAGGATTAATTATATCTTCATGTCTTTCTACATTTGACAAAACAGTGACCATATCCACATTATTATATATATATATATGTAGGGAAGACGCTAATAAGATTTCATTGAAAAGCTTCTGAAGAACTTGGATAGGATCCCTGCATTATTACATTGATCAGCGTGTCCTGTCCTCAGCAGGAATGCTGGCAGAAGATATTACAAGGTACAATGAGAGCAATTTTAGATCTCAGGGGTCCGTTTACTAAGGTACGTTAAAAATATGCACACAAAATACATACAAAATTACCGCAGAATATGTTTTCGCCAATTTTCTAGCCTGTAGTAAATAAAATTTTGTGCATTTTCTTGCACAAGAATATGTGATCGGCAGTTATCGCATTCACTGAAAATAACGCTACATACACATTAACGCCCGGTTTACAGTGAAATGTGCGAAAGACAGAATTTACGCGAGAATATTCGCAAAATTATGTACTGGCGTAAAAGTATTTTTTAACCAGAAAATTCTCAAGAGGCAAGAAATATCCCATAATACTTTTTTTTTTACCCCTCAGGATGTTTTTGCGTCCGCTTCTATTTTATGCAACAGCAGCAGTTTCAGCTCAGAGGAGTATTATTGGCAGCGCCATCACAGTCCAAGGATTCATCAGCCTCAACGCTTTTGGCAGGGGGTTTGGTTTCATTGTGATTGGTTACATTAAACTGTGCATTTATATGAAGCAAAGAGATACTGGTTTGATTTCTTGTTGATCTGATTCTAAAGGCAGAAGGGTGTGTGAGTGGATGGATGAAATATGGGTTTATATGATACATACATGTTTGATTGGTGTCACTCTGGTAATGTTGTTGGATGGTATAATCATCAGTCAATAAAGTTTATGAGAATATGCATTTCTGGCTATAAATGTTTCAGTAAAAATAGCCATAATAACCTCCATAAAACAAGACTATTTCATAGCATATATATTCACAAACGTAATTTGTCGCCAGAAAAATTTGCAACTCACTAAAATTACCACTAACGGAAGCTGGTTTGTTAACGTAGTTACCGCAAGTGATTGCAATGACTTCTGAGCGCATCGCTGTTTAGTAAACTTAGTCGCTGCGAATGTTCTGTCAGAAAAATATCCGCAGTGATAAAATGAGGAAACTGAGGGGCCCATTTACTAATGGTCAAAGTGAATATTCAAATAAAATTCGAATGAAAAAAGTTCGATTTTCGAAGTAATTTTGGGCTACTTCAACTATCGCATAGTCAAATTTTTGAAGTACTGGCCCTTTAAAATCCTTCAACTTTGATATGTCGCCACCTTAAAGCTGCCGAATTGCCATTTTAGCCTATGGGGGACCTCATAGATCCTGTCTTGAAAAAATTTCTAAGTTCCAATTGTGCAGAATCCTTCGAATCGTTCAATTCGAACGATGAAATCGAACAGTTCAAACAATTTTTATTTGATCGAAAATGGACCTATTCAATCGAAATAGGTCCATTATCGATCGAAAAAGCCCTTTAAAAAAACTTTGAGGGCCGAATTTAGAAAATAGTAAATAGTAAGTTGTAAATCTGCCCCGTATAGTCAAATTTACCGCTCTTTAGTAAATGGACCCCATAGTCTTCCCAAATGTATTCTTTTTTTCAACTATATTTACCTCACTTGCATGTTCTTCTATTTAGAGATAAGGCACATGGGGCAGTTGGAAGTTTTGCCAGCTGTAAATATTAATTAAAACCAATAGGCTGGTTCTGCTTCCAATAAGGATTAATTAGATCTAAGTTTGGCTCAAGTGCAAGGAACTTTTTTTATTATTACAGAGGAAAAGGCAATCATTTTTAAAAAAATCTGTCTATAGGAGAGGGCCTTTCTGTAATTCAGAACTTTCTGGATAATGGGTTTCTGGATAACATATTCAATACCTGTACTTGATGGCAACTAGGCTGCATAAATCTACAGTATAATGGTGGCAAAATAATCCTATTGGGGTTAATTTTTTAAAAGATTTCAAGCAGACCATAGAAAGATCCCTCACCTGAAAAACCCTAGCATTCCAGATGATGGATGCCATAATTTAAAAAAAATACATTTTAAAATTAACATTTTCGAAAATGAAAGTTTAATTTATTTTTCAAAGGGAATATTAATCAGTTGAGATCCATCTTTGATGAATAACTCTTGCAGAACTAGGGCTTTATTTAGAAATGGGGGCAAATTGCAAAAATATCTGCTAAATCAACCTTTTTTTTGTCTCAAAATGAGTCATTTTCACCAGAACCCACTTATCACAATATTTTACTGCAGAGAATTCAGCACCGGGTTTCGGTACATTTGGGTGCTGACCATTCGGGTGACAAATGAGTCACAATATGGGCAAACTCATAGATGCCCCTTCTCTGCATATTATACATTGGCACACATTAGATACTTGTGTATTAGATCTCTGTGCTCTATGGCTTGCACCCAGGGATACAACAAGACACACTTGGTGCAGTGGTGAAAATAGGGAAAGTGCTTTTTTTTATGTCCACAAGTCCGTGCACTGCATCCAGTAACTGTGTATTTAATTTTGGCAATACAGTGGGAATAACGTTTCGTTGGAATCATTAGGATGAACTGAGAAATCGCATTTGATGCAAATTTTAGACGACAATAAATAGAGCAATGACTTTAACTAAGGATTCCAAAAGCAACTTCTCAGAGCCCTCCCTTTGGGATTTATGTTGGATTGTGAAAGTGAAGTGAAGGGAAGGTAGTGGGACACATGGGTGGTAGGGGGCTGCTCTTTGTAACACATTAAGAACATTTTGTTTACCTTTTTGCTTAAGTCTTGGCGTTAGTCTAAGAGCTCAGCCTTTCCAGCATTGAAAGACTTGCTTGAGCAGAACATCTTCTTTGTGCCCTTGATTTCATTCCCCCATTCTCTAGATGTACAGACGTTTAACTGTGGGATGGTAGATTCCATTTGGACAGTTTTTAGAAACAAACCACTCTGAATAAAACTCAGGATAATATTAAATGATCAACTATTTATGGGGGCAATTTTTGACTCTGAATAAAACTCAGGATAATATTAAATGGTCAACTATTTATGGGGGCAATTTATGGTTTCTTTTTTAATATTTCAGAATATTAACATATAGCTTTTCTTTCTTCTATTTTCATCTTGATCGATGGAAAAAAATGCTGGGTGGTCTCTAGCAGCAGTTATATACTCATATATGACCTCTTTGTTGGTCACTCCTTGCTTTAACTTTTTTCAATGAAATGGGATTTAATATAAATTTGGCAAGACTGATGGATCCCTACAGATAATTTTCTAAGATAATCACCAGCCTATAAAGAGGCACCCAGGTGCTGTACACAGATATATTGCCTTTTAATGTTCTGTTGTATATATCCAAGAGCCTCTTTCTTAAAGCATTACATATACCAACAGAGCAACAGAAATGATGCAATGCAAATCGATATTATTGGCAAGTGAGGGAAAAAAATGCCCTGTTTGTTTGAACATTTGTTTCAATAACCATGAAACGACAGAGGTCTTTTCTGCATTCTCTACAGCAAGACCACCATAATCTTTTCTTTAGTCCCATGAATTCTGCTATTTTCCCACAATTTTCTGTAGATACAGCAACTCTTTCATGGCTGGTGGTCTTAAATGTACAAGTCCCTAAAATATATTAACCACAACAAAATAATCCAGTGACTTTAATTAATGACTTTATCCCAGAGATACAAATGGTATACATCGGAATTCTTTGGCACACCATGAAGTGCACACATCCTGAATTCTATGAACGGAGCCATTGTCCCGATATTACAGATAGTCCCATAGAACATTCTTGCATATCCTTTTGTGAGCAAACAGCACAGAGCCACTTAGCTGAAGAGCAAAAGTATAGTGCCATAAATTATGCACCCAGTGTGCAACGTAAAAGGGAAGCCTTGTATAAAATATAAGCTGCTGATACAGTGCTTGGATAATCACAAACATACATTGGTTTTCCATAGATGGAGAGAAGTCAGTTTCATTGTGAATATTATTTGGCACATTTGAGGAAGTGTTCGATTAAAGGCAAATATCTTTTAGCTGATGAAAATGTAATTGTTACATCTCAACAAAGCAGCATTTTTAAGATTCCAATAAAACATATTTATATAAAGTATTAGGGCAATGTAGCTTTAATTTCTTTTAAAATATTTTAATTGAACTGGCAATATAAAAATCTAAGACAAACCTGCTTTCAATTATTGTAAAAAAAAAAAAAATCTACACACCATAAACAAAAACCACAAATTTAAAACATAAATCAAGAATTTCCTACCCGGCTTCCCCATACACCTGTTTCAGAATTAAACGATGGGGCAGGTTAATATTATATTAAAAAGATTGTACTTTCCTGGCCATTTCCTCACAGTCGTGAAAGTGTTACAAATGATAATTGGAATTACTATTACATTATATTATTATTCCAGAGAAAAAAGGAAATCCATTTTTTTAAAAAAAAATTGTAATTATGTGATTAAAATGGAGTCTATTCCTGTAATTCTGAGCTTTCTTTAGATCGGGTTTGTGGTTTACGGATCCAATACCTGTATAACATTTATAAAGCATTTCCTGATTTTACCAATAGTGTTTGCTAGATGTGTCTAACTGCTACAAGCAGTCAAACTCAGTCTTGTGCTATGACGTGTTAGAGCTCATTGCTGAGTTTTAACACCCCACCAAATAATTAAGCCTCAGGAAATGAAGAAGCATTGCTTTAAAATTAGCACAATACATAATAATGGTGATCTGATTATTCAGTAAAAATGATTTCACACTTACTTATTATTATTATTACTATTATTATTAATAAAGATGCATATTGTTTTTTGTTACAAATTGTTATAAATTGTAACTGCCAATATGATTTGAGGGTTACAACTCTCTTTGCTGGCTAACTTTCTAAGTTTACACCTTGGTATTAATCTGCAGTTTGCATGTAGGTGAGTACGTGCAGATTTTTCAGGACAGATATTTTGTCTTTCCACTGGCAAATGGTAATTTTAGCAGAAGACAAGTATACAATCTTATATAAAATATATATAAATAGGGGCTGGTTTATTATAAATCAAACTGAGCAATCCAAAATGATTCCCAGCAGTTTGATCTATTTTAAAATACACAAATAGGCATAGGATCCTTTATCTGGAAACCTGTTATCCAAAAAGCTCTGATATACAGGAAGGGCATCTCCCATAAAGCCAATTTTAAACAAATAATTCTAAATTAAAAAAAAAAGAATTACCCTTTTCTATGTAATTATAAAACAGTACCATGTCCTTAATGGTGAATAAAATGCATGAATCCATGGCAAAACAATCCTATTGTATGTAAGGTATGGTGATTACCAAATTATATAAAGATCAATATCCAGAAAACCACAGGTCCCAAGCATTCTGGATAATAGATCCTGTAACTGTATATATATTCATAAAAATTACTTTTTCATAGAATTTAAGATTAACGTTTTCTGCCTTTACTCAAGCTCAAAGTTCAGATAATATTTCAGGATGCATATTTATTGCAAAATATTGTAAACCAAATTACATACATTTTATAACCAAATTACATAAAGATCGATATCCAGAAAACCCCAGGTCCCAAGCATTCTGGATAAGAGATCCTATAACTTTATATATATTAATAAATATTACTTTTTCATAGAATTTAAGATTAATGTTTTCTGCCTTTACTCAAGCTCAAAGTTCAGATAATATTTCAGGATGCATATTTATTGCAAAATATTGTAAACCAAATTACATAAATTTTATAACCAAATTACATAAAGATCGATATCCAGAAAACCCCAGGTCCCAAGAATTCTGGATAATAGATCCTATAACTGTATATATATTTTTAAAGATTACTTTAAGATATTCTGAATATTTCCTGCCTTTACTCAAGATCAAAGGTAATATAATATTTCAGGATGCATATTTATTGCAAAATATTGTATACATGACATGTTAAACATATTGTTTCTATCTATTCAGGAACATTTGCAGAAATCAGGCTTTGCAGAATATAATTATTATTTTCCATGAAGCAATATAAAAATGTTGCACAAAGATGGAAGATTAAGAGATTTCAACTTCAAAGAGGCTAAAAGAAATGATAAAAATCCCCCCAAAAACAGGAAATTTATGAATACAATAAATAGTTGTTTTTACATCACCAATTGCTTTCTAGACTATTGATAGGTTTTGAAACCCTGCATATTTTGCTGAGCTTTAATAGCATCTAACATATTATTCTCACATTTTTACGTAATGATTTTTATGAAAATGTATCTTTGCTTTTGCACAGGTATGCTGTGCAGAACAAGTTAAATGGGATTTTGCTTCTTATTCGTCATACAGATATTGTTAAGCAATTTTTTTAGGTCATGTATTTTATTTGGATGGGATCAGTTGGCATTTAATACTCTTAAAAAGAGCCCGTTATGGAGTGTTAAACCATATTTAAAAAAAATTGAAACTCCAAAATCCATGATAGTTCTCAAACCTTTTAGGCTGGACATGGATGATCATCAGTGTACAGGTCAAGCAGAACATTTTGTTAACTATTAATTGAATATATTTTATCTGGCATATCAAGTAGAACTTGAGTCCTAGCAATCAATCACTTTGCATGGGTCTGAGAGGCATGCTGTGGTCACACTCAAACACACTCACGTATAGACATCTCATTACTTTCCATTTCACAATACACAACGACGGGTCAGTGTATATCAACATATATACACATTTACCCAGAATACTTTAGAAATTTTATTTATACATGTTTTCTTCTTGACTTCTTGATTAGGGCTGCACCTTAAAAGATCCAAAAGAGATAAATATAAAATAAATATTTAACTGAACAATGGACCCGTTTCACATTTATTATATCACATCAATATATGATATTATATTTCAAAGTGATTTTTTATGCACAATAATATGTTCATATATAGGTACAAATGTCATACTACTTTGTAAGCATACTAATAAATATCTATTTAACCAGTAAACCATTTTTACAATTATATTTTATTTAAATTACAGCGCAAATTAAATTTGTTAATCAATAGTTTAATACAGCAGAAATTGAATCAACATATTACAAATGTAAACAATAAAGTATATTTTCAGTTCTCCATTTTTTTAGAGAGCTTCATGTCAGTTTCACAATTTAAATGTGTGGTTTTGCTATTTTTAAAACAATACTAAACTATACCAACCATGAGAAACATACTGAAATATTTGTACAGAATCACCGTTATTGCCTGTATAATTAAAAATATAATTCTTAAGCTCCATCCACTTTTCTTATAAATCTTCAAACAAATTCCTATCGATCAAACAAAGTTAAATTGTCATTTTGAATACTAAGGTTACAATTTCTGGATATTTTCTATAAAACGAATCAGATTTTTCTGTCCAGTCTAAGGGGTTGAAGGAAAATCTCCCTAAGAGCAAAAGCAAATATTTAATGCTGGAGAGCCCTTGAGTTCCTAAGTGGAGCATTTAATGGTCTCTTCTTATATCTATGAGCACAGGATGCAAAGTAGATTAAAGGACTTCGAAAAAGTCACTTCGAAGAGTTATTTCCAATTTTAACTGTTTTGCTTTAATGAACTGTAATGAATATTTTATACAGATACATTTATCCATGACATTTTTATTTTAACCACAATTTCACTATATTATGTTATATAAGCAGTCAGTTTAATGAAACAAATGCTCCTCTGCAAATTGCAAAATTATTGACCTGGTTATTATAACAATCCATGACAAGAAACTGATTTAATTTATACTATTAATTTTATATAATAGAGGAGGATTAAAACTATATAAATCTATCAGTATAAACTCATCATCCGGTTAAAGAAATTATATATGTGATGTATTTCTACCAGTCATTAATAATGTCTTATTTTTTTTTCCGGTTAAATAATTTGTAGAAGAAATCTGCAAACAACACATAATTAATTTCATATAATATTTATAAAATATCATATAATATAACCCATACAAACTTTATGACATTTACCTCTTGTGCTTATTATTTCTTTTGTCCTATAATAATAGGAATATAATTATAGGAAGCGATTTGTTGGACCTATTATGTAATTTCCCAAGTCACCGGGAGTTTTACACATTCCCATTTCAACTGGTTCCTAAAGTTTAGTGCAGGGCTGGCTTTTGTGCACCTGTAGGTAGAAAATAGGCCAATATTCAAATAGCAATAAAAAGGCAATCTGAAATTCCATGAATGAGCCATGCCAAGGGGAGAAGGAACCTGGGGGAGGACCAGGGGAGGAACGGATAAAAGTCATTTCAATTTAATCTCATTTAAAAAGACATAACTAATAAATTTGTATGGACTGTTCTACAGGAGATGCAGGCTAGAGTCGATAGTGGTTTAAATCCCATTGAAACCACTGAAAAGCCCTAACAACAAAGGCCCTGGTCTGATTATCCCTCTAGAGCTAAGGCACTTTCTAAGAAGGTGTCAATCACTTATTATTCTAGGGCTGAACAAATGCAAAATCTTGACTGGAACAAATGATTCCAACAGGCCCTAGAACTCAGGGTTACATTTTCCTTTTGTTCCCAACCTAGCAGTTGGTATGTATTTGTCTTCCTCCCAGCACGACCACCCAGGAAGCCTTGTTTGGAGGCTGCCTTGTAGTGAGGGATGGCTGGTGACATAGCCTTATCCAATGTTACTTTATAGGTGTTGCCAATAAGCTGAAATCATAGGAGATTTTCTTTAGATAACAAAAAATGCAGAAACCAAGCCAAAATGCCCATTTTTATTACCATGCAGTTTGTGTGCTCTTTCTGCTAACAAAGCACACAAGTCATAAATAACTGCCTGTGAAATAGCAAATGCTATCTTACTGTACAGAATGGCTGATTCACTTTGATTTACTCTTTTTTGCTTTTTAAAGTCCTATTTATATATATATATATATATATATATATATATTTCTTATTCAAGTGTTGCAAAAAATTTTATTAATCACTTGCGCATCCGGCGTTGTGGCCCGCGTTGTGCGTAAGCACGAGTGATTAATAAAATCTTTTGACAGACTTGAATTTGGAGTGTGGGTCTCTCTATAAGAATTATACAATCATTATGCAATGACCTAGCACCCACAGTGATCAGAGTTTGAGTGCAGGTACTTTTTGGACAGACTTTAAGAGACTGCAATATGAATAGTATAGGGTCTGAATATCTGAATAAAAAGATGAGCAATAAAAAGTTTTTTTAGATGGGGTCAGTAACCCCCATTTGAAATCTGGAAAGAGTCAGACAAAGAAGAAGTCAAATAATTCATTAATTATAAAAAAAAATGCAGGATGGTTGACAGCTAAGTCATTGCATGCTAGGTTTTTGGTTGGCACAGACAGTGCACACTGGGCAGCATAACTTGCATAGCAAATATGTGCAAGTCCTGCATTCTGCCCTGCAATTTGTCATCTGGGTAATTAAAATGCCCAACAACAAGCATGCTTAAAAGGATAAATATGGGATACCATAAGGCCCCTATATAGATAGCTCTGCTCTTCCACACTTGATCAGATATGGCAGAGCAGTACACAATGCTGGAATAGGATGCTAGGGTCCACTAGTAAACCTTAGACAAAAGGCTTTTCCTCCTCTCACCTTATGTATTCTCCCAGTCTCTTCTCCTTTCATACCATGATGATCTTTTTGTCCATACTATGTTCTATGTTCTCATACCAAACTGGGAAATAACTATGGTATGGTAAAGAAAAGCATGGTAGCAGGGCAATAAACTTTCATCTCTATATTAAAATATGCATTTGAGAAATGTATGTTGAACTCTCAAAAATGTATTTGCTTGTGCTTAAAAAATGCACATAAATATAATGGTGTGCCCTGCATGCATTTTAAAAAACACAAAAACGCCAGTAAATGTTCTGAAACAATATATTCTATTATCCTAGTCAATTAACTTTTACAGACAATGTTAATTTAAAGCTACCAAAAATATTTGTTGCCTTTGCAATTTGCCTTACATTCCCTCAAGTAGTAAGCATTTAATAACAGCAAAGTTATCTTCCCATAAACTGGGTCATGAAGCTTAGGAACTAACATAAGTAGAAGGTTATGCATCTTGAAAATAAGGCTCCATACGATAACACTGGGGCTGGAGAGCTCTCCTGTAGAGAATGCTCACAGTTTATCATTTCTTAGTACACATCTCCCATTGCTCTTCACTGAAACACAGTATGTAATTACATGCCTGGCTTCTATGTGCAAATATTGCTCTGTTTGTAAGAGCCAGAAGACCTACAAATCTATAACCGAATAAATAGGGTTTAGGCTTCTGTTAATTGGAGTGCGGTTAAACTCATCTGCGTGATGTCTCAGTCTGGAGTAGGAATCATAGACAGGGTAAACCCTTCTCTAGAACCTAAAAAAATTGTAATATCTGTACAGAGATCCCCAAAATGTATGGGCCCCACTGGCCCAGACCTGCCCCTGTCTGACATTCTCTTAACACCCCCTGATTGTGGATGCAATGAGAAAGAACAATTTTAGCCAGCGTTTCACTAATTTATTCACCGCAAATAAATTCACCCATCACTAGTTAGTACCCTTAGCTAGAAAGATATGGATATGCTTTTTTGTTTTGATTTGACAGCACTGTAATGGTGGTATGGTGCATATTAGGTGATTGTGCTGATACTGGCGCTCTGTCTGACCACATGAGTTGTTGAAGTATTAAAGGAGCGATCTTTCTTGTTCTGCTCCATAATTGCAGCTTAATATTAGTTTTCGAGATTAGGAACTCCCAACCCTCCTTCTTTCAAACTTTTAAAATGCTTACTAGTGATGGGTGAATTTATTCGCGGCGAATTCCCACGATTCGAAAACGACACGACGATAACGATAAAAACATGCCGCGACTCGTTTCGTGAATTTTTTTGGAAATTCGCAAATTTTTCGGCGAAACAGGGTAGATTTACCCATCACTAATGCTTACATTTGATCCTGGGCTTTTTACCCCCCCCCCCAAAAAAATAATTTATCAAAAGTTTTTTGTATTTGGTGTATAAATTACTTGGAATTGTGATAGGGAGTGTTCTGAATAAATAAAGGAGTTTTGGCAAGGCCATTATTTTGACTGTAGCCATTCTGCCTAACCATGAAATATGAAATATGTAGAGGACTCCATCTCTTGAATTAACTTTGCATTTCAGTAAGTACTTTTGTATAATTTTGTTTGTAAGTTTCTGAATGAAGTCTGCAAAGTTCCACCCCTAGGTATGCAACTGAATGTTGCTTCCATTTGAAGGAATAGGACTGCTGTAAGTTATGTAGTTGAGACGTTGGTAGTTCTAATGGAAGTGCTTGAGTTTTAGCTATATTTAATGTATTGTAAGAAATTCCAATAAGGTTTGAAAAGAAGTGGGAAATGATGAGTCTGGATTAGTGAGAAATAACAGAATATTGTCCGAAAAAAGTGCTAACTTAAATTCTGAATTAAAGACTTTGATGCCTGATATTACTTGGGAATCTCTGATAGTTTTGGCTAATGGCTCAAAGATTAAATTAAAAATCAGGCAAGTGCCTGCCTGGTGCTGTTTGTGATATTGAATGGATTTGATAGAAACCCATATTAGTAACTTGAGCTGATCTTTTTTTATATAGTGCCATTATAGCATGGTAAATATTCTCTTGAAGACCATATGCTTGAAGGGCTTCTTCCATGTACTGCCAGTGCACTCGATCAAATGTTTTTTTAGTGCTAGGAAAACTGTTGGAATTTTTTGTACATTTTTCTATCAATGTTAGAATTTTCAATGTGTTATCCAGGCCTAGTCTGCCTTTAATGAATCCCGTTTGGTCTTGATGTATTTTGTCCGGTTGAATTTCCTATTAGAGAGTATTTTGGCATATAGTTTTAGATCACAATAAAAGATAAGACAAGAGAAATTGGCCATTAATTTTGACACTGATTTTGTGGCTTCCCTGGTTTTGGTATGGTAGCGATAGTGGCTTTTAACATTACTTCGGGGAATTCGCCTTGTTGAAGATTATAATTAAATAGTAATGTTAATTGATTGATTAATATTGTTTGAAATTTCTTGTAATATTGAATTGTTAGTCTGTGTGGACCTGGGGTTTCCCACTTGGGGTTGTATGTAATACTTCTTGTACTTCTTTGCCTGTATTAGGAGTGTTGAGCAGATTCAATTGATCAAGAGATAATCATAGATGGTTGGCTCTATTAAGGAATTCTTTTATTTTTTGGTTTGTTGGTTGTGGAGTCCTAGGATCAAGGTTCAATTTATATAGAGATGAGTAATAACCCGCAAAGGCATTTGCTATTTCCTTAGGGTTGTCTTTTAGTAGTCCATCCATATCTAGTATATGGCCTATTGCTTGGTTAGCTTGCTTCTGTTTTAGCAGATTGGCAAGGTGTTTGGACTCTTTATTGCTTTTGTGTATCTATTGCAGCGTAATTTTTGCAAGAGATAGCCTATTATTTCTAGTTCATGAATTTCACTTCTGGTTTCTCTAATTAACTTAATTAGTACATTGGACGTGGCTATCTTATTTTTTGTTTCTAGTTCTTGTAGTTGTCGTGTTAAGTTAGTCATTGTTTGCTCTCTATGTTTTTTTAAGGATAGATGCTTTCTTTAATTAAGTGACCTTGAATTACAGACTTATGTGCACTCTATAAGGTTGTGGCCGAAACCTCCCCATTCGAGTTGATTTGAGTACTGTCATTTTATGGCGCAATAATGATTCATTTATCGATTTGCCAAATTCTTTTTCATACAAAGGTAGTTTCAGGTGTGCACCAATTTACTAAATGCAATAAAGAGGTTGTGAATTAATTCAGGAATTTGACTGATCTGTAACCTTTGTGTCAACAAAGAAGTCCAGTCATATTACCAAATGTTTTTATAGCGGTGGCCACATGGCAAGATAAAGGCTTCTTTATCTGGAATGCTACTGATTACATCACCCTAATGAGTGTTTACACAATTAAGTAGAAAAGTGAGACAGAGATAGGAAAGCTAAAAACCCATATAAAGCTCAGCACAATGACATCTTTTCGATCACAAGCGCTCAAAAGGTCAGCCTATTGAACACATCCCAATAAAGTCTATGGCAAACAAAGTTTCCCAGGCACCTGCCATGCAGCTTCAAAACTGGGGCTAGGTCTGGAATGAACAATAAAAACAAATATTACGAAATCTACAGTATTACTCATATTTGAAAAAATGATCTTTAGTTATTCAAATAACAGCATTAATTAGAAACATGGGAGATAATCATGGTACACATTGCAGTAAGTAGCTGATGATGGCATTACCAGTTTATTTGTCAGCAGGACTGACTGGTACTGATTCAAGAGAAGTTGCCTGAATAATCTAATCAAATTAACAGGCTAAGGTACAGATAGTTTGAAATCACCACACTCTTTTTTAATGGTATTACTATTCTGTATTTATACATAGTACCTAAATCAATCACATCAGTCCCTGCCAGTGGAGCTTCTGGAGAGGAAACCCATGTAAGCACTTGGAGAACATACATATGTCCATTGTCCCTGGGACCACGTGTCGGTCATGCACCCAAGCCCCCCATCCCCTCCAGATGCCATTTTTTTTTACCAGAGCAATTGTCTGGTGGGCCCTGAGGGGTGCAGGCCTGGGTGCAAGGCCTGGATGAAGCACCTGCCACACCTCCGGTTGTTTCGCCACTGATTGCAGCGAAGTTTATTGAATAGGAAATGTTCCACCATATAGAATACCTTAGGTCCGTTAGGTAATTTTTTGCTCATAAACACCATGTTCTGCATGTGCCTGCTGTGATACACTGTAGAACTTGAAAGGCTGTACAGCAATCACAGCAGCTTTGGGCTTAAGTACTGTATGATGGGACACAAAGATTTCTCCAAAACATCACTTAATAAAACTGGTGTTTTCTCCTGGGGGTCTAGATTCTCGTGTAGTTTTAAAAGAAACTAGTGGATTTGACAAAGCACATATCATATAGTCCTATAGTGTTTGGAAACATGAGAGTGGCTGGACCCTATCATGGACAATATGGTAGATTGATTTTGTCATCAAAAATGTTTAAATTCTACATCCAAGTAATAGACTGAAGTGTGCACAGGCATAGGAGCTGAAATCCAAAATGTCTGGGACCAGCAGCTTTCCAGATAAGGGGTCTTTTGGATCTCCATGCCTTAAGTGTACAAAAAAAAAAATTAAACATTAAACCCAATAGGATTATTTTGCCTCCAATAAGGATTAATTATATCTTATTTGACATGAAGTATAGGGTGCTGTTTTAATTTTATAGAGAAAAGGGAAATCATTTTTAAAAATGTGAGTTATTTGTTTAAAATGGAGTCTATGAGAGATGGCTTCCCTGTAACTGGACTTTTTGGATAACAGGTTTCCGGTAGTGATGGGCGAATTTATTCGCCTAGTTCAAATTCATGGTGAATTACTGCGATTAGCCAGAGAGAATTCGCCGGCATCAATTTCAAGATTTTTCGTGAAATCGAACAAGTTCACTAAAAATTCATGACATTCGAACAATTTCACTAAAAATGTGTGAATTTCGAGCGATTTCACGATTTTTTTGTGACCTTTACGACTTTACTAATTTTGCAATTTTTTTGTCATTTTGGCAAAGCTAAACTCCCCAGATTCGCCCATCACTAGTTTCCAGATAATGGAAACCATACCTGTTGTTAACCTGAACTGAACATTTATGAAACTTCCTGCATATAAATATGATTTATGTCTGGGAGGCTGGACCTTTGTGCATAGAAATATACCTTTTTATGAGCATCTAGTGATCTATATTCTATTACAGTAACCACAATTATTATTATTATTATTATTATTAATAATAATAATAATAATAATAATAATAATAATAAAGCCTCTCCTATCAGCAAAGTTTCAAGACCTGGCAAAGAACTATTAATTACCCTTGAAAATGTTTTTCATTTATAATCAAGTCAAATAATTTGATTAGTGTTATAATCATCTTGTCTAAAGTTGGTCATAAAAGAGCCAATATTAGCAGCAGGCAGAGCTGGCAACTTATTGGCCTGAGTATGGCAGTGTTGCATCAGCCCTGGGACCAAAGGATCAGATCACCCCAATGTGGCCTACCTCCTGGGTTATCAAATTGGGCAACAACCAGATCTGTGACCTTATGAAATGAGAAGCTGTTTCTGTGTATGGCTAACATAAGACACATTGAGGAAAGAGAGGAATGTCTTTTACAGAAATACCGTTGGCTTGACAAAACTCCAATATATAGATAAAAGTATCTTTATTAAGAAGTTAGGGCACAGAAAAGTTAAATTTTGAATCCACGTGGCTCTTTATCAAGCTTAGAATTATTAAAACTAAACCTGCCCCTGCCAAGTTTTGGCTGCTCAACATTGGATACAATTTGTTTGATATTTTGAAAACCAGATGGCATGCAAGCACCATTTTGTAATACAGTTTGTTAATTAACTACTGTATCCCTAGAAGCAGCATCTACAGTCCTAGATCCACAGGAACATACAATTAAAACAAATAAAATTAGCTTTAAACATCAACACTGTGTTGTAATTAAATTAGTTCTTATTCTAAAAGTAAACCTTCATCATCATTTATTTATATAGCGCCAACAAGATACGCAATGCTTTACCTTAGTTATAGCAAACAGGGAATAAATAGTGGAGGGCTTCATTGTTAAGCGCCTTGAATGTGAGGGTTAGTACTTTGAATTTGATTCTAAAGGAGATTGGGAGCCAGTGAAGGGACATGCATATGGGCGCAGTGGATGTTAAGCGGTAACCAGTGGGAATGTACAAAATTTATCAGTATACATTTGCTGCATACATGTTATAACCATGACCCTGAAATAAAGATGAGATGAATTATGTATTCCTATATGTTTAATACAATTGAAGGCTGGGGAGTGATAATAGTCTGATATAGGTGTGGTACAAAAGTGGGATGTTTATTGTGGTGCAACTAATAATTGATGTATTAACAACCTCCAAAAATAGGGAAACAGACCTTTTACCAAACGTATTTAACAGCAATAACAAGATAAAGGAGAAATGTAATAATTTACAAACTAGTGAATTCAGATGTGTAACTGATAAAAGGTTCATGAACTTGTTGTAAAGTCCGGGATAGTGTGTGCCCTCAAACAAGGTACATAGCAATGGCTCAGCAGAAAGGGGATTATCAGTAAGTGAATGGTTTAACAGACCTATCAACCTAATGACTTTTGTAACTGTGTGGCTATGTAACTAAGTGTGAGGAATGGGGTCAGTTGTAATAGAGGTCATATCTCCCAGACACAGAAGCACTATCAATCTACTCAGCACAAGCTGGGCAAAGGAGTTGCATAGCTTCCTAGGCATAGAATGCAAGAAGAGATCTTTTCTGGTGTCATGCTTTAGTGGGACACTGACACTCCTTGCCTCAGCAAGAATGATTGATGGGTCTGCCAACCTCACTTATTGCTCTGCTACCCCAATGCTTTCCAGTACATTATACAAGGCTAGTTCCAATCTAAACACATAGATTTCGCTTCACTTCCTCTTGAAGTCAAACAGGAAAAAAATTAAATTGGTAACCAAGTAATTTGGAGTGACTTTGCAAGCCTAACAAGAGGGTATTATATATAATAGATTTATAAACATCAATTTGAGGTACATATAGAAATACTGCATATATACATATATTTATTTATTTAGAGAGAGTACTTTAGGGTACTAGTAACAGGCTAAAGTTTATTCCAGCAACCATGCCGAATTAAGCGGGCCATAGATGCAAAGATAAAAGAAACAAAGTTTCTTGCAATTTTCAGACTGTGTGTGGAGTATACCGACATTTTTCGTACCATGGCGATCGGTCAGTTAGTCACTTGGAAAGTCAGAGCATTTCAGTCTGAGGTTGTCAATGGGTGTCACTAACATTTGTTGGACATGACTTTCATACGATTGTTGTCAGTTACTGGCCACAACATTGTCTGATTTGTTCTGTTTAATACATCATGAAATATGAATGGTTTGTTGCAGGTGGGAAGATGGCAACGTACGATCGTTCACCAGATAGGATGATGAAATCTGCATGTCAATGGCCAAATTTAGGCTAAATAGGAGCATTAAACGATTATTAGGAAATGTTGTACATGCCTTCTTTGAAGATAAGGGAGCTGACCATTACATATACCATTGCATCTTTTACTGCCATAGAGTTAACCTTGAGTCTGATCTTGAGAGTTGGGGCAGCAAATATTAGCAAATTAACTGTAACAAGCAAAGAGGGATAATTGGCAGGCTATTTGCACCAAACATGGGAAGCACACTTCTGTTTATGCACAGTCACATTGAAGGAAAAGATGAGCCCTGCTCCTAATGTGAACTGCTGGTGTTATATACATGGCACTTGTTGTTTATTATATAGACCAGGATGTGCTGGAAGTTTTCTCATGCACTCTCATGCACTCTCATGTACTCTCTTGGTATCTTTTTGGCAAGCTACAACAAGCTATGGAATACAACTCTATTGTAATGCTCAGTCTCCAATATAGTGGCATGGAAAAGAAAAAGTAGTATAATTTCTGCTTCGGTAGTATATTAGTCTTAATATCTGCCCCCCATGATTTGAAACCATTGAAACCATTGAATATCATCAGCCCATTGTCTCCCTCCCTTTTTCACAGCCCCCAAAGAAGGATGTACCTCACAGGCTTGCGTGTCTCCTGTCAGCCTACGATGGATGTTGAAATATAGTTCCCAAAACTACCTGCCACATTCTATTATTCCATATCATTTTTTTATGGCTGCTATGTACTTACTATATTCTTTAACTCACCAACAAGTATTGCTCCTCCGATTTTCTTATTACTGTATATGGAATAATCATCCCTGTTATCTTCAAACTGTCACGATCTGAGCTATTGCTACCAAATAGCATATATTTTAATTTGATTTTATTATTAACTTAGATATTTAAAAATGCATTTGAAGTACTTTTAATCCATGGATCACTCCATATGAATAGAAAACACAACCTTCTGGTTCAGGGTCTGGTCTAATTTGAAATATAGTTCCATTAACACAGTCCTATTGGAAGCAGGATATAAAGTCTTAACAAGGTGGTACTTAACGCCGGCTAAAATAGCAAAGATATATCGCACTTCGAATAACCACTGATGTGGGATACCAGGTACGATGGGGCATATCTGGGGGTCATGCACGAGGGTAATCAGGTTCTGGAGTAGGGTTTATCAAATGATATTTTCGGTCTTTCAGATAAATCTAAGAAAGAACCCTTACAAAGCCTTAATGGGACTACCTCCTAAAAATATTCTGAAAATTCATTGCAAATTATTAAATCACATATTCCTAGCGGCCAGACAAACAATAGCGAAATGCTGGAAATCCCCAAGTGTTAATTATACTATGTTTAAAAATAAGATTCATTGGATATACATTAATGAACGGCTTTCTGGGTTGGCCACGGATAGGTTACAGATGATAAACAAAATTTGGCAACCTTGGGTCAGATATAGGTTTAATGGTACAGTATCAGGGGGCATTTAACGGATTAAAGTAGCTGGGCTTAAAGACACTCCATACATACATAAATACTATACTCTGTCTATAATACGATGGTCTCCATCAGTTTGGTTATGACAACCGTTTATTTTGTTTTCCCTTTTTTTTCTTCTTTTCTTTGTTCTCTACATATATTGTGCTACGATGTTATATTGCTGAAACTATGGATGGAAAAATGTTGCGCATGTATACCTAAAATGTAGTTCTGTAACATTACTAATACATTGTACTCTGCAACAGATGATGTACTATGTATATATGTGATAGCAGAATGTACTTTGTTCTGTATTTTTGTTGAAGACTGCACAAATAAAAATATTAAAAAAAAAAAAGAAGACACAACCTTCATAGTAATCAATGCCATTGTTTAATTTCATTAATAAGTTGCAACTTGTACCAGATAATCCATTTCACATTTGTATACCTCTTGTCATTAGTGTGTTTGTCCTTCTGGTAAATTTATAGTTACTAATGACTGCAGCTGCAGTGGGGGCTAGGAGGTATAGGGGCCTCATGAGGCCATAATTCATATACAATCTGAATAAATATTGGTAAAACAGGTCAACCTCTAGACATTTTGGGGGCTTCAAAAATAATTTGCTGTGGGGCCCAGTAATATTTAGTTAAGCCACTGGTTACAAGATTTCACATTGTCCATGCAAAGAATCTTTCAAAACGTATATAAATATACAGTGTATCAAATATGATATGGATTTCTTGGATACTATGATAAAAATCGTACACTTGAACTAGGTCTAGTAACCCATAGTAACTAATTCAGTATTTGCTTTTGAAATAAATTACCTTTATATACTGCTACTTGGTTGTCATAGGATACTAGACAAGGCACACATCTTGTTACCTTTATTACATTTCCTCGTCTCTATTAGATTGCGTTTGATATGTGGGATGTGAGGATATGACATTCTTCCACATGGCAACACAAGTGATAAATGATACAATATGCCCTACAAGTCTGATACAGGTATTGGATTTGTGATTCATAAACACATTATGCAGAAACCTCTTTAGGAGATATGGAAAGGCCATCTGCCATAGACCCCATTTTATCCAAATAATTAAACTTTTCAAAAATGATTTCCTTTTTTCTCTAATAATAAAACAGTAGTTTGTACTTGATCAAAACTAAGATATAAATGGATCCTTATTGGAAGCAAAAACAGCTTAATTTAATGTTTACATGATTTTCTGGTAGATTTGAGGCATGACGATCCAAATGACAGAAAACAAATGTCCATTCAGCCATGATAAAGACAGAATAGATCCTCTAATGCCCTAGACATGAGCCCAGCCTTATAAAAATGTGGCATGCCCCTCAAATAAGTTTACAAAAATTGTTCACACTTGAGTCTTTAATAGTTTGGACTATCCTGCTTTAAAGTGGACCCGTCACGCCAAAAAAAATATTAAAAATCCTATTTTATCACATTAGCCAAGCAAAATGAACATTAATTACACTATATAAATTATTTTATTCTTGTTTTCTTCAGTCTGGGAATTCATAATTCTAGCAAGCAGGCAGGAGCCATTTTGTGGACACTGTTATTAAGACAAGCCTTGCATCATCTCAGAATCTTGTTTGTGCACCAGAATGAGGGACCCGATGTCTATCCTGATGTCCTGGCTACACAATTAAATGGTTAAGAGAACTGGGGGAATGTGTAGAGAGCAGTGACATCTAGGAAGTGCTGAATGGAAAGTGAAAGTAATTATCTGCCCCGCCTCTATGCCTAAGGCATAGAGGAGGGGCAGACAATATTTGATTGACAGCTGAGATTTTTAAATGAGCTTAAAACAGCTATGAATGCTTTAATAAAAATTTGAAATTGGATTTCATGTTTAATTTGAAAAGGACTTTTATTATACAGATTTTTGTGTCTGGGTGACAGGTCCACTTTAAAATAAAGAAAAGTCTCCAGCGTTTTTTTAAGACCTTTAATGCATTTCTGGCATACAGGATATGATGTCACTGACATAAGATTGAGGAAGATGTAGCTTTATTTTATCAGTTCGCCTAGTCTGAGGTGGTGAAGTAAATTCTGGTCGAAGACATGACGCTCAGTCAAATTCACACTTTAGTGAATTTTCGGAGTAACGCCAGTCCATAGAGTGTGAACGAAATCTAGAGACGGTCTTGTTTGCTATTGAATTGTCCTCTAAGCCGGTTAATGAATTGGCGATGTCTCTGCGGATGAGATTTCTTGCAAATTGACGCTAGCATCAGCCACTTCATCCTTTATTACATTTCCTCGTCTCTATTAGATTGCGTTTGATATGTGGGATGTGAGGATATGACATTCTTCCACATGGCAACACAAGTGATAAATGATACAATATGCCCTACAAGTCTGATACAGGTATTGGATTTGTGATTCATAAACATGTTATGCAGAAAGCTCTTTAGGAGATATGGAAAGGCCATCTGCCATAGACCCCATTTTATCCAAATAATTAAACTTTTCAAAAATGATTTCCTTTTTTCTCTAATAATAAAACAGTAGCTTGTACTCTTGCTTGGTCTCAAGCATTCTGGATAACAGGTCCCATACCTGTACTAGTGGAGCAGACTTCAACACAGTACGAAGAAAAAACCTAGTGATGACTTGAAACCAATAAGACTCCTGTTGGAGTTCACCACTCATCATATACAAGATAAAATGCTGTGGGTGCATAGCCTAAAGGTTTGTGGCACTGGACTATTTGTGATAACTGCATCTAAGGGCCACATGGGCACAGTAGCTGCTCCAATATGGCTTTCTCTGACACATGGGTTTCTATGTGAATTGTGTATATAGCAGGAGTCAGGCTCTTGAGACACCACTGCTAAAGTCACAACTAAGCTTCACTGCAAACACTTGGGGTCCATGTAACACAGGGAGGTCCAGGGAGGTCAAACTTTAGTGGTATTAGAGCTTTTTGAAAACCACAATTAAATTCTCTAAAACCACTAATGCCATCAAAGTTATGAAAAGATTTGAATATAAAAATTACAAATGAAAATAAAAAACACTGAACAATGCACAAAAAATATGAATACCTTTGGACAACGAGTGAAAAAAATTGGATTAGTAAGATCTGTGCAGTTCCCATTCACATTTAGAGGACCTTGACTGCTTTTACTCGGAGAAGTTTTATATTAAAGTTTTTAGAGATTTTTACACTGCTAATAATTACCATTGTTTTAAAAAAGAACCATTAACTATCCATAGATATTGATTGCAATGTAAATGCAATAGTAACTGCCACAAGCAGCTGAAATATGCTTTGATTTCAAGATGCAATTCACATGAGACTGTGACACTGCATCATTAAGGGGTGCATAGTAGTTCCTCATTTGTGATGCCCCACATCATTACATTTATGCAATTAAAAAAACACAATGACACAGTGCATTGTGGGTAATGATAATTATTAGCATAAAGTTGGCTATACACCTAAAGATGTGCTTGTTTGGCTAATTATATGTTGGGCTGAATTGGGATGATTTCAGTTATTGAGCTGGAGTCCAAGAAGCAAATACTGCAGGACTTTATTGGTTAGATGAGGAATGGATCAACACTCATGCAGTCTTAACCCGATGGCATTTTCACAGCTTTTATTATACTCTGTTTAGCCAGTTTTAGACTTACACTTTTTATATGTATTTAAATATTCTAGACTTTTCTTAAATGCTAAGAAATAAACAAATGGGGATTCTTTTAAAACAAAATTGAGCATGTGCAAAGCTGTAGACTTTTACCAATCATTTTAACAGTTTTTTTTCTTTCTTTCTTTCTTTTCAAATGGAAAAAAGCTCTGTACAAATGAGAGACCCCGACCACATAAAGTTAGGAGCAATCACGTTAATCTTTGCATTTTTATTCCCCCTCTCAGGCTGCCTTTATTATTCAGAGTGAAAGTAAATATCTCCCTTATCAGCAGGAACAAGCCTCCTTTCAACAGGTCTGAGGGGGAGATAGCGGGGATGCTGAATTGATGCTACTATCTCACACAGGGCAGGTGGATGCAAATGAAATCCGGGGGAATAATGCAAAACTGAAGATTTCCATGAACAAAATGTCTCGACAGCCTTGAATAGATCCCTGGCTTGTCCATAAAATGGAATCAATCATTTTAGTTATTTAATTTGAGGTTGTAACTCACTTTTAAGCATCCCATGGCTACGCAAAGAAGGAAGGCTGTTTTATGCAACTCTGGCTGTAGGGGACAAGGGGGGGTAGGGTTAGTTTAGGAGGGG
>CM044445.1:93321908-93356032 GCA_024363595.1 Xenopus borealis | reverse complement strand
CCTCACTCCCACCCAGGTCAAAATCTGGTTCCAAAACCATCGCTACAAGATGAAGAGGGTAAAGCCTGAGGCCAGTAGCACGCCTCCACTACTCAAAAGAGTCATGGTCCCAGTTCTAGTGAGGGATGGACAACCATGTCACACCTGCACTTCTGCTCCACCTTCAGAAAGGGAAAGTATCCAAGTGCTTCCCACTCTGCCCTTCAACCTTTTCCAAGGTTATCAACAGGTAGCCCACCCTTCAAGCTTCTCCTGGAGATGGTGATTAGAAGGTATGGACACTTAAAGGAAGGGGAAACATTGAAACATAACAATAGAAACCCCAAACAGCCGTAGCCAGAACTGTGTGGGCTATACAAATGTAGCACTCTAGGAAATTCAAGTATCTTGTATCTTAAACGGATGCAAGAAGAAAGCAGCCAGTCTGGATATTGCCCTCAGGAGAGTCAGTGGTATCCAAGACTGAAAGTGTATAATTAAATGTGAATTTGTGTATATATACATTATATATATGGAATTTTATTTTATGATATTTTTTCATTTGTATGTAAAGTTTTTTTACTTTTTCAACTGCTTTAAAGACTTCATTAGCTGTGTTCAGAAAGGGCATTTTGCTGATGCATTTAATAAATGGATTTAAAATATATCAGTCATTTGGTTTCCAGTTGTACTAGTGCAGTACCATGACATTTGGGTATAAAGAGATAGCAAGAAGAGATAGATTACCACTATTGACAGTTTTGAGCACATTAATTTTATGTTTCTATCAATCGGTAGCTATAAAATTCTGTCACACAACATAATAACCTAGATTATTAAATGATTTATCTAGTCATCCATGCTTACTTGAGGACACATTTCTTTTTTTATTCTAATATGTTTTCAAGTCATTGAAACTCTCATATTTTATATAAATATCCTACAATATTATCTAATACCAAATAAATCAGCCTGGGGTCACTAACCAATTAGCATTTATCTGATCATCTACAGTATGTGTGAATATTAGAAAAGAAGAATCACTGCTCAAAACTCATCAATGTAGGTCATCTATATGGGAATATTACTTAAACATAATTTAAGTAACACTGTAATTGCTCTTTTTAGTATGGGGATTGGGTTTAAAAAATAATCCGTGTAATTCAGTATCAAACTAAGAACTATAGCTCTATATTTATTTCTTTGTAATATTTTTAATGATCTTTCTAAGTAAGCTATTATCAATGCACCTTCCCACAGGCCATTGAAATCACTGACTGGATGGTAGTGACTCCAGTAACAACCCTACAGAGCAAGAGAGTCGATTGTGTGGTTCTCCACAACTCCCAACATCCACCAATAGCTGAAAGCTTATGAATTGTTATTACAACTCTGCTCTTAGGGAGACCTGCAGACCTCTACATTCGGAAACCTGTATTTAAGCCTGATGTTTCCATCTGCAGTCAGTGTCACTTACTAATACTGATACTTTTAGAAGAACATTAGTGAGGTTGGGCACTAACGTTGGGCACTCAGGCCTGGCAGTTGGTGCTCAGTCTAGTAGATTGCACAGGTGTTCAGTTGCGTTGAGGTCAGAGTTTGGTACAGACCAGCCAGGTTCTTCCATTCCCATCTCTACAAACCAGTTTTGTACAGACATCTCTTTGGGGGGTATTATTATACTGAATCAGGAACTGGTAACATCCAAGCATGGCATTGTCAAGAATGTTGTGTATTGTGCCATTAAGACTTGCTAAGAATGGAGGCAGGGGCCCTGGTCAAAACAGTTTTATTATTCTATTTCCACTTAACTTTAGATTCAGCATTACACATTCACACAGGTAACATTCTCCTGGAACCTACCCAATTGCCCTATTTTCTTCATGTGAAAATATAAATATAAAAAATATGTGAAGCAGGCTCATTATTAGGGACAAATGTGAGTAATTGGTCAATAGAAAGACAACCCAGTGCGTACTAATATCAAAAAGTCCTTCAGACTACTCTGCTGAGACATGAAACGTTTAACTACCGTGGGTCATTAATCAAAGCCCTCCATCTCCACAAAGTAGAATCAACCATTCTTCTGCTGGTTTATCATGGAAATCCATTTGCGCTGGCATTAGCCTTAGTTAATTCCCTTGATAAAGATCTGATTTTTAAAATTAAGCTTTATATTAATAGTGCCCTGTTATTAGCCTTTTATTTATTAAATATTGTAACTGAGGGCTGAACAAGTTATGGAAGGAGAAAAAGTCCTGCATTTAACAAGGGAATCAACAATTCTTTACCATGGAAATCCATTTGCCCTGGCATCAGTGTAGGACTTTTTCTCCTTCCTGACCTCTGTAACATTATTTAATAAATAAATGGCTAATAATAGGGCACTATTAATATAATGCAAACCCAGCACACATTACACAGCTCAGAGTTTATGTATCATTTACACCAGTTGGGTGTGTTTTAGATGAAATCAATAAAGATGTTGTTTTATCGAGACTGTTTCCCCACGCATTGCTCTTTGGAACGCCTTGCCAGCAACTAAGCTTTTTCCGTACTAAATTTAACCGCAGCCAGAGCGGAGCTGGACGGCGCTCCTATTGAACAGTTACAGCGAGTTTCCACGTGGCTCAGCACCGGCGTTCTCCATTATACCGCTATCATTTACACCAGTCCCTGACCCAGTGATGCGTACACACGACTAAGGGCCTAGTGTTTTTTAAGGGCTATAATCCCCATTTATGAGATAATCTTTTATTGGCAATGCTAGCGTTTCCTTCAGACAGACTTTATACACATAGAACCTAAACAATAAACCATAAAAATAGGGATGCAGAGCTAATGTTAACCCATATAAATGATTCATGATGTAAATTGTTCGTAAGGTGTTATAGTTGTGCCCATTACACAACTATAACATCTAAAACTCCTTCTTTAGAGGATAAATTCTTATATTGGTGCTGTGCTGGACATTCTATACTGGAAGATGGCATTTGGTGGAGTTGCTGTCGACACATTCTACCTCCGGTACAATAAATAGAGGTAATCGCTAATTGGTTGGTTTCAGCTACTGCAGCAGAACAAATGTGCTCAGTGCTAGTTAATGAGTCCCATATTCAAAATATAATTTTGTGTGCACTGAATGCATTGTATACGCTTATGTAGGAACAGAGAGTAGCCATGGATGAATATCATATTCTGATTGGTGTGGGTTCCTAAACGGAATCATTAAAGTTACTCATGTAAATGATCCCCTGAACTTAGCAAAGCTGCACACAACATGTACAAAGATAGCATGGATTCTTAAAACAGGTGCAGTTTTTACTGCTGGGCAGTAACCTATAGCAACCAATTAGAATTTTGCTTTCTTTAGCCCTACTGCAGCTGAGTGATCAGAGATAAATGCTGATTGGTTGCTCTGGGATACTACCTATCAGCATAATGATTATTCTATTAAAGATGACAGGAAGATCTATAAAACAGTTGCTCTAAATCCCTCTGCTGCACAGATAACTTTGGAGCAGTAGTAGAGTCCGAAGAAAATATATAAGTAAATACTTATTGTAGCTGAGTTATGTCTCCTTGCTCACTCTATTATTTATTTGTGGTATATTTCCCCATTGTTTTGGGATATGCCCCCCCCTCCCACCATGAACACAAGCATGCAACACCAATATTTTTGGCCATGCCCAACCACAGTTACTATAATCCCAAACAATAATTTAACTGAAAAGCAGGAGTGTAACTATATGGGATGGGCTATTCCTTTATACAGTTATGTGAGTTTCTTTGAATAGCAACATACACTGCATAATTTGTTTATGTGTAGGGGCCCAATGATCTTGCTGTGGGACCCAGTAACTAGTCATTCCCAGTACTGAAAAGTTTATATAGAAGATGTCCTATCATTCTGTAAACAGATCCCAATATATATATATATATATGATGTTATTATAATAAGTAGTGTACATGATTAATGTTTAAGCCGGTCAGCTTAAAGTATGGTATATGGAGTTATTTTTTATTATTTGTGGTTTTCGTGTTATTTTGCTTTTTATTCAGCAGCCCTCCAGTTTGCAATTTCTGCTGTCTAATTGCTAGGGTCTAAATTACCCTAGCAACCATACATTGATTCTAATGAGACAATGAAATATGTATAGGAGAGGGCCTGAATAGAAAGTTGAGTAAAAGAAAGTAGCAATTACAATATATGTGTAGCCTTACAGAGCATTTGTTTTTAGATGGGGTCAGTGACTCACATTTGAAAGTGGAAAGAAGAAGAAGGTAAATAATTCAAAAACTATATAAAAAAAAAAAGAAATAATGAAGGCCAACAGAAAATTGATAAGAATTAGCCATTCTATAACAACCCAAAAGTTAACTAAAAGTTAACATAAAGGTGAAACACCCCTAGGTGTATCTAGGCAAGTCAGGGTAGATTTGTGGAAGTTACATAAGTTGTTTCTCTTATTCTAATAAAAGAATTAAATATATATAAGAAAGGGTCTGAATAGAAAGAAGAGTGATAAAAAGTAGCAAAAGCAATAAATGTGTAGCCTTAGAGAGAATTTGCTTTTTGGATGGGATCAGTGTCCCCCATTTGAAAGATGGAAAAAGAAGGCAAATAATTAAAAAAACTATAAAAAAATTTATAAATGAAGGCCAGCTGAAAAGTTTCTTTAGAATTAGCCATTCTATAACATATTAAAAGTTAAATATAAGTTTAAAATAAAAAAAAAAATTGTTAGTATACCACGAAAAAAAAAAAACCCAACACATATTAAACGTTAAAATCGTTAAAGTCTTTATTGAGAAATACTGGAACTTACCGAACTCCACTTAAGAAGAGGTTTCTCCTCCAATTTCCCCTCCCTGGATATCTCCTATAAGGTAGTCGGGGAGAAGAAATTGAACACTGCAGGATGGATCGCATGATTGCATTTTCTGAAGAGGAGCGCAAGTTTCGGTAAGTTATTTCTTAATAAAGACTTTGCGATTTTAAAGTTTAATATGTCTTGGTGTTTATTTTTCGTTGTATACTAATGAATTTAGTTTTTACATTTTTTGATGTTACTAGTCCTTTAAAGAACAAGTAAACCTTTTTTTTTCTATCTGTAAATTTGCTCTAAACAGCCCCCCAGATTAATGTACCCTAGTCCCTGCTGCAAGTCTGCTCTGGTTTCTGTGTTATCAGCAGCTTGTTTCCCCTTCTTCCTGGTGCAGAGTGAAGCCCAGCCCCTTAGTTTACTGAGCAGTCCATTTGCTGCTGTTCCACAATAGAGAGGAAGAGGGAGCCAGTGTGTGCATTAGTAAGCTAGTCTCCCCAAGCAAAAGCTGCTACACACACTGCTCTCTGCTATGTCATAGTATGCAAATGATCTCCGGGACTAGTCCAAGAGATAAGGTCAGCTCAGTAAGCTATGGGGCAGGGCTTCACTCTGCACCAGGAAGAAGGTGAAACAAGCTGCTGATAACACAGAAACCAGAGCAGACTTGCAGCAGGGACTAAGGTACATTAATCTGGGGGGCTGTTTAGAGCAAATTTACAGATAGAAAAAAAAAAGGTTTACTTGTTCTTTAAAGGCAAGTCAGGGTTCATTTGCGGAAGTTACATAACTTTTACCATAACTTCAAATAGAACTTATACAAGGAGACATTCTCTGAAGACTTCTTCTGGTCTGGGACAACAGTACCTCCTCTATCCCCGACTCCCCATGGCAGCCCTGTGAGGGATTAGTTGACACATCTATGTGTGGTCATAGTTGTCTTTCTAGTAATTTACTCATGGGACTGTCTCATGAACTCCCATAAAGTGTTGCCCCCAATGCACTTGTTTGTGACAAGTGTTTCCAATGGACAGTTCCGTGACATCAATTGCATGGAGAGAAAACTTCTTCCTGTGGTTTTGCTGCACCCACTGAGAGAAGGACATCCCTGTCCTTATGGCCTGTATCTTCCACAGCTCATTAACTTGTCTGAATGATTTGTTAATTAGCGGATGGGTAGGAGCAGGTGGTTGAATGCCTTTGTGCCCCCCTCACCCCTCTTGGACTTTCTCCCTGTCTTGCCGTGTTCTCCTTTAATTCTAGTGCCTACCTTCATGTAACTCTATTACTCTATTCTGTGCCTACCTTTCTACTTTCAGTTGCCAGTTGGCCATGACAGCAAGAACTCACCATTGGTGACAACACTACAGTTTTCCTCAAATGTCTTCCTCTAAGCAAAATCCCAGTACAGCTCTGTTCTCTGAAATTACAAACAAATAGGAATACAAATGAAGGAATGTCCTTCAAGCTTCTGTTTTGTGCTCACTTCAATTAAGCAACATAAAATCCTCAAAATCACACTTTGTGTCAGACTTCAGTTTGTTTTAATTTCTCTCTCTATTCATTTTATGGTCTTTAAGGACTTTGTTTAAGATGCAAAAGTAAAGGGAGGGGGCTGATGGGTAGACACTCCAAATCAATGGTTTTCAAGGTCATTTGCCAAGTTGTTTTAACATCAGAAGTGAAAATGACTTTGCTCATCTAAATGAGTTGGTTGACATTACCATAACAATTAAGATTATACTTTTATGATGATCATTCCAGTTACTAGCAAATGCCTGAATTATGGAGAACATTTATTAAGTATCTGTGTTTAAATTTGAGAAGAACTTGTGGCCAAATGAAATCACTTGTTTTCACATGGGTTTCCTTGTTTCTCTAGTTGCAGTTGGAGGTGCCATACTGATGACACTTACAGACACAGGCTTATGAGGGTGTCAGTAAGAGTAAATAGAAATGCTAAAAAGGACACAAAATGGCATTGACACTGCTCACAGGATCTTGCTTCAGTACACTTTATGTGCTTCTTAGGATCTTAGTCCTCGAATTCGGCCACAATTCGATAGTAATTTTGACTATCGAATGCTTATCAAATAGTTTTAGGCTATTTTTTCTTCGCTATTCGATTTCTTGAAAAAAATCATACAATCGAATACCGATCGTTTGATTTCACGAAAAAATGTAGAAATTTCCGTTGATCGTTCAAAAAATTCGTAAGATTCGAACGATCGAGGCGTTCAAATGGTATTCGAGCAGGTGATAGAAAAAAAGCCTATGGGGGGCTTCCCATAGGCTTCTATTGCAATTCGGTAGGTTCAATCTGGCGAAGTAGGCAGTCGAATAAAAATTTTACAGTTAAAGTACTTCGATCATCGAAATGGTCGAATTATTGAATATTTGATTATTTCATCTATTCGATACGCTCGAATTTTGCGTATTCGATGATCGAAGTGGCCAAATTTGCATATTCGAATGTCCGATAAAATCGCACGATCGGAATTCGATCGAACTTCGAATTATTCACGTGAATTTTGTAAATCTGCCCCTTAATGTATGCTGATCCAAATTACAGAAGGATCTGTTATTCAGAAAACCCTGAAAAGTCCTGAGCATTCAGGATAACAGATTCCGTACCTGTAATATAGGAGACCTGCCTACGAATGCCGGGAATGTCTATGTGAAACGGCAAAACAAATAACTAATTGTGTGGTGTAGTATCTGTTTGTTTATGTGCCAGTATGGGAGAATTTATTGTACGTGTATAACTGCCTCCCAGGGCCACAAAAAGACGTGTCAGACCTAGAATGCAGGGCATGTTCGTGGGAGGTGAAGCAGTGTATCTTAGAATGAAGCCTAGTGAAGTGTAAATAGGACAAAGTGGCAAGATAAAGACTGAAATGCAAGAGGCGTGCATATAAATGAGAGGTTCTCTTGGGGGGGGGCACTTGTTGGAAGAGGGTTGGAAGGGTGGGACCAACTCCCTTGTTCTCTGGCCTTAGTACAGGACTCTAACCCTGTAGCTGTCACCTGGAACTAGAGAGGCAGCTGCTGACCACCTTGCTTTCCATATGGAGGAGCAGATCTTTAGAGGATCCTCCCAGGGAAGTCTTTCCTTAAATCTCCCTTTGTCTCCTAAATTGAAAAGGTTATTGTTACCCTGCAAAGGGAGCAAGACAAAACAAATCCTCCCCATTTCAATCAGAGGCTGTTAAATCGGTCCCTGGTGACAATTTTATGGGCTTTAGGTTGGACAATAGTATCTATTTAAAACATGGTGGCCTTCACTGTGAAAAAGGGGCAGAATTAGATAGTTTAAGGAAGCCAATTAACCCCTTTTGCTTTCGATGAGCTGCCCTCATTTAGATATATGGTCAGGCACCCACACAAAGACACACTCGCTCTCACACACCCTTACATGTCCACATACTCAGCAGCAGCATGCCCTCATGCACACAATACTAGCACCTACTCATACTTGAGCAAGGGGGTGCCTCCTGTCTGCAAGCATCTTACAGTTTTGGGGGGGGGGGGCAAGCATTTAATTTATAAAGGAACCTGAGCATAACAACATCCCTTATGCCAGCTAGTGGTGCAGCATTCAACCAGTTAACATGAAACCCTTTATAAAGGGCTCATACAGAGCAATCAAGCACTTAGGCACTTAAGTCATAGCCAAACCCAGCGTGAGGCTAAACCCCAATCACTAATTCGAAAAAAAAAAGAAAGAAAATCAATTTTTAAACAAAACCCACTTTCCTTGGAGTTATAGACTAGCCAGCAAAATCTCTCAGCGCTGCCGGCAAACGAAGCCCAGATTTACAAAGATTTAGCAAATGTTAATAAGCTGCTTAAAATCTGTTTTGATGTTTTCTTGTACTTTTGGCCAAAATGTTTTTTTGTGAAAGCAGAACAGCAATAAATCTTAATTTTCTACAGAATATTTCTGCTGTTGTGCCCCCATACAATTAAATGCTAGTACAATAATATTGTTATCCCGTTTGCTTTCACAGGCATCCCGCTAGGAAATGCTGCCTGAGGATTGGTAGCTACGGATCACTAAAACCGGCGCCACTTGTTGTTTTGAAGTGTCTGCTGTCCCTTCTTATGTCAATGATGATTGATATGTCTAGGTGGTAAAGTGACAGGAGCCAGAGCACATCATCATATGATCATTTTTGTAGTGTCTTTTTATAAAGCACCATGGAAAAAATCACTGTTTAAAGGTACTGGTACTAATGCTACTGTTTAAAAAAATGGATATTATGCTGCATGCTGCTGTTTGCAGATATACTTGTAACATAACAGTTAAGACTGAAAAAAGTCCATTGAGTTCAACCTTCTATGTATAAGTAACACCTGTTGAACTGCTGGCTGATTCAAGAAGGGAAAACACCGCCTGAAGCTTCTCCAATCTGCCTCCACGAAGGACTCCAAAACTAGTCCCCAGATCAGTTGAGGGTGGGTAAGTGCAACTTGGGGGCAGAGGACCCCAGGAGCAAACTCAGATGGAGAGGGGGCTCCAAAACTAAAGGCTCCATTAAGGGTCGGGGCCCGCCCATTTTTTTCCCGACACTGCTCGTTCCTCTCATCTTACACTATATTTTAGGCACATGTCTCGTCTAGGGTTGCCACCTTTTTATGAAATTTCCACTGGCCGGTGATGGGGGCGGAACAAAAGGGGAGAACCATGATGTCAAAGGGGTGGGCTTTGATGTCAAAGGGGGAGGGGCCATGGCATGCTTTGGCCAGAAGGCAGCAAAAAGGTATGTTTTGTTCAGATTGGGGGCGGGCTAAGGTCTTTTATTAGGGGCATTACAAATTTACCGGCAGCTACATTGCTGGTAAATTTGTAATATCAGCCCTGGCCTTGGCAGGTGTTTTACGGGCTAGGTCAATAAAGTAAAGTCTCTAGTCGCATCCACTTCCTCTCATCACGTCAGATCTGAAGAAGACTCACCGACTTATCTGGTCTGAATTTTCATTCTAGCCTAGGGGCATCAGATTTTGTAGCATCCTATAAAAGCTTTTGCTGTTGCCTGGCATTGCACAATGTAGCGTGGTGTTCCATGGAGGGTAAAAAATTTCACCCACAAAATCTGATGAAAAGCTCTCATGTAGTACTACCTTAGGGCTGAACCACACGGTGCATTTTCTTGTGATCCGAAGCGCTGAGAGGAAGTGCATGCAAGGAGATGGATGTGGCGAATATAAGGTAAGTAATAGAAATGTCAGACCTTGTTGCTGCAGCACACCTTGCATCTTCATCTGACAGTCGTCCCACATTTCTATTACTTACCTTCTCCTCGCATGTACTTCCTCGCAGCGCGTCAGATCTCAAGAACCATGTGTTTCAGCCCTTTAAAGTGATTTTTGACTGAATAGAATCCAGTAACCCCCCCAACATCGATTGCTCCCAGCATTGTTCCACCATCCAGGTGTCCACATAATGTTATTTGCAGAAGTGCTACACTGACTGCAGTTTATTAGGTAGGTTTCTGTCTCCATTCCCAGTATTGTTATAGCCCGGGTGTCTTGCCTTATTGTTGATTTGAATATGTGAATTAGGGAACATGTGAATGAGGCACATGGATGCCAGCTGTTGTCCTAATTTGTAGCCTTTGGAATTGTTTATCCTTGGAAATATTCTCAGTTTTAAACCTGAACAACTACAGTCTCTACAGTGACTGCTTTCATTGTATTATTTACTATCACTGCAAAGTTTAGTAGTCACCATTGCACAGCCACATAGAATGTTATATATGGGAAGTGTTGCACATTGAGTTGCTTTTGCACAATCATTAAATGGTACAAGGGCCAAGCGGCAGCATCCCTGGAAATTTTACCGCCACCATACTTCATACTCATGTATGATACTCAGGCTCAGCAAAATAATCAGTGGAAGTCAAGGATGCAGCTTTTGCAGGTGTAACTATATATATATATATATATATATATATATATATCCGGATAGTAACTGGATTTTGGCAAGCATGGATGTATGTAGTCTGTACACAATAATCCCACACCAGCAGGGCATCGAGTCAGTACGATGGGCCCTGCAGAATTCAAATTCATATGATGGCCCTCCTATAGAATTCATGTGTGAATTGTTACATATGTGCCTGACTTGTAATTATTTCAATTTAAAAACCAATATTATTTACAGATCAGCGGTACGTCGATGGGAGCCCCAGTGGCCCCGGCATATGCCATATGTTTTATGGCTTATTACGAACAGACACATATTATCCCTAAATATGGAGATAGTCTTGTATTATATTTACGCTACATCCATGATGTCTTTATTATTTGGAAGGGAGAACTTGAAGCTTTGAAACAAATGGCAATTGAGTTAAATAACTTAGATACCCCGGTTAGGTTCACATTGTCTGCAGATAAGGAGAGAATTCATTTTTTGGATGTGGAGGTGTTTAAAAAAGAAAGTAGTTTAGGATATAAAGTGTATCGTAAGGACACAGACCGCAACAATCCGTTACATTTTAAGAGCTTTTACCCCCCAAGTACCAAAAGGTCCCTTCCTTATTCCCAGTTCTTGAGAACCAGAAGGAATAACGCCTGCGCTGCCACCTGCCCTGGGGCATTCTCGCTAAGCATTGACTGCTGCCACAGCTTTCCAGCACCGTCCAGCCAGGGAGGAGAAATCCAGCGCTGCACTATGGATGGTCGCCATGTCGCCTTTTCTGAAGAGGAGCGGAAGTGGAGTTTCGGTAAGTTATTTCTTAATAAAGGCTTTGCAATTTAAAATTTTAATTAGTCTTGGTGTTTTTTATTCGTTGTATTCTAACGAATTTTTTTTTAAAAAATTTGGATGTTACTGTTCCTTTAAATCTAAACCCACTTGGGGATATAGACGGGGGTAGGAATCTAAAGGATCTTTTAATGAAATCAGACCCTGTACATTGCTACCAGTCCAGGGAGGGAGTCTTAGGCACATTGAAGAAAGGATGCTTCAAATGTTCGGGTTGCACCACATGTCGTGGTAACGGGCACTTTCTTCCATCACCCTCACACTGGGAAGAGTATTGAAATATCATATCACATGTACATCCACACATGTCGTATACATGATTACATGCCCATGTGGTTTGACGTATGTGGGTAAAGCACAGACCACGATACGAGAAAGGATGGGCAACCATAGGTCCTCCATCAAGAAAGACTGGTAAATCAGATAATACTTTAGCAAAACATTTTCTGGCAAAGGGTCATGGTTTGCCCACTTTTAGATTCATGTGTACAGACATGGTACCGAAACCCAAGAGAGGTGGGGATTGGGATCGTATATTAATGCAGAGGGAAACCTTTTGGATTAAGCACTTGGATACAGTAGCCCCTCGTGGGTTAAATGAATATTGCTAATTTCATTTCCATGTTTGGAACCCAGATGAATCTTTTGAATCATTTTCTATTTCAAATTCGATTTTTTTGAACTTGTAATATTTATTAGTTTTTACGATGTATTATGACTGATAATTGGTTTTTATAAAAATGTTTTCTTCTTTTCTGTTTCTACTTCAGGTTGTGGCGAGGCAATTTTGAGCGACTTTTAAAATCGCGCCGCTGCGTGTGAACAAGCGCAGGCGACTTTACGCCTAGCGAGTGCGCAGCGCTGACTAGCTATTCGGGGAGATTCGGGGGAGATTCGTCGCGGCGAGAAGTCGCCAGGCGACAGATCTCCCCCAAATCTCCCCGTCTGGCCTTGCCCTTAGGATTTGCCTCTATTTCCCACTTTGGGCCTTTAAGAAAAAAGAGGGGCGGAGTGTGGGTGTGTTGCACTGGGGGGTGAGTGTTTAAATGTTTTTGTATTTCCTGTTGTTTTTATCTTGAGAAAGGTCCCAACAGAGGACCGAAACATCGATTCAATAAAGGAGAATTCAGCTAAACCGGCATCTGCTTATCTTATTTTGAAACACTGGTAGCACTGGGGTATATATCCTGTTGGCAAGTGTGTGCAGTGGCCTTGGGATTTACATATATATATATATAATTAAATTTTATTTAATAGGTGATTATCTGCAATACAACCTAAATGGCATGTAGAGTGCTGCATACAAAAATAGTATTGTAAAAATATACACATAATTACCTACACAATAGTCTAATCCCAAATTTCCCAATTCAACAGCTAATAGTAATACCACAGAACTGCCAGCAGAGGGCAGAGGATCCTCACATATAAAAAAAATTCTGCCTTTCATTTATATCTATCTCTTGTCCTAGAAATCAGGGGCATAACTACAGAGAAAGCAGACCCTGCAGCTGCAGGGGGGCTGAGAGGTATAGGGGGCTGCATGAGACCCTCATTATTGAGAAATCTCAGGTGGACAACCTGAGGGGCCCTAGAATTAATTTGTTCTGGGGCCCTGTAAGAACTAGTTTTGTCACTGCCTAGACTATTGTGTGTATTTTAAAATTGTAGTGCCAAATTCACATCCAGTTACCTACAATGCAGGTGCACTTAGGTGCAAAAATAGATGAAGTAATGCAGGAAGGAGTATGATGTGTGGGGAGACAGGGCTCCAGATCCTACTGTAGTGAAGTGTTCTGATTATTTTACAGCATTGATGTCAATGGGACACATTCAGATGGCAAAGAAAGTATGTTTTTTTACTGAAATTATGAAATTCCAGACATGTTTATGTGGTCAGGTCTGATGTATTATATGCATATTTTACACAGCTTTAGAAATATGAGCCTCAGTGTTTAAGAGGCAATAATGTGATGTTAATAGTTATGTAGATATATGGCAAACACAAAAAAACTAGGAAAGAAATTTATATTTATTTATTTATATTTATAAAATAAATTTAATATTTTCTATATTTTCTAGAAAATACATTTATTATTACCTAGCAGTTCCATTAGACAGGTTGAGTTTGTCTGTTTATTGTCTGTTTACTTATTCCCCGGCATACCTAGGCCATACCCCCAATATATTCTTGCTGTTGCAACAATCTGCAAGGCATTTGTAGGCATGCAACTGCAAATCAGTTTGCACCACTAAATGTTTAACTTAGAGAGTCTAAATGGTTGGAATACTAGGGACCTTAAGGCTAAGGCCAGATGGGGAGATTCGGGGGAGATCTGTCGCCTGGCGACTTCTCGCTGCGAGTTCTCGCCCCCGAATCTCCCCGAATAGGTAGGCACCGCTGCGCACTGGCGAGACCTAGTCGCCTGCGCTTGTTCACACGGAGCGGCGTGATTTTTAAAATCACTCAAAATTACCTGGCGAGGCAATTTTGAGCGACTTTAAAAATCACGCCGCTCCGTGTGAACAAGCGCAGGCGTTTTTAAGCCTCGCCGGTGCACAGTGGTGCCTAGCTATTCGGGGAGATTAGGGTCGAGAAGTCGCCAGGCGACAGATCTCCCCCTAATCTCCCCGTCTGGCCATAGCCTAAGGCTGCCATCATGTACAGCAGGGCTCGCCTTTGATGTGCGTCTGAGCACATGAGCAAATTGAGCCTGGTGGTTAGAATCATTAGTAAAGCTAAAGAGGGGATGCTGCTTTTGTATATTAAAGGGATCCTGTCATGGGAAAAAACATTTTTTTCAAAATGCATCAGTTAATAGTGCTGTTCCAGAAGAATTCTGCATTGAAATCTATTTCTCAAAAGAGCAAACAGATTTTTTCATATTTCATTTTGAAATCTGACATGAGGCTAGACATATTGTCAATTTCCCAGCTGCCCCAAGTCATGTGACTTGTGCTCTGATAAACTTCAATCACTCTTTACTGCTGTACTGCAAGTTGGAGTGATATCACCCCCTCCCTTTCCCCCACCCAGCAGCATAACAACAGAACAATGGGAAGGTAACCAGATAACAGCTCCCTAACGCAAGATAACAGCTGCCTGGTAGATCTAAGAACAGCACTCAATAGTAAAAACCCATGTCCCACTGTGTACTATTCAGTTACATTGAGAAGGAAAAACAACAGCCTGTCAGAAAGCAGTTCCCTCCTAAAGTGCTGGCACAAGTCACATGATCAGGGGCAGCTGGGAAATTGACAAAATGTCTAGCCCCGTGTCAGATTTAAAAACTAAATATAAAAATATCTGTTTGCTGTTTTGAGAAATTAATTTCAGTGCAGAAGTCTACTGGAGCAGCACTATTAACAGATGCATTTAAAAAAAAAATCTTTTCCCATGACAGTTTCCCTTTAATCTAATTATATCAATATCAAGCACACTAGGGTCAACTGTATAAGGGGCTAATCAACCCGAGTGCGGGAGGCCAATTCGGGCCCACGAAATATGGCCCAATCTGACCCCGGCAACACTGACAGGGGAGAACATGCAAACTCCATGTTTTTTATGTCCATCATAGTGCCCGGTCTGTAAGTGTTTATAAGATAAGTTAAAAACACAATTTACAAAAGGATGAAACCTTTCTTTTTGCATCTGCCAACAACAAGCTCTATACCTAAGGCCATTCCTACCTAATAGCTGCAAATCTTACTAAAGGCCACTGGGCGGCAGTAAGACTTAGCAGTCAGAAAACAGAGCGCACAAATGAAACCAGTGAAGCAGCAAATGATTTAAGCCCCTCTTTGGAAAGATCCCATAACCTCTAATCCTTCTTAAAAAAATGATTGATTGATTGATTGATTACATATTTTTACAAGATGTTACTGATGTTATCAGGTATGTATGACTAAAAATCCTATTTACAAGTAATTACAGGAAGATACCTGTTACCAGGGCCAGATTTACATAGCGGGCTCCCCAATTACACATTCTAACCACCTGGCCTAATATTTACAACATATTTTGTTCTATTATGGTTTCTAAACTGTCTCTTCCCAGCATGCAACATGAAATGTTCCCTGGTTTTTGGGGTCATTGCCTCAAAACAAAAACTCAGAATAGAAAGTGACAAACACTGCTTTCAATGGCAATACATATACCAATAACTTAAAAACCATAGAAAATTTACCATGAATAAGTATTGCAAAGTTACTTAGAATTATGTTTTCTTTTATAAGACATATTTTTATTTGGGGGGTGACTTGCCCTTTAAGTTAACTTCTAGTATGTTATAGAGAGGCTAATGCTATAACTTTTCATTTAGTCTTAATTATCTATTTAATTATTTGCCTTATTCGCCTGAATCTTTCCAGTTTTAAAAACTGGCTCAATGAGCACATCTAAAAAGCAAATGCTCTGTAAGGCTACAAATGTAGTCTATTTATATTACAGTCTCTCATTCAAATGAATGCATGGTTGCTAGTCTTAAACTGCAGACTGGAGAGCAGCTAAATAAAATGCTTAATAACTTAAAACCCACAAATAATAAAAAATGAAAAGCAAATGTAAATTGTCTCAGAATATCACTTTCTTCATCATGCTTAAAGAGAAACTGTCATGGGAAAACATGTTTTTTTTTTTAAAACGCATCAGTCAATTTCCCAGCTGCCCCAGTCATGTGACTTGTGCCAGCACTTTAGGAGGGAACTGCTTTCTGGCAGGCTGTGTTATTTTTCCTTCTCAATGTAACTGAATGGAACGCAGTGGGACATGGGTTTTACTATTGAGTGTTGTTCTTAGATCTACGGGGCAGCTGTTATCTTGTATTAGGGAGCTGTTATCTGGTTACCTTCCCATTGTTCTGTTGTTAGGCTGCTGGGTGGGGGAAAGGGAGGGGGTGATATCATTCCAACTTCCAGTACAGCAGTAAAGAGTGATTGAAGTTTATCAGAGCACAAGTCACATGACTTGGGGCAGCTGGGAAATTGACAAAATGTCTAGCCCCATGTCAGATTTCAAAATGAAATATAAAATGTATGTAGAATTCTTCTGGAACAGTACTATTAACTGATGCATTTTGAAAAAAAATTTCTTTTCCCATGACAGGATCCCTTTAAAGTTAATTTAAAGGTGAACAACCCCTTTAATACTATTCCAGTATATGCACTGACATGAACACACCTCAGTTCAGACATAGCACATTATTATATTATTAAGTCAATAAAGATTGATTCTGACCTGGGATTGAGTCTGTAAAACGGGTGCTGGCCTTAATGAATAAGCCTCTTAAAAGCTATACACCCATTAAACTGTATTAGGCTTTGTGCTAGACACTACTGAAATATCCCAGTAGCAATATTTATTTCCACTTCTAGACAGACCAAAGAATCTTCTGTTCTAAAAAGTGCTCTCACAAAGCCAAATGTAATCTGCCTATCTCCTCAGAAATCTCAGTTCTTATCTCTCTATTCCTCTGACACAGTTTGGTAGAAATACAGGAAAACAACATGGACACTGCTCAGTAATACAAAGAAAATAGGCTGCTGCCCCACACAGTGTACAAAGTGCAAACAAAAGTCTGAAATTGGGCATTTTCTGCCCCTTGGCCACTGCCTGGGGCACTGAGTAAATAGCCACAGGCCTCATTGCTTCGTTTCAAGGCGTAAAGTATGCAGGTGTCCCCCCTCCTGTCCCCTACGTTGCGCCTCACTCACATTCAGGTATGAAGTGGCAGGAGGTACAGCCTCCATCAGGGCCCTGTACTTACCTCCTGCTTTACGGTTGGTGGCAAATTAGCCTAGGGGTGCAAGTGCTTAGGAAATAAGCAATAAGTGGCCCCAGGTTTCCATTTACTGTCATAATATTATTGCAATAATTGCAGAAAAAACAATGTCGTTATGGATTTATAATCAGGAATTAATGGGAGCACTAAACAAATGTTGGACCTCGCAGGGGAGCTTGAACCCAATAAGGTCAATAACCACTTTGAATAATGGCTTAAAACATCTATGGCCCTAGATGATGCCCTAGATGATAAATGATTGATTGATAATTGATAGATGATTAATAGATAGATGATAGATTAATAGAAAGATGATAGATAGATAGATAGATAGATAGATAGATAGATAGATATGCTGCACAAATATGGTAATTGATGATGATTAATAGATGATAGATGATTGATCGATAATTGATAGATGATTGATAGATGATACGCAAAAGAAAGATGATAGATACTGTAGATATATTATTGATAGATAACAGATAGATAGATAGATTGATTGATTGATTGATTGATTGATTGATAGGTAGATAAATATAGAGATAGTTAGATTATATATAGATGGAGATTTGATAGATAGATAGATAGATAGATAGATAGATAGATAGATAGACAGACAGACAGACAGACAGACAGACAGACAGACAGACAGACAGAAAGACAGACAGATAGATAGGCAGACACACAAAACTGGGATTTCTTTGACTGTAAAGAACCAGAAAGAAGCTTATTTTGAAGGGGAAAAAAAAAGAAAATAGACAGAGAGAGGAGCCTGATCATGTGGAACAGTACAGAGCAAGGAAAGTCATGGGTTCATTGACTGAAGAGAAACACATTAATCAAAACTCAAGAGCTGCCAAACTGACAATGGGCTGAAATGACAGATAGTGACCCCAATCTCATCCAAAAGAGCATTTATTTTTCGACACTGTGTGCTACCTGAACTCAGTTAGTAACATCTAGTGGGCAGGTTCTTTATTTCTGTAACAAGGCTGTTTCACCAGTGTCTGCTAAATGCACAGACAGAAAATCATGGACTGAGAATTACAGAACAGTGTAATGTCTGACAAGTTAGACTAAAAATATAGCGCTGGCACTCTCCTCTAGAGGTGACAGACACTGGCTGGCGCAATGCATGCTAAAAACACTTGCTGTGTTAAGAAACCTTAGATGAAATGTATGTTTTTTGGGGATAGCTGGCATTTGCTTTATGCCCCCCAGTAGCAGAGGGACCCCTTGAGGGGAAAACAGATACAAAACAGTACACAATAACATACTGCAGGACCACTGTGAAATATTTCTGCTTCTCCACCTATTGAGGAAATGCAGCTCCCCCATTCCCTGGCAGCAATAACTGGTACAGGTGCGGGATCAGTTATCCAGGAACCAGATATCCGGAATTAAGGATGGCCACCTCCTATAGACACCAGTTCATCAAAATATTATTTAAAGGAAAAGGAAAATCTTTGAGCCCTTGGGGACGCCAAATGTTAGGCTTCCCAAAGTGATTGTATTGACACCTGAAACTGTGGGCTGGTGCTCCTATCAGCAGAAACTGCACCAGCCTGGGGTTATACCAGTGAGAACCACAGAGAGATCTACTTTCGTCTTCCTATTTCTTCGTGCAGCTGCGCATGCACAGCAGAACAAAAAGCCAAACTTTTATCAAGAAGTCTACTATTTTATTCAACTGCACATGCATCTGTCCCGGGTAATCTGAATGAAAGAAGAAGCCGGAAGTGGATTGTTCCATGGTGCTCACTGGTTTACCCGGGTTTCAGGTAAGTCAATACAATCACTCTGGGGTGCCTAACATTTGGCACCTCCCAGTGCACGAGGACTTTCCTTCTCCTTTAAAAAAAAACATAAATTTTTCTCTGTAATATCAATATTAAAAATAGTTCATGTCCATGACTATGAACATACATTACCATATTTTATTTTCCATTTTCCAATGAGAGGCATTAATAGCTACATTTCATAGAGAGAACTCTTTGTCTCCCATTTCCATCATTTAGCTCTTTTTCCAAGATCATGCTCAAATATCACAAATTAGACACGTCATGAACTTGGAAAACTGGGAATTCCCGTATTTCCATAAGATCTGCTTGTGGCAATCCCAGATTGTAGAGAAAAGACATCACATCTATCCCTTACTATTCAGCTAAGACACCCACACACCATTGGGAGCCATTTGTGAGCCAGAATTTCTGCCCAAGCAGTCATTTGCTCTGGCTGTGGCCTGGTTTAATCAGATAACACGAACTTTGTTTGTCATGTAAATTAAAGGGATTGTTCACCTTTAAAGAGATTCTGACACCTGAAGTCAAACTCTTTTTTACCTCTATTATAATAACTGGCTTTGAAAGCTACTTCTAACTTTGCCATAAGGTATTTGCATGATGCTTTTACATTACCTGTCTGATCCCCCATGTTCCTGTATGAGGAGGCTGCCATATTTGTGCACCCGGCATCTGTTATCATTAAAAACTGTAACTAACAGACTGAGATGGGACTGTTAGGCTGGCAAAGTAAGAGGGTCAGGGTGTCAGAGAGTCAGGCTTAGACATTTCAGCTAACAGTTATATACAAAAAACAAACCTTTCAGCAAAAAATGATCAACATGACCTATAGGTAACAATTAATGTACATTCATATGTTAAATTTCATTTTTTAGTGTCAGTATCACTTTAAATGAACTTTTAGGATGATGTAGAGCAGGGGTCCCCAACCTTTTTTGCTCCATGTGGATGTCAAATAAGAGCTCTGATTGGCTTTTTGGTAGCCCCTATATGGACTGGCAGCCTACAGGAGAGAATGTTTGGCAGGACATCTGTTTTTTATGCCTCTAATTAATTAAAAAATAAGCACCTGCTTTGAGGCCACTGGGAGCAACATCCAAGGGGTTGGGGAGCAACATGTTGCTCGCGAGCTACTGGTTGGGGATCACTGATGTAGAGAGTGATATTCTGAGATAATTTGCAATTGGATTTCATTTTTTATTTGTGATTTTTTTAGTTATTTAGCTTTTTATTCAGCAGCTCCTCAGTTTGCAATTTCACCAATCTGATTGCCAAGGTCCAAATTACCGTAGCAACTATGAATTGTTTTGAAAGATAAGATTTGTGATACGAGATTGGAATATGAATAGGAGAGGACCTGAATAGGAAGATGAGTAATAAAAAGTAGCGATAACAGTACACGCGTAGCCTTACAGAGCATTTGTTTCTTTATGTGGGGTGATCCCCATTTGAAAGCTGGATCACTCAAATTGCTTCAAGTTTTTGTGATTAAAAGAGTAAAAATTAAAATTCATAGAGGTGGAGAAGTTCCATAAGCCTATCACAATTGATTGGCTATCTGAGCGTCAGAAGAAAAAGAAGCCAAATAATTAAACGAAACAATAAAAAATAAATAACAAAGGCCAATTGAAAAGTTTCTCAGAATTGGTCGTTCTATAACATACTAAAATGTAACTTAGAGGGCAAGTAAAGGCAAAAAAATTAAATCCAATTTTTACTTTCTTTAATGATGAAAAAACTTATTTCCAATGTACTTTAATTTAAAAATGTGTACCGTTTTTATAAGAAATCTCCCTTAATTTACTGCTGTGGATAGGAATTGTCAGATGGTCTCTAACTGCTGTGCAGGAAAACAATCATATTTATTAACAGCAGGGGGAGCCCCCGCCTTACTTCCAGGACATGCAGAACTCAAGCAGCTTTGTTTGTTTCCATGTAGAGCAGTTTGTTGACTGTGTAGAGATTTGTATTGGATTTCATTTTTGCTTCACATCCCCTTTACTGTTTCCAACTCCAGCTGCAGGGACAAAGATCATGGAGCCAGATTTAAACAGATAAACTGGGATTCTATTTGGAGGATTATTTTCCTGCAGCCACTGGTTCTGCAGAGTTGTAAAAAGTTTGTATTAAACAATACAAAAACTATAAAATTCACATTAGATTACATGACAACACAGGACCCAGTGCAGTCTGTATATTCTGATTATTAATCAGTCTTGCTGTATTGGCTTCTGGCAGATATTATTTGACAACTTTGAATGCAAGCTTATAAGAAAAGAGAGAAAGAAAAAGGAACCCCTTACAATTAATTCAATTAGTGTTCAATCTCCAATCCTTAATAAGATCCTACTCAGGATGTGAACTATATGAGTTTAATAATAGTTTGTTATTTATAAAGCTCATATAACCATAAATAATATGTGTATAAAGTGCTAGTGCAATAAGTTATTATAGAGAATGAATTCAATAAATTCATCATGATCCCATCAATGTACACAAATATCAATCAATTTCCATAAAATCAATTCATTAAATGAATTAATTAATGAGAAATGATTAATTAAAGAATTCCATTATGAAGTGACCAGTGCCATAATCAGATCCCAATTCACCCAGAAAAATAATTATTCTAATTAATTAATACTAAATAGGGTTAAAATCTTTCCAGTTGCTTCAAGGTTTTGTGATTAAAAGAGTGAAAATGAAAATTCATAGAGGTGGAGAAGTCCCATAAGGCAATCTCAATTGATTGGCTATCTGAGGGACCCCACACTGTGGAGAAGTCAGGGTATCCACTTTGGCAAAAATAATATAAGTGCAAGTTATACACTAAATGGCAGTGTGTTGGGAGTTTCCTTAAGTGAGAAGGATCTTGGGGTTTTTATAGATAACAAGTTGTCTAATTCTGGGCAGTGTCATTCTGTAGCTACTAAAGCAAATAAAGTTCTGTCTTGCATAAAAAAGGGCATAAACTCAAGGGATGAAAACATAATTATACCACTTTATAGATCCCTAGTAAGGCCTCATCTGGAGTATACAGTGCAGTTTTGGACTCCAGTCCTTAGGAGGGATGTAAATGAGCTGGAGAGAGTGCAGAGACGTGCAACTAAACTGGTTAGGGGGATGGAAGACATAAATTATGAGGGGAGACTGTCCAGGTTGGGGTTGTTTTCTCTGGAAAAAAAGCGCTTGCGAGGGGACATGATTACACTTTACAAATATATTCGAGGACATTATAGACAAATATCAGGGGACCTTTTTACCCATAAAGAGGATCACCGCACCAGAGGCCACCCCTTCAGACTAGAAGAAAAGGACTTTCATTTGAAGCAGCGTAGGTGGTTCTTCACAGTCAGGACAGTGAGGTTGTGGAATGCACTGCCGGGTGATGTTGTGATGGCTCATTCTGTTGATGCTTTTAAGAGGGGTTTGGATGTTTTTTTGGACAGACATAATATCAAAGGCTATTTTGATACTAAAATCTACAGTTAGTATAGCTATGGGCATACAGGTATATGGTTTGTGTTTGAAAGAGTGGAGATGTTTGTGTGTGTGTGCGTGTGTGTGTGTGTGTGTGTATGCTGGGTTTTTAATTTGGAGGGGTTGAACTTGATGGACTCAGTCTTTTTTCAACCCAATTTAACTATGTAACTATGTAACTATCCGGAACTGAGGTCTCATTTTTTAACTACACTTGTAAGTTGAAGAGCTGTGCTAAAAAACCTCAAATTCCGGAACCCTTAAGATAAATAATAGATATAGGGAAGGAGAGACCTTGTGTGCAATATTCGGGGAAGCAAACAAAATGTAAAACAGAGGTACAAATTTTTAAATAAGACCCCCCAAAAGATTCCTTAAAATGGTATCAACCAGAAAAATATTTCTTGTGATTCAACTTTGAAAGCATAAATCCTTTGTTTGATTAGGCTTGTGCCGCAGTAAGTTCATGTTTAGTATACAAAATACAGCATTTCTAGCCTTATTCTATTTTAGACTTTACTTCTCCTTTAAAGGTAAACAACCCCTTTAAGACAGAAAATGAATCTAAACTGTAAAAGTGCTCAGAGAACAACTCTTGAGTAAATCGCTATCAACCCACCCCATATATATTCAATATACATTTTTCAATGCAGCATTTTCATTTAAAGAACATATTCAATAACATATATTTACTCTACCTATATAAGTGATCTGTATATACACACATTGGCTTGGCAGGCATAACGTACCTTGTAAATAGAAATATTCTCCATTATCTTATGGTCCATCTTTGCTGAAGACGTTCCCAGAATTGTGAGATGGCCACAGTGTAGATATTATTCCACTCAAAGTTGTTCTATTACACAAAATAATGACTTGAGCCAGCTAATTGGCAGGCAGATATTTTGGAAGATAATCAGCGGTGCATTTGGAAGGAAAGTAGATAACAGTGTTGATGTTTTGAGTTTAATTCATTTCATTGAATGTTTAGATGATACACATACACCAAATATTACTAGTAGTAAACTTCATTATAACATCCAGCTAGTCAGGAAACAACATTAATGATACCATTAGATGGGTTAGCACAATTAGGAAGGGTAGACATATATATACTGTATATATTTTTTTCCCTGGTAATCTGGGTTTGCCAGATGCCTGGAAATGTCTGCCTTCTTTAAAGGAGAAGGAAACAAAAAAATTGATACTACCTTCACTGTGTTTTCCATCAGGCCCCCTCCTGAAATGCTGTACTAAAAACTCTGAATTAATTCCTGCTTCTGTGCACCATCCTTCATAAGTTTCGTCCCTTTCCACAGTTTGGCGCCACCATTTTAAAATAGGCACATCACTTCCGCCCTGCGCTCCCTCGGTAATGCGCATGTGCCTCATTCCTGGCCCCCTGTGACGTAATCTTACTAGCACTCATGCTCGCATTAAAAAAAAAAAAACACGGACAAAGTATATTTTTTTAAAAAAAGGCATGTCTCTTTTCCTTTTTGAAGAGTGAAATACTACAGACCTCAGACAGACTCGCACGCTGGATTCAATGATTAATATTCTTGCTCTGCACCCACTCACTATAAATTAACTGCAGAGCGAGTGCGGGAGCTTGAAAGCGGAGAGGTCAGTGATCACGTGACCTCAACGTCATGGATTTGCAGGGAACAGACAAGAGCCTACTGTGCATGCGCAGGGCACGGCTTAGAAGGACTGCGCATGCGTGTGCCCTATTGACAATGATTTCTGGACTGCAGGATGGGTATGGTTTTTTTATACATGTTGACACTTTTGTAAAAAGCTAGTGCAGCCCAAACATTTATACAAAAAATAATGAGGGAATGCTTGGTGACATGGGCATTTATTTTCCATGGTCAACAGATAGAGAATAACATGATTTTAGACTTTCCTTCTCCTTTAAGGGGGTTGTTCACTTTTAGGGGAATGTAATATAAGTCGGTTACGCAAAAACTATTCGCAATGCGAAAAGTTAAGCCTTTGCACGAACAAATGTGCGAATGTAATATACCTTTTGCGAACCCGGAAACTGTTTAGCGACCACTTCCACCAGCGGAAGGCCGTTTGCGAATTTTATACTTTACGCTAATGCACTGTCAGTCTAATAAAACTTCTTACTGAAAAAGTCGCTATGTTTGCTCCAAAAGATTATGACACCTTCAAGCGCTTCTTAAGAGTGCGCAATTACAATCCGCAATGCGCAATAACTAGTGAAAAAATTCTCTGGAAATTCGCGAATTGGCGAAAAATTCGCGAAACGAGTCGCATGGAGTTTGAGTTCTTGCAGGTTTGGCAGCCTGGTTGCTAGTATCCAAATTATCCTAGCAACCATGCATTGATTTAAACAATAATTCCAAACAAATTAGTTGAACTGCAGCTCACCAATAAACGTTCAGTTGTGGTTGTGCTGGGTATCCTGTGTTGATACCCTCGTGAGTAATTAGAAGGATTTTGAATGCAGTACAAATCCACGTCAGTAGTCTTAGGACTGCTAAATTCCTTTATTGGGGAGTGAGAATCCAAATAACACTACGGGGCAGATTTACTATTGGTCGAATTTCGAATGATGAAAAATTTCGAAACTCGACCAGGGAATAGTGGGGAGGTAAAATCCTACGAATTCGACTATCTTTTTCCTTTACCGCAATTCGAATGATCGAACGAACGATCGAACGAACGATCGAATATAGAAAATTTGATCGTTCGTTCGAATATTCGATTTGAATTCGAATCAAATATTTGAATGATTTTTTAGCAATCGATCGAATTTTTTATATTCGATCTTATGGAACGATCCCCATTTCGGTAGGTTTAATCTAGCGAAGTAGGTGGTCGAATTAAAATTTAAAGGGGAAGTATTCGACCATCGAATTTTAGAATATTCGAATAAAATTAAATTTGAATATTCGAATTATTCGAATTCGACTATTCGATGGTCGAATTAGGTCGAATTTGCCTAATTTGCATATTCGAAATTCGAATCTTTTTGAAAATTCGATCGAATATTCGAACCACTCATGTGAATTTATGTGAATTTAGTAAATCTGCCCCTATGTGTTTCGGGCAAGGCCCTTTATCAAGTGTATCACTTTATCAAGTGGATACACTTGATAAAGCGCCTTGCCCCAAACATGTAGTGTTATTTGGATGCTCACTCCCCAATAAAGGAATTTAGCAGTCCTAAGACTACTGACGTGGATTTGTACTGCATTCAAAATCCTTTGATTTAAACAATAAACTGGAATATGAATAGGAGAGAGCCTGGATAGAAAGAGGAGTATAAAAAAGTAGTAATAACAATCAATTTGTAGCCTTACAGAGCATTTGTGTTTAGATGGGGTCAGTGACTCCCATTTGAAAGCTGGAAAAAATCTGAAGAAATAATTTAAAAATAAATAATGAAGCTTAACTTGAAGTTGAACAACTCATTTAAATGCATAATGATAGCAGTAAAGGTTTGTGGGGAAGGAATAACAGTACATGACTGTTTACCGTGGTTTTGCCTAGGGTCTTTTGGTTTAAGGGGAAACTATAGCTCACAATTACATTTTGGCTATTCTTCTTTGTTTATGGCCACAGTTTGAGGAAGGTTCTTTATAGTTTCCCTAAGCAGGGCCGGATTTATACAATGGGTGCCCCTAGGTCCACTGGCGTTCATCACCACCGTCCCCTCCTGACACCTGCAATCCTCATTGTCCTTCTGATTGTCACTAAAACAAGAAAACATACAAACAATCTGGCAAGAGACAATGGTAATTCTATAAAAATGTAACAGCAAAAGACATATAAGTATGTGATTCGTTATGTGGAAAAAAAGCTCCAAATAACAGAAAGGCCATCTCCCATAGACTCCATTTTTAATCAAATAATCCAATTTTTTAAAAATGATTTCCTTATTCTCTGTAATAATAAAACCGTAGCTTGTACTTGATCCCAACTAAGATATAATTAAACCTTATTGGAGGCAAAACCAGCCTATTGGGTTTAATTAATATCTACATGATTTTCTAGTAGATTTAAAGGGGCAAATTCACTTTAGTGCGAAGCGTCTAACGCTAGCGCTAATTCACCAGCGTGACATCATTTCGCAACTTCGCAAATTCACTAACACGGACTCTGGCGAATTTTCGTTAGTGAAGTAGATAGACTTGCACTGACGAAGGATTGTAAATTCACAAATTCACTAAGATGAACATTTTCCTCAACGTTACCACTTACGCTAGATGTAACTTCCCCTGGTCAGACCAGGCGAAGTTCAATACAATAAATAGGAGGTTGAAGAAAAATTTTTAAATTTTTTCTAAGTCCCAAAAAAATGCTGGCGTATTTTAGCATACGAGGGTGATAGTCTGAAAAAGATTGATGATTGTTTGGGGGGTTACCCTTCTTCCCCCCTACATTTCCTAACATATGGCAACACAACTATACAGGGGGCACATGTAGGGCAATAGGACAACTTTATTTAATTTATTAAAGGTTTTCTGGGCTTGTGTAGTGGAATGTAGTGGCTGTAACATATATTTCTATTATAAGTTAAAGTTCCCGCCGTATGCAAATTATGCTTCGCTAACATAACTGCGCTCTGCCTAGCGAAGTAAAACTAGCGCAACTACGCTACCATTCACCGACCTGAGCGTAAATTAGCACTTTAGTGGATTTGCATAGTGCTGGCGAAAATTTGCCTGCTGAAGTGCGGCCAACGCTAGCGAAGCCAACGCTAGCGAATATGTGCATCTTAGTGAATTTGCCCCAAAATATGGAGATTTATATTATGTAAAGATCCCTTATCCAGAAACCCCCAGGTCCTTAGTATTCTGGATAACAGGTCCCATGCCTGTATGTTTCATAGTTGGAACAGTTTTAGCAGTGGTACCAGTATTCTTCTACTTGACATCTGTTTTTTTGGGACTTTCAGAGCACTTTAAAACCATGGATGGTAGGACTGTTCATTCATCAGCGCTGATTTAAAGAGCTTAGTAATCAAGTACCAGGTATATGGTTTTATTATTACAGAGAAAAAGCAAATCAGTAAAAAAAAAAAAAAAATCAAAACTTGTTTGTTCAAATAGGTATCGAATTGCTATATTTCTGAACTTTCTGAAGAACAGGTTCCTGGATATAAAATCCCCTACTTGGCTTGTACTTGTATATGGATGTGTCAATGTCCCCATATTTGGTTGTGTACACGATAATTATCTTTTAAACTATGTGCAAACAGTGGGTGGGTCAGAAAAAATACAAAATTATAGGGGAATTTACTGTTGACTGGTGACAAAGTAGAAAATAGTGATGGGTGAAACTGCGGCGTTTCCCTTCGCTGAATTTTTGGCGTTTCCCTTCACCAGCATCCAAAAACAAATGCCCTTATACAAAATGAGGGGCTGCGGTGCTTTGCATATTTTTTGGCGTTTCGTGAATTTCCTAAGTAGTTCACGAAACGGCGAAAGATTTGCAAAGCACCACAGTGTCTCGTTTTGGACGCAGGCATCTGTTTTTCGACGATAGTGTCTGTTTTTTTGACGCTGAAAATGGGCACAAGTGTCCAAAATGAGACGCCGGTGAATTTTCGCCAGGCAAGTTTTGCTGGCGTTTCGCAAATTCGCCCATCACCAGTAGAGAGCTTAGCAGTTGATCCTTTAAAGGGCTAATTTACCTTTAAGTTAGCTTTTAGTATGTTATAGAATGGCAAATTCTAACAATGATTCAGTTGGTCTTCATTTTTTCTTTGCTATAGTTTTTTATTTACCTTTTCTTCTGACCTCCATCTAAAAAATAAATGTTCTGTACACATTTATTGTTTTTTCTACTTTTTATCATTCATCTTTCTATTCGGTCCCTCTCCTATTCATATTCAGTTCTCTTATTCAATTCAGTGAATGGTTGCTAGGATACTTTGGAATCTGGTAACCAGATTACAAATATTGCAAACTGGAGAGCTGCTGAATAAAATGCTAAATAACTAAAAAAAAAGCCACAAATAAGATAAAATGAAAACTAATTGCATATGTATTATTCTCTACATCAAACTTAAAGTTAATTTAAATTCAATCATGCTTTTTTCAGTTGAGAAACATTGCAAAAATTAGATATGTTGTTTCTAGTAAGGATTTAGAGAGAGTGATTCATGTTTTTATTTCATCTCGTTTAGATTATTGTAATTCGATATTTACGTGTTTGAGTCAAAAATCTGTGGCTCGGCTTCAGCTAGTCCAAAATGCAGCGGCACGGCTTTTAACAAAAACTAAGCGTTTTGATCATATTAGCCCTATTCTGGCTGACCTACATTGGCTTCCGGTGAAGTTTAGGATAGATTTTAAAGTATTACTATTAACTTATCAAGCATTACACCATAAGGCCCCAGAATATATTTTTGAATTGTTAACTGTCTATAATAGCAGTAGAATGCTAAGGTCTTCTGGGTAAGGATTGTTGGAGATTCCGAGAACAAGATTAAAAGGAAAAGGCGATTGTGCTTTTGCTGTATATGGATATTAGACTTGCTAGCTCTGTGGATATTTTTAAAAGATGTTTAAAGACTTATTTGTATACTTTGGCTTTTTAGTAGTATTTAAGTGTAATGTAAATGGAAATGTTACTGTATGTTTTTCTTTTTGTTTTTAAATGTATTGTACAGCACCTTGTAGCATTGCTTTGAAAGGTGCTATATAAATAAATATTTACTTACTTACTTACTTAATTTAAAGGGCAAGGAAAGGCAAAGAAATAAAATCACATTTTTACTTTCTTTAATAAAAAAGAAATCTATCTCCAATATACTTTAATTAAAAAATGTGTACCGTTTTTATAAGAAACCTGACTGTATGCAGTGAAATTCTCCCTTCATTTAGTGCTGAGGATAGGAATTGTCAGACGGTCCCTAACTTCTGGCAGGGAAACAATCATACTTATGAACAGCAGGGGGAGCCCCTGCCTTACTTACCAGCCATGCAGAACTCAAGCAGCTTTGTTTTTTTTATCATTTATGACGATTCCTTAGAAGCACAGACCAAACTGAGCATGTGTATGTAGTCTAGTCTTGCAAAGATGTATAACAAAGTTACAAGATGACAGCCCCCTGTGGCCAACTTTGAAATCATAATATCATTTAGTATCATTTTTCACCTTCTAAAGCAGCTCTTGAAGGGGGGTCGCTGACCCTGTAACTGGTCTAAATTGATAGGTTTATTTGATACATTTCTTATGTTTGTCCCTGCTGAGCAGAATCTCAGGGTTTTCATTACAGGCAGCTGTTAGAATTGATACAATAGTTTCTAATACTCCAGAGATGCTGCTGAGAAATGTATCAACTAAATGTTGCAAAATTGTATCAGTTTAGAGTCTGCTCCTGAATTACTGACCTGCCAGACTCAAACACCAGAGACATTAAACTTTCAACTTTTTGGGAAAAATGGTAAAAAGTAGAAAGTAATTGGAAAAAGCCTATATATATGGTGTACAATCTGAAACCAACTGAACTGAAAAAAGTGTTGGAAGGTGAACAACCCCTTTAAACTGCTAGTCTCAGTTCTCCCAAGAGACCTGTTTATTTTAAATAGTTACGATTGTATTTTTGCTTATCTTAGATTGTTACAAAAGTATCTAAGTGCAGTTGCTGAGTGTTCTGGGCTCTCTGCCAAAAAGCCTCTTATAAGTTTCAGAAACGTTGCGGCTAGCAGTTCCCTTGCACGATGATTAGATGAGAGAACAACTTATTGAAAAAAATGACAAATGCTAAACTTTGAGTTTGCTTATGGAACCAGATACACTTACTTTACAAAAAACTGTGGAGCTGGCTGAGGCCAAGAATATACTGCCCCCTTCAGGAGGGAGTAAGATCCCCATTCATGTACACAAGCTGACTGACAATACAACTAATGCACTCTGTTTCAATCTTAGAGGCAGCTTGACAAAGGGGTACGCCCCGAAATGTTGCACGTTCGCTCACAATAAAGATTAGCAAGGGGTAACCCTGCATGAAAATTGCCTTGAGTGCCAGTTTTTTGGAAGGAACTTCAAAAGATTTGGTGACATCATCTCAGAATGACCCAATGATTCAAGAAATACAAATTTACTTACATTCGAATGACCGTCTGTTTTACCAGGACAGCTACAGCCATACCAAGTGAGAACAGAGTTACCCCTAGAAAGATGTTTGTTTAGTACAAAGGCAGAGGGCAGTAATTGCAACTGCACTGAGGCCAGTAGTCCTCAGGATGGTCCATGAAGGACATTTGGGTGTGTTAAGAACAAAACAGCTTTGCAGAGAAGCATTATGGTGGCCTGGCATAGAAAATCAAATTGAAACTTTGATTTGAAACTATGAACCATACTTACAGTGGGAAAGCAGACTTTTGCACTGAAATCCATTTCTCAAAAGAGCAAACAGATTTTTTTATATTCAGTTTAGAAATCTGACATGGGGCTAGACATTTTGTCAATTTCCCAGCTGCCCCTGTTCATGTGACTTGTGACAGCACTTTAGGATGGAACTGCTTTCTGGCAGGCTGTTGTTTTTCCTTCTCAATGTAACTGAATAGTAAGCAGTGGGACATGGGTTTTTACAATTGAGTGCTGTTCTTAGATCTACCAGGCAACTGTTATCTTGTGTTATGGAGCTGTTATCTGGTTACCTTCCCATTGTTCTGATGTTAGGCTGCTGGAGGGGAAAAGGGGAGGGGGTGATATCACTCCAACTTGCAGTACAGCAGTAAAGAATGATTGAAGTTTATCAGAGCACAAGTCACATGACTTGGGGCAGCTGGGAAATTGACAAAATGTCTAACCCCCATGTCAGATTTCAAAATGAATTATAAAAAAAACTGTTTGATCTTTTGAGAAATGGAATTTAGTGCAGAATTCTGCTGGAGCAGCACTATTAACAGATGTATTTTGAAAAAAAAAAGTTTTTCCCATGACAGGATCTCTTTAAGAAAACAGCTGCTCCACTATTTCAGGTCTGTAATAAAACATATCTTACCGGCGCGGCGGGGACGCCCGCCGCGCCGTCCTCTCTCTCTGCCGGCAAGTTCCTAGTGCGCATGCACGCTGGCGTAATTACGCCAGAGCGCAATGGCGTGAAATTTAAACAGTATTTAAAGGGACATTTTTATTTTGTGATTGCCCGTGATAGGATTTGATTCCTGGTGCTTTCCTGAGCATTTGTGCGTTTGTTCCTTGTATCCTGCTATTGTTATTCCTGTGTTTGACCCGGCCTGTTCCTGACTATTCTGATATCCGCAACCTGACTCCAGCTTGTACTTCGACTCCGATTCTGTCTCATCCTTCTGATTGATTACCCGGTTTGACCCTTGCCTGTCTGACTATCCTTGTTATCCTCCCGCCTCGACCCAGCCTGCCTGACTACGAACTTGCCTACTCCTACTTGTACCATGACCTTTAGCCTTATTGACTTTACAGTTGTGCCCCTTTGCTTGCCCAGAACCATTCACCTTGCATCTCTCGTTATAAGACCTGGCGGCATCCAATTAGCTGAGGGCTCCTCCCAAGGTGAAAGGCGGCTGTTATAGGCAGAAGCACGAGCCTAGACCAGGGTGCTTGGCATTAGTTCTGGGTTTACTGTGCCAACCAAGACAAGGTCTTTCCACAAGCCCCATGGGATAAAATTCAGTTGGATATATGTGGAGAAATAACCATAGCACAGCAACACCAGAGTTAATTGTTGGTCACATATGATTTATACTAATTGGCCAGAGGTAGTTACAGCAGAAGTGCTTCAACAATTGTCATCACGGTGGGGACTTCCTCTAGGAATCATTGTACACAATGGTCCACAGTTTGTGTCAAAATAATTTGAAGATTTTCTTCAATTGAAGGATATAAGGCACATTTTAATATGTTGATACCATCCACAGGCCAATGGAGATGTGGAACGTTATAATCAAAGTTTAAAGAACAGCCTTAAGGTACACTTGCATGAAGCAATTCTATTCAACAAGGCTTTAATTACAGTTCTAAAGCACTACAGGTCTGCACCCCAGCACAACTGGGGAATCACCAACAAAACTGATGATAGGCCATAATCTGTGGCTTCCTCCAACATGTTAATAACCACATATCAAAGTAACAGAGCAAAACAAAAGCCCAGCCCCTTGAATATTGTGGGGGCCTGAGCCCATTCATGTTATACCACTGCCCATGGGTTTGCTAGAAATACAGTCTGACACATCAAAACGCCCTAGGGACATTTCTAGATGCCTAAAAGTATTTTCTGTGGCTCCCTCCAATAACAACGAAGCTCAAGTGTATTTAGACAAGGAATGGCTTTCCCTTTTCATCTATAATACATCAGCTTGAAAAAGCATCTTTGATCTTTAGCTGCAGATAGGTGTGTTGCCTGTCTTTGGAGATAAAGAAGGTTTATGTCTAGAACAAGCTCCTGGTTATCAGGGGAACAAAGCAGTTAGTCATTTAAAAAGAAAAATGATTTATTGTTATGAAAGGGGCATTTTTGCATGGGCCAGAGAGTTACCAATGTGACCACCTTTGTTTTAGGATTTTTAAAGCAGTTCTACGAATAATGGAAATAGGCAAGACGACAAAAGTAAAAAAATAAAAAAAAGTTGGAAAATAAAGGGTGGAATGAATGTATGGAATGTAATTGCTTAGGAGTCCCAGTGTGGAAGTGGTAGGGATAGTTTATTGGCAAATCTGGAAGTAAATGGAGTGTGATCACTAACGTGAGGTAGGGTTGTGACATGAGGGGCCAGTGATGGGGGACCTGGTGAATCAGGAAGGAGTTGGCTGGGATCAGGTTGGCTCTGAGGCAAGACTAGGAGGGCTGGTGTGCAGAACTGGGTAGATCCTGGTGTAGCCAACTGGTCAGGGGATGAAAATCGTTACTGGGTTCTGGCTATGCCAGTAAAACACAGGATGGGTGGACAATCTACTTTCAGTACAGCAAAGAGATTAAAGGGGCAGTATAAACCTACATACAACATTTCACACCTCTGGCAAGAATGCCGTGTCTTCCTTCCCCTGGCAACAATGTGACAAGTTGGGAGGTACAGTAGCGTGTAGTGGGAAAATGACTGTCCCCACCCTGCAAGTACAATGTATAGCCCACCATAGACTCTGGTCTATATTGAACAAGAAGCATGATACAGATAAGATAAGGTTAAATAATTTTTTTCATATTAAACCAAAAAATATCTTAGGGCAACATCTGTGCCAAAGAGCATACAATTGGCATATGCAGAGTGCAGGAAACTGTCATGGGAAAACATGTTTTTTTTTTTTTTTTTTTTTAAAGGCATCAGTTTATAGTGCTGCTCCAGCAGACTTCTGCACTGAAATCCATTTCTCAAAAGAGCAAAAAGATTTTTTTTATATTCAATTTTGAAATCTGACACGGGGCTAGACATATTAGTCAATTTCCCAGCTGCCCCGATCATGTGACTTTTGTCAGCACTTTAGGAGGGAACTGCTTTCTGGCAGGCTGTTGTTTTTC
>CM044445.1:93283638-93304323 GCA_024363595.1 Xenopus borealis | reverse complement strand
TATATATATATATATATATATATACTAATACAAATCTGATAATTCTGGCTTAACAGTCTGGAACTTGTATCTGATACTCTTCCTTTATTTCCGTTCCAGTTTCCCGTTTCATGGGTCCTTCCAGCGGAATGAACATGGGAGGTCTCGGCAATATGGGTTCCCTAGGAGATGTAGGGAAGAGCATGACCCCCCTGCAGGCGACCCCCAGGAGAAAGCGCAGAGTTCTCTTCTCCCAGGCTCAAGTGTACGAGTTGGAGAGGCGCTTCAAACAGCAGAAATACCTGTCTGCCCCAGAGAGAGAGCACCTAGCCAGCATGATCCACCTTACCCCCACCCAGGTGAAGATCTGGTTCCAGAATCACCGCTACAAGATGAAGCGACAGGCCAAAGACAAAGCAGCACAACAGCAGATGCAACAGGACAACAGCTCCTGTCAGCAGCAACAGTCCCCGAGAAGAGTGGCAGTGCCAGTGTTGGTGAAAGATGGCAAGCCATGCCAAGCTGGCTCTAATACACCCACAGCAGCCCTCCAAAGCCACCAGCAACAGACGGCCACAGCTATCACAGTTACCACTAATGGGCTGGGGCCACATCAGAGCCACCAAACAAACAGTGCAGGTCAGTCTCCAGATCTGATGCCCCATTCCAATAGCCCATCCAGTCTCCAGAACCAAGTCACCAGTCTGTCTCACTTAAACTCTTCCAGCTCTGATTATGGCTCGGCTATGTCCTGCTCTACCTTGCTCTATGGTAGGACATGGTGATTGTAAACATCTTGAACTATCTTAGCCCTTCGGCTTCTCAACCTTAAAGGGAAAAGAAAAAAAAACTGCTGTACTTTAGAGAGGATGGATTTATAGGAGGCTTCGATGAGAAATCCAAAAAGAGAAGTGGGAGGATAGAATTTAGTTATTAAACTGGATGGATGACACTCAAAATGTCAAAGGGAAAGAAGGATTGAACTTCAGACTCTCCATTGTGCCGCCAACAACATGCTTGTACAGGGCTTTACTGGAGATCTGGGGATAAGATGTTACTAAAACCTTCAGTCCTCAGGAGGGAAAGCTGTTATGGTTTTGTCCTCAGTACAGTTTTATGTAAAATTGTAACCAGTTTGTGGAACTCTGCATATAGATTTTAGTCACATGTAAATTTTGTGTAAAAAAAAACAAACAAAAAAAACAAGGCAAAACAAGAACTCATCCCTTTTTTGTATTGCAATGAAGCTATGATGTATATAATTATTGCAGAGCTTTGCTGTTGTCTCCGCTCTGCATTGTCTAATTTAGGTATCTGGCTTAAATCTAGCTCTGGGGCAAACTGCTAATAAATTAAGCACATCGAAAAGATGCATTTATTTATTCATTTCATGTTGCTGTTATATTCATTTGGAGCAAATGAATCTGTACTTAGAGAGAAACATTTATAACTGGGGATCAACAAGTGTCCTGTTATCTCATAGGGGCCAACGATATTACACTGAAATACACTAACGTTTAATTGCCTTGTCTGACATTTAATCTTAGATACATTTAACAGGGAGATATTTATTACTGGAAATTGGATATTCCCAGAAAACTGTCCCACTTCAGTCACTGTTAAAAATCCTTAAGATATAGTCAGGAAGTTTTGTGTTCTTTAAATGCCAAAAACATTGGATTTTCCCTAAATAGCCAACTGTACTGAATTGTCTAATTTGCCTTGAAAATATTTGTTGTCTCATGTTTATATTAAGAAAAAAACCACCGGACAAATCCATGAAAACAACAATAGCTTCACCGTTTTTCATAAAACAGACACTTGAAATGTGCATGTGTGTGTATATGTGAGTAAGGGATTATTTTTTTTTTTTTCCTTAAAAAAAATGTCTTTGGAATTTTCAACTTATGAAAAATTAAAAAAAAAATCTTTAATCAAAACAATTATTTATAGATTCTCGTTTTTTTTTTTTAAAGTATTGTAAGAATACATTTGTGGGACTGTATGAAGAGCTGAAAAAAATTGCGAACCGCACATAAAAAAAAAAAATCGGTGAAGTGATGAATTTATTTGTGATATCTATAAATGTAATCTGCTTTTAACAAATTACTATTTTTGGTAAAAAAATAAATAAATAAAGTGCAGTTCTTGAAATACAGCAGCTCTTCTATGTTCTATTTTCAGGAAAGTTTTACATGGTTAAAGGTGCAGAATGCAATAACTGTTGTGCATGGTTTTGTTGCTACACAGGCGTTTTCATTATTTTCATCCATTAAGTGCACAATACAAGAGAGAGAAGCATTTGCTAGCTGCATCTTATGTCTTCAAAATAAATATGTTAAATATATATTTCCCAAGAATAAAAGTAAGGGCTATCAATATTACAGTGGAATACCAAGAATTTTAATGGTCTGATTTAATCCACTTTGTGCTTAGATAAATAACAGGTAAATATTTATTACAGGTAATAAGTTTAGATATCCCCCCCCCCAAAACGTGTCCCAATTCAAAAACTGTTAAAATATTTAAAATATTGTTCTATGTTCTTAAAATGCTTTAGCATTTGGATTGTCCCTATATATCCAACGTCATATCTATTACAGGTGATCTGTATTGAACTGTCCCTGAGCCGAAAATATTTGTTGTCTCGTTATGTTTAATTTAGAAACAAAAAAAAAAACCTATGAACACAATGATAGATTCACCTTCTTTTCTTAAAAACAGACACTTGAGATGTGCGTGTGTGTATCAGCGAGTATGGTTTCTTTTTTTTTTCCTTTAAAAGATGTCTTTGGAATTTCCAGCTTTTTAAAAAACAAAACAATTATTTATAGATGCTCTGTTTTTTTTTTTCAATATTGTACGACATTGCTAGACTGTATGAAGAGCTGAAAAGAAATTGCAAAGCACACATTAAAAAAAAAAACAAAGTTCAAGTGATGAATTTATTAGTCATGAGTCTTTTTTTTTCCCTTGCAAATTTGTGATATCTATAAATGTAATCTGCTTTTTTTGTAAAAAAAATAAAAATAAATAAAGAGCAGTTATTGATTTACAGTTACTCTACTATGTTCTATTTTCAGGAAAGTTTCCCATCCGCTAAGTGATGCTTAAAAGTGTAGATTGCAATACGAGCTGTGCATGTTTGTGTTTGTACACAGGCTTCGTTACATTTTGTCATTTTTCAAATGGTTTAAGTGCACAATCAATGACAGAAGCAAATTGGGAGCAGCATTTTATAGTTTTAAAATAAATATGTTGAATTTATTTATTTTTTCCCCAAGATGAAAACAAAGCTTAATGCATAATACTGAGAACGGAGGGAAATAGTTGTTATAGAAACCTTTATTCACCACTGTTGCTTTTTTTTTGGCATCTGAGATGTAATTGCTGAAATAATTGGTTTGTACCTTGTGTTGCCCCCCCCCCCCCCCCCCGAGAAGATTTAGTTTCCATTAAATCAACTCATTTTCATTTTGTCCTACCGAGGCTTTAGTTTAACGTCTGTTTGCCTCTCTCATAGAAAGGTGAGCTCAGCAGTTAAGGGACTGGAGAGCAGACAAACACACAGATCTGGCTGCATTTACATATCAATCAGCACTAAAGCAAATACCCTGCTCCTGAGCCTACTTCACATATTTCATTTTCCATGGCATCCCTGAGCCTCGCCTCACAAGAGGCCAATTCTGTTCCGTTTAAATATTTGAATTTCAATTCATCTCGTCCATTTTTTATTACTTTTCGTACCGTGAAAGATGGAAAAATATGTAGATGACTGAATGCAATCCCTGAACATCCAGCTTGGGTTACATATAATCATTTTTAGTTGTGTACTGGCACCAAATGAGAGTGGAAAGACTGGTTCTAGGGCTGCTGGTAGAGTAGGCATCGAAGAGACTAGATATCTGCTTGTTAAAGGATAAAACTTAGGACATCCACATTGCTTCCCTGTATGAAATTATAAGGAGTCGAACTAAACACAACTACCTTTTTTTTGTATAATGAAAAAATTAAATTCTAAGCAATATATGTCCAGTATAAATTCATTAAAAATTGTCAAAGTTATTTGTAAAAAAGGATTGCTCTAGAAAGCAGCATCTCTTTATGTTCTCTTCTGCACCTCTACATCTGACAATGAAACGCTGTAGCCAGAAGGCAGCCAATTAATAGACCCAGAGGAGAACTGACTTCTGGCCCAACGTTTCAAGTGTCAGAACCGGAAATCTTAGTGATAAACAAATACTGACTTTAATCAGAGATACATTAACCGGTATGCAAACGAAAAATGCCAGATTTTGGCAGGAGATCCCCTTCTTTTTTAAACGTTATTAAATAACAATTGTAATTTGTGCATTAGTAGTTAAGAATTTTAAAATTCTAAAAACAAGCTGAAAGCGAAACCAGGTTTGATTCCGACTCCCTCTTTTTAAGGATTTAATAAGTTTTTCCTTTTACTTAAATGGTATTATTTGCTGGCTGCTTTTTTATTTTTAAAGGGAGACTGTGGAATTACTTGGGTTCAACAGGACTGTGCCCTTGGCATTAAGTAACAAGTGCCCAGGCAGCACAACTACAGGGTCTGGGGGTTCTAGCTAAGGGGGTGTTATATCAATATGGTGATTCCTACAGAGTTTACTGGATATAAAATAAAGTCACGGATATTTCCCCCACTTGATAGGGCAGCAGCCTCCTACTTGAAGTCTTGTTGAGATTCCTGAGTGATTCCATGTAAGCTCGGTGCTGCTGAATAAGGGCTGCACATTGCAAGGAGGTGCCCAGGGGAATGTGTGCATGAAGAGCCCAGTCCAGCAGCGTGGAGGGGGGTTCTCATCAGAAGCAGCTAACGCCAGGTCCTTTCAGATGTCCCTTAACAAAGGGCCCAACTTGGAGGTAAAGGCTGGGAATTCATCTGGGTTCTTAATCCTGAAAGTCTGAGGCTCAGGCTCAATAACCTTTTCAGAGAGCAACTTAGAACAACAGATATAGTTTATGTCTGGCAGTAATGGTTCACAGGTCACTGCACTTCCAGGGAGCCAAAATGCATCACAATGAAATAGGTACAGTGGGTATAAAAGCTTCAGTGCCCACTAGTCTGGCAGGGCTGTGTATCCATAGCTTTCCACTGAGTCACACACAAACACAACTAGCACACCACACGCAAAAGAGGTAGGCTAAGAGGCATCCTTGCACTGAACAGTTAAACTCTGCAATTACAACTGTTGCTAATGAGCTCATATAAGTGATGTCAGGTTAATAGGGAGTTGTGAAGATGGGGTCATCAGTAATGGGGGGTCTCACTGCTAAAGGCTCATTTACAAAACCTAAACAAATGATTAAACGTACAGGAAAATCGATCTCTATTGAATTTCATCAGAAACACACGCAGGTATAATTAGGGTGACTTTCATACACCAACATTATTCAGAACAGCAGGTTTGTATGTCTATCCTTCTCCTTGTCTGTTGTCTGTCTGTCTATGTCACTGCCTATTTTTGTTCCAGGAGTGAAGAAACACATTAAAAAAAAGTATTATAAAGAGATCAATGTTTCAATCTCATCTTGAACTCTGTTTTTCCTCCTTATATTATCCTTTAATCCATGTTAACCCTGCAACCATATGTTATGTTACTGATGAGAAATAAAACAAGGAGGTCAAAGGGCCAGTGCATGCAGAATACACATACACCTGATATGTGGTTTAATGTGTGTGTGTTACATGTGCTTATTTTGTATTGCCCATGTCATATTTCTCTTTCCTGCCTTTTTAGGATTTTTTTACTTTTTTCCCCTCATGTTGATTTTACACACACCATCATTTAGGGAAACGTATGCTGTGTTATGTTGTCATAATTATATTAATCACAACAGTTCTTCACTTTTACAATATTATTATTGTGGCTTGTGGTAAATTAAAGCCTTAATCAAGGAACTGCATTTCTCTTCCTCCCCCTCCTTCCTTCGAATTCACCTATCTTCAAAAATGCATATTAAGCTAGTTAAGTAATTAAACTGTGGAATCCATGAAAATAAATGAATCTACAAAGTGACCCCAGTTCTTGGTATTTGCAAGGTAAAATGTTCAGTTGCCTGGCAGTGTCTGTCTGTGAATGCTTTTCTGTGTGTGGTTCCTTTCTATGGAAAGACATATTCTCCTAAAACGAAAGAATCCATTAAAAAAAATTGTTTGAATAATGTACGATATCTAATAAAAGCTCAAGTTTTATCACTCAAGTAAAGTAATTTATACAAGTTATTTGTTACTATATATATATATATATATATATATATATATATATATATAGATATATATATATAAAGCTTGCTGCACTCACAGGGTTTATGTTTGTGTTGCAAAAAACAAAAAAAGATTTATTTAGCCTCAATGCTTCGATCCCACAAAGGGATCTTCATCAAGAGAGTATACAGACAAACAAACAACTGTTTGTTTGTCTGTATACTGCTCCTGAAGAAGATCCCTGTGGGGGATCGAAACGTTGAGGCTAAATAAATCTTTTTTGTTTTTTGCTACATAAACCCTGTGAGTGGAGCAAGCTTTCTTTCTATGCACCATTGCTTCATATATATCTATCTATCTATCTTTATTTATTTATTGAAACTATTTACCGCAGTATAAAGGGTTTACCTTATAAATACCTATATACAATCTAACAGAGGAACTATAGTTTCTTAATTGAAAATGAGATATTAATTATAGCTCACATTCATGTAAAAGAATATTACATTTGCATGGTTGCAGAATACAAAAATAGATGCTAAAAGCATTATTAAAATGTATAAATATATACACACAAACATATGCATATCTATCAGAATATGCAAATCCTAACACCATCTTTTCTTGCCATTTATAGCTTGTACAGGATCATTTTTTAAATAAGATATGAAATATTTATAAATGTATTTTATAATTCATGTATAAATAAATGTATTTAAATAATAAAAATAAAGTAAAAACTGGAAGCAAATATTTTCTTTAGTCTATCTGTCTATCTATCTATCTATCTATCTATCTATCTATCTATCATCTATTAATAAATAAAAGGAACTATATATATATATATATATATATATATATATATATATATAAATAATATATATTTGTCTATTATATATAAGCATCATTACCCTTTTTTCTGTTACACAGACATAGTTTTACATGTTAAAATGAAAGCATCTAAGAATGTGAGATATATTGGTGTACTGGTGGGCAGCAGTATATTTGGATGGCACAGGTAACTGCAGGGCGAGTTTCAGCATTCTCCTCCGCTGAACAGGAGCGAGGATTGCTGTGATCAGAGTGAATTCTGTACAATAGAAAATGTTATTATCTGGGGGATGCGTCTCTGATGGCAAAAGAAAGGGTTGTACAAAATGCAAGGAGCTGAGCAGATATGAGAGGGACCTGGCTACAGGGGTCTGCTGGCAGCATCTCTTTTCAATACATTTTAAACAAGAGGATCTGGTGAGTGATTGAGACTGAATACACATAATCAGTTGGCTCTTCTTATTTCCATTTAAAGCAGTCCCCATTTCAATCATGCAGAGCTGTAGTACAGAAAGCATCATTCTTTAGTCTGTGGGGTATACAGGCTATGACACTGGGAGCCAAGCACTAGTTTACCCATTACTCTGCTTTATCTTCTTCGCATTCTCATTTCTCCTCCTCTACTCATTTCCTTAGGTAACAGAGTTTGCGTGAAATCTTCTTAGAAAAATATAATTAAATTACCTTTGCAAGTATTTGGCTTGAGAGGGCAGGGAACTCCCTGGAGCTAGCGCCAAAAAGGATATGATTGCTAAAAGAAAAAAAAAAATAGAAGTAAAATGCTTGATTGTCCTTCTATCATCTCTTAAGGTTAACAGTCATTTAATCAAGAGCATTTCTCGGCCAATAATTTGGAGAAACTTGTTTGAAGAAACCATTTACAAAGACCTATAAATAGTCAAGGACATAAAAAAAAAATTACCGCTTTGCCTGAAATTCGTGGTTTAACTCTAGAGAGATGTGTGAGGTTCAGAACCTCTAAGGATTCTAACGGGGTATTTAGGAACGGCCTGTAAGTGGGGACCTTAGCTGCTCCCACCTACAATGCTTAATTCACAATATCTCCAATGAAAAAAAAAATAATTTTCATCTTTTTCAAAATTTAGATTTATTTCAAGGGACATTTCCATCCATTGGAGGGAGTGATGTGGTTAAGAGTCTATTCAAAGAGGCTCTTGTCTGAAGATTGTTTAGATTTCCTTCAAGCAGAACAGAACAGAATTTTCTTTTATCCTACGTTAGAAAGAAGAAAAGAAATGCAGCCTTTTCACATTAATCCGTATTCAGGTAAACAAAGAATAGAAAAACGTGTACATTTAGCATCGGAGGAGTCTCTTATTAAAATCTAAACCTAGAAAATACAAGTTTTATTTTATTTGATTGCTGAATGACAATTTAAATATACACATAAACAATAATAGGAATAAGAGCCAGGCCATACTAAATTCAGATGTCACAATGTCTAATGGGAAAAAACATTATTAAGGTTTAGTCCCATGAAGTCTTCCTTAGCCATAAATATTTATATGTGTGGGGTATATAATATGGATATATGTTTGTATGCATATTTCACTGTACAGTATTAAATATATATATATATATATATATATACAGTATATATAATTTGTATTATATTCATTATAGATATGATATTGTGAGACCAAACTTGCAGATTATAAATAACATGAAGGACACTAGTGAAAACTCCTAAGGGTTTATATGGATTTTTATTTTTAATCTTATAAATCTTTTTGTAACTTTTAAAGCACTTATTCACCCAACAGATCTCAATCACAGAGATCCCAATGACCAAAATGACTCATTAGTTATACAGATATAGGATCTATTATTCACAAGGCTTAGGATCTGGGATTTTGTGGATAAGGGATAATTTTGTAATTTGGATTTCCATATGTTAAGTCTGCTGAAAATCATTTAAACGTTACATTAAATAAACCCACCAATAGGAATTAATGAAGCTTAGTTACTATCAAGTTCAAGCTTCTGATTTATTATTACAGAGAAATGGGGAAACTTTAAACATTTGAATTATTTCCTTAAAAAGTAATCTATGAGAGATGGCCTTTCTGTAATTCTGAGATTTCTGGATAAGGGATCTATTAGCCACAGGGAGGCAATGAATATGCACAGAAGGGAGTATATGAAAAGGATACAAGCGGGTTGCCATCTGGCCAGTATTTTACCAGCCTGACTGGTAAAATTGATGGTTGACCACATTGTTATTAATAGGAAAAAAATCTAACTATATGGGAAGGCTGAAGTCGAGGGGAAGCCTGGATCTGATTTACCAAAGAACAAAGTTTAAGGAATATATAAATCATCTCTCATAATTACAGCAGGGACATAGGGACACATAGAGGCATTTACTACAGAATTTGTACTTTTTTACATAATAATAATAATACTATTGTTAAATACCAGATATTTAACCCATAAGGAAAGTAACATTTCACTTTCCCTTACCAATTTCTGTGATCACCATGAAGTGAAGACCAGTCAGGCCATCAGGAAAAAGTTTAGTGTGAACAAGCAGGTTCCCAATCCCACATGCAAGGGTGACATGGGTGGATAGAGGGAGCAGGATTAAAAAACTCAGACACTGAAGTCACAGGTGTTTTAGGGCAATACACAATGGGACCTGTATCTCTAGCTATGTCCGAGTGTATTTTAAAATTGCCTGCTACCTTAGTTTACACAATTCTGTTGAAATATAAGGCGTTGTTCCAACATAAATAGCACAAGATGTGGAATTATTATTCATGTCATTGGAATTGATTAAGCTCCATAGATATCCTACTGGATAGCTTGTCGCCAGTCCCTCAACTGACCTATGTCAGACAGACCACTGAGGGCTGAAAAAGGTGCTAGTGGGTAAGGAGAGATTTTTTTTTGCTTAAGTCTATGTGAAAGAGAAGAGGAGAAGCAGCTGGAGAGCAGAAAAAAGAAGGGGTGTGTTTGTGAGAGAGACATACATTGGGCATGTGTGTGTGTGATAGAAGAAAGAGGGTGTATGAGTGTGCCTGCACTTGAGATGAGAGAGAGTTTTAAAGGGTGGGTAAGTGTGTGTGTGCAAGAGAGAGAAAATAAGGAACAGAAAGAAAGAGTGAGTGTGTGAGGTTGGGAGGAGAAGAAAGGTAAATAGATGAATAAAAATGAAAGTAGGGACAGAAGGTGATAAAGGAAGAAGAGCAAGACGGAAGGAAGGGAGGCTGATAGAAGTGGTGGGTTAGGGAAGGAGGGGGGTACGATACAAAAGATGCCATTAATGCTAATTTGACTTCCTTTAATCCAGTTGCTAGATCAGAAACAGGTTTTCTGCTCCGGCTGCTGAGCTGCCTTAGTGGGGTCACCTACAAGATGAGAAATAAATGCTCGCTGCTGAATTTATATCTCTGCTTTCAAAAGGACAATTTCTAACACTCCAGGCAAGGCAATTTGACTCAAGCTACAAATGTAAATAAGTGTTTTCATGGAAGCCGCTTACAGTTTTTTTTTTCTTTTTAAAGCGGCATAAACTTTCCATAAATATTAATTCACAATTACAGTCATAATTTGAAGATTATAGTCTTTGTGGAATTGTCAGCCAATTAAAAAGTGACTAATTTACAGTTAGCAAGCGAATCCCAAAATCACAGAGCTGGAATCTGCAGATTGCAGCCCAATTTGCTTAATGAATACATTTATTGAATAGTAATGGAGTCCTATACACAGTATTATTATGCACAAACAAACAAAAAATTCTTTATGAAGCATTCAGGCTGCCGGCGCATCTCATTCTTTCCTCATAACTGCCATAAAAGCTCCAGCTCGGGTTGCATATAATTTGGGTACTTATCCTTGGATCACTGTTTCGTTATGGATACAGTTATTTGGGAAGCATATATTGAGTGCAGAATCGTTTATGTTCTTAGTAAGTTTCTTGGAAATTAATTTACTCGGAGGAATAAATAAAAAACACATGCAAGAAACAAGCAACTGTCAAGTACATTACAAACCCATCGACAATCACCCATAAACATTAACAGCTTTTTCTTGTTTTTCTGATCACTTCAGCTCTAACTGATGCTGTAGGATTTTTCTCTCTTTATTTAATTTGGAAAAAGAGTCCAGGAGCAACAGAAGCATAAAAAGGTTCATGGGGGTAAAAAAAAAAGGATTGTGATTGGCTATTTGGTAACCCCTATGTGAAGTGGTAGTCTAAAATATGCTCTTTTTGGCAGTACACCTGCTTTTAGGTAACCAAAACGTGCCTCCAAACCAGGTATTTAAAAATAAGCACCTACTTTTAGGTCACTGGGAGGAACATTCAAGGTTGCATCCTGTTACTTGCAAACCAATGGTTAGGGATCACTGGGGATCACTGGTCTAGAGTATTTGCTTCAAAATATCATCTTTAACCCAACACCATCTGCACTATTGCCTTTTTTACATACAATGGGCAGGTTACATTCCAAAGTGAGTAAATTGAGACCATAGCCTTAACCTTGGATGGCCACAACCAACTACCTAATATCCAGTTCATTTACATCAAATGGAGTAGGGGCAGATGTTTGTTTTCTTGGATTCTTGTGGAACTCAAACAGGGTAACCGTTATGATGATGTTTATAATTTACTTTAAACTTTTACAGTATATGGCCTCATAGGGGACTCTTACAAATGATTGGCCACAAAAGGAAGCTTGTACCTCTGAATTCTAAAAACCTTAAGACTGAGCTGTCTATATTTGTATGTACTTATATATATTACAATATTGGCTGTACCCAAAGGGAACAATGTAATATTGACTGCATTATTGTACATTTTGAAAATTGATTCTACACAGAGTTGGTGAGACATCAGGAAAAACAGGTGGGTCCTGCAGACCAAGGAATTCTCCCAGCTTTGCTTCCCTCTCCTTTCCATGACTGGGAAGTAAAACATACCCATGAGGGGATGGTAGGAGTCTGGGGTGGATTTGAGGAGTTCAACTGGAGTGGGGGACCCTGAGGTGAGAGCACCCCAGTTTGAAACTGATTCTGTATACTGCTTTAAAGTGGACCCGTCACCCCAAAAAAATATTCAAAATCCTACTTCGTCACATTAGTCAAGCAAAATGAACATTAATTACACTATATAAATTATTTTAATCTTGTTTTCTTCTGTCTGGGAATTCATAATTAAAGCAAGCAGGCAGGAGCCATTTTGTGGACACTGTTATTAAGGCAAGTCTTGCAGAATCTTGTTTGTGCACCAGAATGGGGGACCCAATGTCTATCCCCATGTCCTGGCTACACAATTAAATGGTTAAGAGAACTGGGGGAATGTGTGGGGAGCAGTGGCATCTAGGAAGTGCTGAATGGAAAGTGAAAATAATTATCTGTCCTGCCTCTATGCCTAAGGCATAGAGGAGGGGCAGACAAAATTTGATTGACAGCTGAGATTTTTAAATGAGCTTAAAACAGCTATGAATGCTTTAATAAAAAATTGAACTTGGATTTCATGTTTAATTCGAAAAGGACTTTTATTATACAGATTTTTGTGTCTGGGTGACGGGTCCACTTTAAGGCCTTCCCTAACAACATTCACTCAACAAGAAGGTATATAGTCTATTATTCTCTTTTGAATCTTAAACACACATTTAGTCTCCTAAAACCCTCTCACTTGCAAAACATCTATTTCTTGATTAAGCCTAGAGGTTTCAGTTCAGAAGTCTAGGATAACTCTCCTTGAATTCACTTTGAATTCTGATTCATATTGATTGATCAGAAATATGTTGCATATGGTAAAGCAGTGGCTCTCGAAGTGTGGAGCTGCTCCACCTGGGAGGGCCTGAAGTGGCAGTAGGGTGGCTCAGCTTGAGGGGAAGTTAGGGTGGTATAATGTTTGTTTGCACTTCTAGATACCCCTCGCGGGGGTATGAAGGTCAAATAAAGTGGGATTGGGGGATGAGTGTACTGGTGTACACTGATAACAGACTCAAACCTCACCTCAGATCTAGTACTGCAACCAATCAGATGTTTACTCAACAAATAGACCAGTAAAGTCTACCTGCTGACCTTTTGGTTTACAAAATAGAGCTTATTTTCATTAGCTACCCACACAGTGCTTTATTGTCTGATATTGTGGCTAGAATAACGGGCTAAAATTATTACAATGATGCCAGTCTTCTACATCAGGGGTCCCAAACCACAGGGCCGCGGACATACCTGAACTGGGACACTGAGCGTTTGACGCCGACAAACCAAATTTGATGAAGACGCACTGAATTTGAGGCGGATGCACTGAATTTGATGCTCAGTTGAGGCCCACCCCCCCGATACTTACAAAAAAATCTGGCTTTACACTGGTCCCTGGGGCAAAAAAGGTAGGGGAGCGCTGTTCTACATTATCTGCAGAGTGCCAGAGTGGCTTGCCTTAATTCTATGAAGAATAATGGGGTCTCTGAAATCAACTGCAGAATTAGGCAACAATACACACAAATAATTTGAAACAATATGGATATCCATCCTTTCTGTTTTTCAAACTACAACTAGCGACCACAATTTGGCCAGTTAAAGGGTTAATAAGCTAGCAGATGTGAGCAATTTGATGCAGCTGGGAAGCCTACCTCCGATATTCCCTATTTGCAGAAGATTAGCTTATATGTAATAATATGTCTGTGTATGCTGAAGGAAGCCTTTTGTCAGTACCAAGCATTCTTGAATCTCATTGCTGTATTAGCCTCTATACCTTCTGCCTGGGAAAGCAAGTTCATGGCAAGTATCCATTCTGTAATACAGTTCTTCAGTACATTATCAGTGATTCTGTCAATCTCCAATATCACAATGTGACCTTTTGCTCTCGATATTTCCCTTTTCCAAGAGATTCTTTGTTCTGTGTGTTGTTGAACCCTTTATTTTTTTTGTATAGTTTTCATTGCTTCCTTTCTCCTTGTATGCAAGCAAATTGATTTAGACTGTTTTGATCTAGGCAGTGGAAATGACTGTGACTATACCTAATTGCACTATCACTTCTAGTTAATTAGCTAAGGTAACATTCAGCAATAGGAATGAAATCTCATAGGAGGGAGCCTTGTTATTCCATGAGAAAAACACATCTGCGGCACCGTTATTTAACATGGAATAAATGTCATTTACTTTTATTGTTGTTGGAATATGGAAAATAACAGTAATTGTATGGTTAGCGAATTCGTACAAGACATACAAAACATTTTGTTTTGATGCTGAAATCACAGTTATTTTTCCTAATATGCACATCTTTTAATTATATGACATTAAAAGGGATACTGTCGTGGGAAAACATGTTTTTTACAAAATGCATCAGTTAATAGTGCTACTCCAGTAGAATCCTGCATTGAAATCCGTTTTTCAAAAGAACAAACTGATTTTTTTATATTTAATTTTAAAATTTGCCGTGGGGCTAGACATTTTGACATTTTCCCAGCTGCCCCTGGTCATGTGACCTGTGCTCTGATAAACTTCCGGCACACTTTACTGCTGCACTGCAAGCTGGAGTGATGTCATTACCCCTCCCTCCTACAAGCTGACTGACCTTTGATGTCAGACTTTATTTTTCTTTACTCCCTGGGTCTGGAGAGTCCATATGTACTCAAAGAATAACAATCATAGGAGGGTGCATAACCCCATACACAGAAAACCTGATTTTGACATGGTCTTGTTAAAGGCTCATTCCCCAAACTACTTTCATATGATAATATGCCATATCTTGGTACTGTATTGATGTTTCTTATTTATTGGTGTCCCATGCTGCATGTCCCCAACCAAAAGGCTTGAAAGCCTTCAAAAATATTGTGTGTTGTAATAAAGCATTTAGATTTCACTAGATGCTTTTTAAAGTAATCTTCCTTCTTCTTATATAACAAGATGCAAAAAAGAGTAAGGAATATTTAGCCTGCTCTGTCTGATGTATTTGGGTATGTGAAGAAACAAATGTTAAATTTGAGGGTGTAGTTGCCATTCAATGGGTTGTTCACCTTTTAGTATTATATAGAGAGTGATATTCTGAGACAATTTGCAATTGGTTTTCTTTTTTTTTTTTTTTTTTTTTTTTTTTTTTTTTTTTTTATTATTTATGGTTTTTTAGTTATTTAGCTTTTTATTCAGCAGCTCTCCAGTTTGCAATTTCAGCAAATTGGCTGCTAAGGTCCACATAACCCTAGCAACCATGCATTTGTTTGAATAAAAGACTGGAATATGAATACTTGAATAGGAGAGGGGCTGAATAGAAAGACTAGTAATAAAAAGTAGAAATTACAATAAATTTGTAGCCTTACCCATTTGAAAACTGGAAAGAGTCAGAAGAAGACAAAAAACAAAAAACTATAAAAACATAATGAAGACCAGTTGAAAAGTTGCTTATAATCGGCCATTCTATAACATATTAAAGGTTAACTTAAAGCTGAACCACCTTTTTAAATATGTCTCTGTTCTGTACTTATATGTGCTAACAAAATGACACTTTAATATTTGTTACATTTGTTACATTGCCTAAAACATGAACAGGTGCAAGTTTATGGGGCAAATTTGTCAAGGGTAGAAAAAACGTAGAAATTCGAGCATCAAATTTTTTTAGAAGTGTTTTTTCGATTGGAAACATGAATAGGCCCGTTTCCCATCGAATTAAAACCGTTCGATTCGAACAATTTCCTCCACAAAAATTTGATTTCTCAAAAATTTCAAAAAGGCTCCATAAAAGTTATAGGAGGTACCCCATAGGCTAAAACAGCAATTTTAATGGAAATATAAGAAATGACAATGTTATTATCAGATGATGTTGTCAGATATCACATGACATAGCACACAGTGATGAGTAAAACTGCCCATTTTGCAAATAAATTTGCATAACTGTGGAAAAAATTTGCAAAATTTCACCAAATACACTGGAGTCAATTGGGTTTTTTTCTCCTGTTTTTCCCTGAGCTAAAAACACAATATTTTCCCCAGCAATACAAAACATATTAACAAAATTCTATTTCAGTTTCTTGAATTTTTCCATAACTAAAGGGTAAGTCTTGTGTGGCTCCTAATTTATTAATTGGGAAATTGCAAACCTAGCTTCTACTGCACTGGTGGGTCAGCACCATAGCTTGTACCATCAGTGACAGGTAACCATGCATATTTTTCACTACTTATTTATTTTTTATCCCTTTAAACAGATGTATTACAACTTATTAATCCTACACACAGAAAAAGAATACAAAATTAGCAGCTTTTTCTTTAACGCCACGTCAAGAACAAACAAACGGGAAAAAAAAAGAAAAGAAAACAAGTCAAAATTCTTAACAAGCTCAATAAAAATACTTCATTATACTTACAATAATTCAATTTTAATTACAGAACTGGAGGAGTATCTCAAAATCTGCATGAACCACTTGTATATTGTATCGTTTGTAAATTGTTAAGAAGGCCCATGAGCAGTCATGCAGCGCCTGCAACTGCAAGTAAAATGAATGAAGTATCATTAATAATTGGCTCCTGGCAAATATTGATAAAGAGGCTGTTTACAGATCCTAAGCATCAACTGGGAAATTGCTCTATATCAGATGATGAGGATTTTGTGTTAATATTTTAAGGCGGCACAACTTGTGGAATATTAATGCCAAAATACTTTTTTTTTTTCGACACAGCAGTGTAATATTATGCTTTACAATTAGCATGATAAAAGCCAATTGAATCTGGTAAGTTATCTGTATGCTAGAGTTTCCCTTTATTCATACTCCACGAAGGAAGACTGAAGATAAACGTTAAAGCATATTCTCTATTTAAATTATGTTTAAATAGACTTATGGTATGGAGATCCAAGTTACTGAAAGATCCCTTATCTGGAAAACGCCCAGGTCCCAAATAGAGCCTATAACTGGTATAATAAAATAATAATACAAGCTTCAATTTTTAAATCCAACACCTTGTTTCTGTTTTTTCCAATTATGGGATCCGTTATCTGGAACCCGTTATCCAGAAAGCTTTGAGTTTCAGGACGGCTGTCTCCCATATACTCCATTTTATTGAAGTAATCCAAAATATTTTTTTCATTTCCTTTTTATCTGTAATAATAAAATAGTACCTTGTACTTAATCCAAACGAAGATACAATTAATCCTTATTAGAAGCAAAGTAATCCTATTTGGGTTTATTTAATATTTACATTATTTTCTAGCAGACTTAAGGCACAAAGATCCAAACTATGAAAAGATCCATTATCTGTAAAACACAAGGTCCTTAGCCTTCTGGCTAACAGGTCTTATACCTGTAAAATACATAGCCTCCATAATCCTTCCCTTTTGGTTTCTTTGCATCCTCTGTTAATATAATTCTAGTTTACTATTTGATATCCAATGTTCCCCCTAATTTCTTATAAACTGTGTCTGTACATAAAAATATTTTTTTGTTACAACAGGTAGTTTTTTAGTGAAGCTGATAAAACATGATTTATGATCACAGTACAAATAAAACATAAAGATTAACAGTCTAGGTAAGAATACATATGGGGGAAGTGTAGCCTCAGCTCTTGTCCCATGTTCATTCTATTTGGCTAGGTAAAGTAGATAAAGAGGCACAACATCTCCATAACCCCTGCTATCTTGAAGGTTGGAAGGAGGCAATACATTTGCTCTTCCACTAGATCATCTTCAGGCTAAATAAAAAAATACATGAAGACCTACCGTAAATGTGTCTTAACTTCTTAATACAATATTCTGTTTCTTTTGGATTGCTCTAGTTAGACTATAAGGTGTATGCATATATATGTGCATATAAATTTGTTCTTTAGCTACAGATATAAATATAACATAGATAACCAAAGTCATCAGGAGCATGATGTGCGATGTTATATATTGGTTCCATGCATAATTCCATACTTTATTACAATCCTCAGACCTGCTGCCTACTCAATGACTGGGATGTGAACTTCCTATTGATACATAGGGGCAGATTCACTAAAGCACGAAGCGTCTAACCCTAGCACTAATTCGCCAGCGTGACGTCATTTCGCAACTTCGCAAATTCACTAACACAGACTCTGGCGAATTTTCGCTAGCGAAGTAGATAGACTTGCGCAACTTCGCACCCTTACGCCAGGCGAAGTTGCGCACTGACGAAGGATTGTAACTTCACAAATTCACAAAGATGAACATTTTCCTAAACGTTAGCACTTACGCTAGACATTACTTCGCCTGGTCAGACCAGGCAAAGTTCAATACAATAGATAGGAGGTTAAAAAAAAAATGTCAAATTGTCCCAAAAAAACGCTGGTGTATTTTAGCATAGGAGGGTGATAGTCTGAAAAAGATCGATCATTTTTTTTGGGGGGTTACCCCCAACATGTGCCCCCTGTATAGTTGTGTTGCCATATGTTAGGAAATGTTGGGGGCAACACAATTATACAGGGGGCACATGTAGGGCAATAGGACAACTTTGTTTAATTTATTAAAGGTTTCCTGGGCTTGTGTAGTGGAATGTAGTGGCTGTAACATATACTTCTATTATAAGTTAAAGTTCCCGCCGTATGCAAATTAGGCTTCGCTAGCATAACATCGCTCTGACTAGCGAAATAAAACTAGCGCAACTACGCTACCATTCGCCGACTTGAGCGTAAATTCGCACTTTAGTGGATTTTCGTAGTGCTGGTGAAAACGCTAGCGAAGCCTACGCTGGCGAATTTTCGAATCTGCCCCATAGAATTGGCTATATTCTTAGTCCCAGCTGGAAATCACTTGAGCTCCACAATGTTATCATTTGACCCAAATGTTATGCTTCTCATTCCTCTTGCTTTTAGCCCTTCTATGTCTACCATCTTTCTTAATTTGCACAATTCTGCTTGCCTTGCTCAGCAACCTACTCTTTCTTTCTGCCCTGTTCTTTGTTCCCCCTCCACTGCCACTACTAACTTTTATTCTGGTTTGCTTATTTGTTGTTCACTCCATCCTTGTTGTCTCAGTCCTTTCCCGTAGGTACATTTCAGACCTTCCCCACCTGTATATTGCAGTGTCTCACATCTGCCATTTCATCGACTCCCCCCTGCCATTTGTTACAGCCATTATTTTGGATTCCTTATCCTTGCAGGTCAGTTCTCCAGGTTTCATAAAAGCTTATCCGTTCTCTGTACCCTAACTTCTACCACATCAGCTGCAACCCAAGCTGCATAAGGGTTGTGAAAATATATTATATATTATACAGATCCACTGACTCCTCTTTACAAGGTTGTGCGATTTGTAGACTTTCCCATGGTTTAATTATACACAATAAATGCCAAATAAAATCTTTACAAATAATATGATCAATTTAACGAAAGGCAAAGGTGAATCCCCTAACAAATATATCAAAATGTAAAATGATTATGCATGGGGTTGGAAAAGCAGACACACATAGAACATTCTAGTTCTAATTACACTAACCTGTCAGTGCTCTGTTTGTTAGTGAAACAGAACCTTTAAATGAGGCTTCCATATTCAATGAATGAAGAGCTCCTGTATATTTCTCTTGTAATTAGTTAATCATCTCCGAGGAGCTAATGTATTCCGTGTCACTAAGATTTGCACTTAATCACAGAGAGCTTAGTTATGAGAAAATAAATACAACAGCCTGACCCTCCTTTATCATTTCAGAGACTGACAAAACCCCCAACTTTTACAAATTAGATTAGAGATAATGCGCTAGGCACTATCCATAACTTACTGTGCGAGAGTAATTAAGCGTGTATTTACCCACAGTTCCATTGCAACAAACCTATTGGTGCACCCACTGAAAACAGCAAAATTGTTTTATTTATACACTACATATTATATATTATTTATATATTAAAATAAATTTATTATAGGTCTTCTTGCTTATTCTTTCGTTAGTGGAAGTTCTGGCATCCTAATCAAATGGAGCTGATTGCTTCACTTGTTGATCCTCCAATAAGGACATGCTCAGAGAACACCCAACATAGCATATCAAGATCAAAAAGAATGATCAAAATTTGCATATTATTCACATTGTTTGTAGTTTTGTAAAAAAAATAACCTGAATATACTGGATACACCATTATACATTTGGCTTTATCACTATTTTTTACTGTCTGAGATTCTGAAAAGTATGTGATTACACAGTCAAATAATTTAATAGGAACTTCCCTCCTGTATTTTATAATTCCTATTTAGTTTTCTATAACTGTTATATAAAACATATGTATATGTGTGTGTGTAATTTATTTAAAACATTTTAATACAATTTAAAATGCACAATTTCTAAGGGATTAATGTGCAGCTTCTGATTAAATGCTTTGTTATAAAGGATTTGAATAAAAAGGCTTTATGAAACTGGAAAAAATAAGATGGAAGACCAAATCATACACAAGTTGGATTTGTTTACTAGAGTCAATGGATATGATTAACATTATGTAATTACACACTGTTAAGATTCGTTGATGACACATTTGTAAAAACTATATTTTCTTTACTTTCTGCTAATAAGGCTTATTGGGAATAGGTGTAAAGCAATAAAATAATGTATACATTTATATATATTTAGTCCAAATGGTGAACATCCCTGTTTATTTCAGGCAAATTCATCAAAACTAATCAAAGATTGTCAGTTTTGATGCATTTGCCATTTTCCCATATATATATATATATATATATA
>CM044445.1:93211842-93283628 GCA_024363595.1 Xenopus borealis | reverse complement strand
TATATATATATATATATATACCTAAATATTACTTTTTCCATGAACATTAGCAAAAAAAATTGCACGTTATATAGTGCGATTTTTTTTTTTAAATTGTTTAAACGTATATATACACATTTTTATCATTATGTATTTATAATGTGCCAACATATTCTGTAGCGCCATACAATAAATGCATATATTTATAAACTGTTAAGGGAACTGTTATGTGTTAAGCTCAGAAATATGGCAATGATGTGCCCCATTAAAACACATAATTATTTGTCATTTTTCACTGGTTCTCATTATTATTATCTGCATTCCATTGCATTGAGTCATATAATATAAAGCAATAGGCAGCTCTACTTTATATGCCTCTACATCCTCACAGTATAAAGCAGTATTTTATGAAGAAAGAAGAATTCCATTAAGAGTAATTGGATTTTCCCACAGATAAATGTGTCCTAATACTGTCACTTTGTGTTTCCCACCTGTGTTAGCAATTAGCCATCAGCACCCCCCTGGACTAAGAGAAGGAGACGTCTGCTTTTTTGGTATTTTTATCCGGCACCCAAGTGTGAAAATGCTGCAGCTGAATAGTGAAAAAAGCAGTACCCTGAGTATTAGTAAATGAAGACGCCAGCAAATTTGATATTAATATATTGCCATTGGTTGATCGCTGATTGGCAGAAGTTGAATGAACTGCTGCTCTTTCCAACACATCAAGGGGTTAATCAGTTACAGAAATCCAAGCTGTAAAGTTTTCTAATAGTGAGTGATTTCTTTTCTATTAGGCTTTTGAACATCTTTGTTAGAGGGTTTTGTTGAGCGTGTATGGATCCTATTTGCATCTCTTAAGCTCCCTGTGTGGTCTTTGTGTGGAGCTTGTAACTGTTAAAAATGACTTGTTAGGAAGTGTGTATACTCTCTTCTCTTCTCTTGGCCCCCTCTTCCCAGAGGATTGGTGCAGTCCAGCAAGCTTTAACTGGAGAAACCACCTGAGACCCTGTACTCAATTAGCAGTTAATCTCACTGCAATGACCACTGCATTACAATGCAGCTTCCTTGTTTACCCAATTAAAACAAGAAAAAAAGCACTAAAATCTTTTTTTTTTTTTTTTACTTTTAATTCACTTTCTCCTTTTTGTTTCTCAGCCTGAAGAATTTCAGCCTTAAGCTCCTATGGCAATTTTAATTCCTCTACGTACACAGTCCGACTCAGTAAACATAAATTTGGCTCATTTAAAAGTTTAAGCTCCCAGACAAAGTTGTTAGCTGGAATCTTAAAATTCTACATTGTACCACAATACACCATCCAGTCCCAAAGTGTGAATAATCAACACAGGGATCATAATAAGCTTTAAGTTGTACCCCTTGCAGTTGTGCTGTTTGTCTGTATTCTTGAGCTGGATTGTTCATCATAGGTTTATTATTACATTGCAGGTACAACACTAGCAACAATAATGCAAACCTATTTACCTCTACTGCACAGAGAAATCTGTCTCAATAAGGGTTTTTTCGGGACAGTCTATTTTTGTTTAGTGTCTAGGAAAATGATATAGTGTTGAGGGTGATTAATTTGAACAAAATGTATTTAAAGCAACTGTAGCAGTTATAGTAGAGAGATATGGTGCCTATAATCTTTGGGTAGGGATTGTGACTGTGGGATAGCAGGTATAGTAGTGGGAGATGGTGTCTATAGTAATCAGTGGGATAATAGCTTTTAGGAAGGGAGTGTGGCTATGGGATAGAAGGCAGAGTAGGGAGAGATGGCTCCTATAGTAAAAGTGGGGATACTAGTATCTTGGAAAGGACTGTGGCTGTGGGATAGCAGGTATAGTAGGAAGATGCATATAGTATAAATGAGAAGAGCCAGAAATACCCTGTAAACTATATGGTGAATAAAGAATCCCCTCTTGTAAAATATAAGGATATTATAAATTACTGAGCTTATAGTAGCAGTGGGACATTCATCTCTGGAAAGGGACTGTGGCTGTGGGATAGCAGGTATAATAGAGAGATGCATATAGTATAAATGAGAAGAGCCAGAAATATCCTGTAAACTATATGGTGAATAAAGAATCCCCTCTTGTAAAATATAAGGATATTATAAATTACTGAGGAGTTCCATTACCATATAAAAACCACTATATTTTGCAACAGGGGTTACTTTATGTATTATAATACACAAGTTTTAGTGAGTCATGCGACAGAAAGGATACCACTAAGCTCCTATTATAACCAATGATATAACTAAGCACTGTTTATAAGCATATCATTTACAGGATATTCAGGGCTCTTGTGTATTATATACTTATTGACGATGCTTAGTGATATCATCAGTCATTGGTGACTTATAACATCCTTATATTTACAATAGAGGGTACATTATTCTCTGTATATTCACTCTAAAATAGAACTGCCAATTTAAGTTTAGTCAGAGTATACTGTTGGCAGTGTTACTGCTCTGGCCCTTGTACGTAGTGCAGATGCAACATTATTAGAATCTGCCAGTGTACTGAGGCACATTTATAAATCAGCAAATACACAGCATGCTGGGAAAATGCTAAACAATGAGAAAACAAAAATATAAGATTGGTTACCTTCGTAAACTCACTCAAACACACACTCACTAAGTGCATGGAGGGGTCGGTGTGTTTACAGTATGTATGGATGCTGGGTTGAACTTGATGGACTTTGGTCTTTTTTCAACCCATTTTAACTGTGTAACTATGTAAACATGAATATGCTCTTTGGTTTTTTTTCTATTATACATTTTTTGGGGGATATTAAGAATATGATGAATTCTACACCAAACCATATGAAAAAGCGGTGCATTGGTATTGTGGATTTAAACATGAATAAAATAAATATGGTTAACATTATTTCAGCTTCATGAATGGAATGTAATGTGTTGCTCACAGTATCATTTGGGGAATAGAGATGTATCTGTGTCTGTAGGAAATGTCATGAAGTGAGCTCCTACCATTTTAATTCAATTAAATGTATGTCACTTGCTTTGTATTTGTGTGGCCTTTCTCCTGCGGAGCCATGGACAACCTGTCAATTCTCCGACACACTGAGCTGGGACAAGATTGTAGTTGCACATACCACACTACTACTACTGCTTCACACAAGTGGTTCTATTGGTCAGATCTTTTCAGTTGGAAAGTATTCATCTTGGATGGACAAAAAAGTTGGTAATTTTCAAAAACAAAGGTTTTCAAAACAAGTGTCTTGGCTACATGGCGCTGCCTACACGAAGAGTAAATGGCGCCTGAAAAAAAATCTTATCAGATCTAATTTTAATTCTAACTGAATATTTTAATAGAAAAACTATTTTAAGTGAATCTAGACTTAAGTAAAAAGCATATCAAGTCAAGTAATTTCAGTGTTAGACTTTGGAATTGACTGTGTTGTTAAACATTACTTTCTATTCCCGTGCATAGTGAAAAGGGAAACATAAACAGAAATAACTTATAACTGTTGCAACTGTTTCCATGCCATTAATAATTGAGCTCTTCCATTTCATTAAGTCCCCCATTTTTAATGAAACTGATACATTTTACCTTTACCATACCTGCTCCTGAGATCCTCCTAAGAAAAAGCTGATATCTGGAGACAATATAGTGGTATTGCCATGCTATTATTATGCTTTATCTTCTCTGTCATGGCTGTTGGCCTGGAACAGCAAAACAGAATGCCAGTAAGCACAGGCCATTTATTCTTTACCTGCCTTATTATACTGAAGTTCCCCTGCTTAAGGGCATAGCACAATTTTGGACATTGGGGGCCCACCAATGAGATCTTTACTCACTTAAGGCAGCCTTGCTTGGTGGATGATCCCACTTTATTTGCTACAATTTTGGTGATGCCTGCAAGGCAACAATTACTGTAGACCAGGGATCCCCAACCTTTTGAACCCGAGAGCAACATTCAGAGGTAAAAGGAGTTGAGGAGCAACACTAGGATGAAAAATGTTCTTGGGGTGCAAATAAGTGCTGTGATTTGCCCCTGTGTACATTGAGTACATGGCAGCTCAGAAACAAACACAATAGCATCATAACTTAATAATCAGACCTTCTATGACAGGCATACTTCATTTTCTGCTTGATGATTTGTGACGACCCCTAAGCTTAGCTTCTCAACAGCTGCTGAGAGCCCACTGAGCATGTGCAAAAATCCAACATGGGAAAATCCTGCCACAACTTTGCAGGGCTGGATATTATTATTATTAACATGTATTTCTATAGCGCCAACATATTTCGTAGCGCTGATAATTTCTACTATTGAGATGCTGAACCTTTAGGATGGTTCAACAAGTTCTTTATATAAAATATGACATTTCTGGCCATATTCAGTTTTAGGGTTTAGTTCTCCTTTAACAATTTTCCTAAACACTGTTAAATATGTTGCAGATAGTAGAGGTGTAACTTAATCAGTAGAGGTGTAACTTAATAAGGTACATTTGACCTATAAGCTATATGTTGTATATAAACCAGAGAACACCACAGCTTCATTATAATCAGCTTGAAAAATGTTCTTAAAGCTTGCTATGATTATATTAGTTAGCCAATAAAGGTATCACCTTTATACCACTTTGTTATTTTTTATTTCAAAAGGGTTGCCCCATAATATTAATTAGGTATAGGGATGATCTTTATACCATTTCAGATATCAGCATTATAAATTAACAAATTACATTCATATTTTACCTCTATTTATTTCTCAGCTAATCAAACACCATTACATTTATTTTTGGAGGAATTTATTAATTTAGTAACCCATTTTTATATACTACCTCCTAAGCACATAAAGATATTAAAGGGACAAGTATATCTATAAAAAGGACACTACTGCACGAGTACCAATTAGCAGACCTCTTGTTTAATACTCATGAAACCATATGGTTTCAAGCTTCCTTCTCGAAATCAACAGTTGACTTTATAGTCACTTATTTCCTATTCTAAAAAAACCTTCCTACATGAATTGTTTTGCATCTTGTAACATATGAAAAGGTTTCTTTCGTATTCCTCTCTGCCTTCTTTCTATGCACATCAAGGTCTCTTGAGTCTTTCTTGATATGCCTTTTTACTCAATTACTATGTAAAGGAAGTATATGAAAAGAACCATTTAGATATTGATATTTAGGTCATATTTACTGACACAAGAACTTGTTGAAGGATCATCTGTCTGTATAAAGCCAGAGACCTCTACACCATTTAGACACCAGAAACCCATTAGGATCAAAGTATAATACTTTCATTAAAAACATTTTTAACTTGTGGAGGGTGGTAGAAAATAAAAACTGAATTGGTTATTGCAAAATTAGTATTTCAAGTCTACCTTTTTGTGATTGTTTATCTTAGTATTTTTATTTATTTATTTATATACAGGTACATTCACATAGGTTATCCATGAATATGGCTGCATTTAATATTGCATTCAGACATAACATTGCATGGCCATTGCCTGAATAAGTTTGTCAACTGATAAAAAAGTGCATGTTTTCTTAGCATTTCAATAAAGTTCACTATGCCTGTCATCACTTCTCCTGTTAAGCATTAAAGGGCACATAGTTTTGTTGACATACATGTTGAACCTGGCACAGAGGACTACTGGAAAAATATTGTTTGCACACATTTAAGATCAAGGCAGTACATTGGCAGTACAGTGCATCTTCTGGATATTCTGGATAATATTTTACACAAGCAGAGTTATACTCAAATTGAAATTACAATATGAAGCCACCACTTAATAGATTAGCAGAAGAGAAATTGCTCTTTGTTTATTTGCATGTATATTCTGTATGAGTTTGGGAATTGCCTTTTGCTTGATTGAGTGATTCCCTATAAGCAGATGCTGAAGAGCACTTCATCATCTGGACACAAATGTGTGGTGCTGGAGTATGGCAAGTACCACTTCTAAGGTAACCAATATAATAACTGCTACTCATTTGAACAGAAGAAGAAACTTAGTGCATGCATTAGTTTATGACAGGGATTCACAAACTTTTTTTTAAACTGTGAACCACATTCAATTGTAAAAAGATTTGGGGAGCAACACAGGCATGTGTTGGGGGTACCAAACAAGGGCTGTGATTGGTTATTTGGTAGCCTCTATGTGGGCTGGCAGTTTAAAGGAGGCTCTTTTTGGCAGTATATCTGTTTTTAATCCAAAACTTGCCTCCAAGTGAGGAGCTCAAAAATAAGCACCTGCTTTGAGGCCACTGGGAGCAACAACCAAGGGGTTGGTGAGCAACATGTTGCCCATGAGCCGATCTTCTAACTCTGGGTTGCTGAAATGGCATTCCATGTTGGTTCTGAAGATACTGAGTCAAAATTACCCCAAATGTCATGACTGGTCAGCCTAATGCTTTTTCTGGTTAGGCCTCTTTAGAAATTCAAATAACAATAAGAACTGAGAGAGAGCCTATAGCAGAGCTTACTGCCAAAATGTGTTTATTCATACAACATGTTTTGAGTCGCACACCCTTTATCAAGTGTCTCTTTAAAGATTTAGCAACATATAGATCTGCAAAATGAAAAACTTTCACTAGCTTTGAAACACCAACAATCTTGGCTGCGAAATCTTCTGCTATGAAAATACTAGTCTAGGCCAAGTAACACAGTCATGATTTTATTGATGGACATTCCCATAAAGTGAGCAAGAAATAAATGTGTATTAGCTGAGTTCTATACAGTATGTTGATGGAAGATTTTACTGTGTTTAAGATTCTTTACATTTTCATTAAGGTTAACATTTCATTACTGGTCTCAGTATGGACATTTGCACTAGTCTCTGTGAATTGTTACCTGAAATATGAACCTTCAGGGAACCTGAAAACATACTGCATTTGTTTTTTCTTTTATTGCTAATTAATATTGATGTTTTGACAACCAAGCCTTTAGTCTGAAGAGAGCATGGCGGTGTATTACCTCCCAAGATATCGTAGCGGTATACTGCTGAATTGATGTAGTAATTGTGGCAAGGAAAGTACACAGAGGCTTATTTTCTTGTTCACGCGGTGCTCCATTGGTCCTATTATCCAGACCAGGGCTGCTTTGTACTGTTGCTGAGCAGCAGTCTTTAATTAAGCCTCAACTAGACATATGTGTCGTTTGTTCACTCTTGAACCATGTGTATTTGGGTTCTGGATGTAAAACAGCATAGAGAGAAAGGATACGTGAAAAGTTTATAAATTGTTGGTGTTTTGAAAGTTCTGGGCATTAATACAAGAAAACCAGGACTTTTAAATAACAAGAAACTGAGTACAAAGTATATTTAGTGGAACATCATAGAGCAACTGAGTTAGAATAGTAAATTGCTGATATGGCCAGAAACATCAAGATGTAAACTGGTAAACCGTCATTGCAAATGGCCTGCATAGTTATTATTGCAGAATGAAATCTAATATTATTCTCTACAAAAAAAAATTAAAAACTTGCAATATTTTTGCCATATGTTTAGACTAAATTAGCAACTCTAAATCTATTTTATACCTCGAATAAACTCACAACTTGAATGGTATGTTATTTCGGGAGAAACCCGATTATGCAAGTTCAAACTCAAGAACTTGAACCTTAATAAATCTGCCCCTAAATGTATTTGTCTTTTAGTTGGCATAGAGGTCCCCATACATATGCTTTCTGGCATTTCTCTGTGAGATAGGCACCTAGGTGGTTGTGCCAGCTATGGAGTTCCATTTACACTCCTCTTTAGATCATCATGCCCACACTTAAATCAGAAAATAACACCATACAGCATATAGGCCACAAGGCTACACACCCTTTGGGATTGTTTTAACAGCAGAAAGGCTATAGCTGGTAATAAGTGTCAAGGTTCAGGCAAGCTACCACAAAAGATGGTTCCTCTGTTTTAACTAATTTTTGTTTTTACTTTGTTTCCCAACAAATATTTAGCAACCCCTGTTAGTACAGGTATGGGATCTGTTATCCGGAAACCAGTTATCCAGAAAGCTCTGAATTACAGAAAGGTTGTCTCCCATAGACATCATTTTATCCAAACAATTCAAATTTTTAAAAATTATTTCCTTTTTCTCTCTAATAAAAAGTTCCAAATTAAGATATAATTAATCCTCATTGAAAGCAAAACTAGTCTATTGTTTTTTCTTTAATGTTTACCTGATTTTCTGGTAGACGTAAGGAATCGATCCAAATTACAGAAAGATCCGTTATCCATTCTGATTAACAGGCCTCATACCTATATAGGTTATTTTGTGCACTATGTCGGGCCACAATTGCTCTAATGAGGCAAATTTTCCACAGATTACAAAGAAATGCATCATATATTTGGCCAGTTTTAACAGGAACTTGGCAGAAAGCTTGCTCAATTTACCCAGCAATTGAATAAAATAGCTGTCAGATATGACAGTCACCTTGTTTTACACAAAAATAAGAGCCATAAAAAACCTGTATTGATGCATCTGTGATTCCCTACGTTTGCTAGTCTAATGGTGTTGCAACTGTAGTCATTATTCGAACCAAACGACAAACTGAATAACTGTACACAGTTTACAATGAATGATCGTATTGTCATGTCATGTCTCAAATTTTTATCTGTATTGTTATTTACAATAAAACAAGTGGATTTAAAAAAAGAAATATTGCTCATTGTTTATCTCTGCCTCTGTCTCTGTGTAATTATCATGTTGTAAATAGGCCCCTCTATAAATATTTTGCATCATGCCACTTACAATATAAAGGCACATTTATCAATAATGGCATTAAGTGGATGCGCAGCTTTTCATATTCTCGAAATAAGGAAAGCTGACATTATAATTAATGCACTAGAAGTTGAAATTAGAGATATTAGCTAAACAATTTACCACTTCCAGGGATATTACTATCAACTGTTAACTAAAGAGAGTATTTGTTCTAATAATTTTCCAGTGCTATTCAGCCACTTCTACGCTCACAAACAGCAGAAATCTGAGGCACACGATTTAGAAAATAAACTGTCGTAGTTACCAGTAATAAAGACCAAGATGAATGGCATGCCTTGAGGTTTACAAACAAAACTGTCAACACATTAAGGGGCAAATTTACTATTATACACCAAAATTAGCTCGACCAAACTCGAAATTCGATAAGTATTCGACCATCGAATGCTTATAAAATAGTTTTAGGCTATCATTTTGCTCAATATCCGATTTCTTGATGAATTCGCACGATCAGATACTGATCGTTCGATTTCACGAAAAAATTTCATTGAAGCGTCCAAAAAATTTGTACGATTCGAACGATCGAACGCTCCGATCGTATGAATGGTGTACGAGCAGGACTTCCCATAGGCTTCTATTACAATTCAGAAGGTTCAATCTGGCGAAGTAAGCAGTCGAATAAATTTTAAATTGTGATTCCTTCGATCATCGAATTATCGAATATCTGATCATTCGATCTATTCGATATTAGATGATCGAAGAGGCCAAATTTGAATATACGATTTCACAAAAAATTTGTACAATCGGTATTCGATGGAATTTGATCAAACTTCGATCATTTCACGTGAATTTCGTAAATTTGACCCTAATTGTTTTTCTTCTTTTTCTATCTGAAAATAAAAGTATTAACATGATTTTTTTCTTTTACACCTTGCTCATAAGATCTTATAGTCCAGCCTGGGAAAGTGAGACAAAAGGAATGCTGAATAGTGAGGTATAGTTGGCACAGGGATATCTAGAACTATAATTAGAATGATGCACACATTGCACAGCGTTCTCTTGGATGGGACTTTGCTTTTAGGTTGGAGGAACAAAACCTCTACTACATACAATTCTCACTAACTCAAAACTTGTACATTAAGAATATTAAAAATATTGCTGGAAACTTGATCTTACAATTGGTCATAATGATCTTGGTTTTAGATGGTAGACTTTGGCTAACACAATTTGGTTTTTGTAACATTGCCATGTTTTCTACAGATCCACTTACCTACTGCAGCATATACTGTGGTCTATTTAAAAGCAAACATCTTATTGGTTTCTATGGGTTACTAGACCTGGGCAAACTTTTTTGACATTTTGGGGGAAAGAGATTTTAGATTTATATTCACTGTGATTCTATCTTAAGGCATGATTAATGGAGGCTTTATTATTAGAAATGCTATGTAGAAAGTTCATTGTGTATCTATGGGGCAAATTCACTAAAGAGTTCAATTTCGCCAGTGACGGATTCACAGCCATCGCAACACTTCGCCAGGCGAAAATTCGCTCGGACAACGCTAATTCACTAAAGTGTGAAGTTGATTCCAGGGCGCCAAACGCTGGTGAATTTTCTCTAGTGTTACTTCGATAGAAAGAGCAAATAAAAGCGAAGCTGCGCTAGTGTTCAATTTTGCCTAATGCAACTTCGTTAGAGTTCTTACACCCAGGCTAATTTGCATACGGCGAGCAATTTAAAGTGGAGCTATTTATGTTACATGGTGCATCAAATACATTACATTTACACTGATAACTAGACATGCCAAGGGTACTTTAATAAAGCCAATAGAGTTTTTTTAATTCTCTACACATAAGCTCACAATTAAATAATGTGCTATATGGAATAAAATGTATGAGGAATACCGGTGCCCAAAAAAAATTTTTATGCCTTTTGCAGCCTAACACCTTGAAAAATTGAAAAGACGCCAGTGTTTTTTTGTACTTAGAATATATTACACTCAAAAATGATGACATAAGTAACTGAAGATTGAGGATGTTCTATGCACTCCAATGCACTCGGTCAGCTCAGAGCTGGCGAAAATTTGCGACGCAACGCTAGCGTACATCTCCTTCACTAGCGAAGGGGAGCCTGCGCTTGGTAGAAGTAACGGAATTATGTCATGCTGATGAATTTTCGCTAGCGTCAGTCACTTCTCCCTTTAGTGAATCTGCCCCTATATATATAACAGAGGGGTATTAAATAATTTGTACCATTATTTAGCTTGCCATATCTTTTTATATTGTGCAGTGAACTGAAAAAGAAATAGGATTGGACTGTCACAGTCACTGAAAGTCTACATTGCTTGCATTCACCAAAAATATTTAATTCTAGGTTGTAATTCCTGTGCAAAGTCTGACTTTGTAACTTATACCAACCAATCAGTAGGTAGCACCTACCTTTATTGTGGCTGAAAGCAACAATCTGATTTGTAAGTATGCGTCAGCTGACCTGTGGCAAACTTTGGCCCTTTTATTAACCCTTATATTGTAAGCTCTATTAGCCACAATAAAGTATCATGTATGCAACATGTTTTGCAAAATAAAAATATGGATATAGAACAGGGAAAAACAAGATGCATTTTCTTTTTTTTTGGTTGAAAATGTTTTCTGCACTTCACATATTTTTTCTTGCCCTTGCAAGCAGATAGTTCACCCACAGAGACAAAAAGCCCTGGTAATACTGCTGATAGGATTTTTAAAAACAGTCTGTAGTTGTAGATGAAGTAGTCCAGTGATTGCCTATGCTACTCTGTACTGTAGGAAGTTTTGCCATAATCTATCACAATGCAATCTCTAGCAGGAAGCTTTCTAAAGCGACACATAAGTGCCATTATCGCAGCCTGGGATTGTTCCCTGCAGTTTGCATTAGAGCCGCATAAACAGCTTGCCTTGCTTTTTATCCCCAAAACACAGGAAAAGATGGCCAGTTTTGCCTCTTAAAACACATTCTGCTATGCAGTGCTAGCTGTGCGGGACCTGGTGGAATAAATCTATAACATTCAAATATCTATTGTTAACAGTTATTATGAATAGATATTTAGAGTGGCAATCTCATCCTGCTTTATTTTCCACAGCAAGTCACTATTTGAGGAACACATGAAAAGTATTACAAAAAAGCAAAGATTCAGCTTAACTGCTAGGGGTATAATTCTTTTATGACTTCCCTCTCCCCCAAATGTGTCTGATTCACACACAATGAAACTGTGCACCAACTGCAATCCTCACGTTGATCCTTCATAGTCCTGGTAACCATGCAACTTCTTAACTCAATTTATGTATATTTTACAGAGGAATGGACCTCCTTCTATTTTTTGGACTGTCTGACCCAAATGACCAGATCAATAGAATAGGTGATTTTAAAGAAAGATTTGCCGGTTTAAGGTAGGGATGCACCGAATCCAGGATTCAGTTCGGGATTCGGCCAGGATTCGATCTTTATCAGCAGGATTCGGATTCGGCCGAATCCTTCTGCCTGGCCGAACCGAATCCGAATCCTAATTTGCATATGCAAATTAGGGCCAGGGAGCTAAATCACGTGACTTTTTGGCACAAAACAAGGAAGTAAAAAAATGTTTTCCCCTTCCCACCCATAATTTGCAGATGCAAATTAGGGTTCGGATTCGGTTCGGTATTCGGCCAAATCTTTCGGGAAGGATTCGGGGGTTCGGCCGTATCCAAAATAGTGGATTCGGTGCATCCCTAGTTTAAAGGACACATTTTGTGTATCAAAACTATGAGTTGCTAGAGAGAGAGAGAGAGAGAGAGAGAGATAGAGAAAGAGAGAGAAACTTAGGTGCAAATTCATTAAAGCGCGAATCGTGTAACGCTAGCGCTAATTCGCCTGTGTGACGTCAATTCACAACTTCGCCGATTCACTAACAATGTCCCTAGCAAAAATTCGCTAGCGAAGAACATCGACTTGTGCAACTTTGGACCCTTACACCAGGCGAAGTTGCGCACTGACGAAGGCACGTAACTACGCTAATTCACTATGATGAAAATTTTTGTGAACATTACCTCTTACGCTAGACGTTACTTCGCCAGGTCGGCCCTGGCGAAGTTCAATACAATAGATACCCAAAAAACGCTGGCGTCTTTTACCCTCATTACCCCCCCGACATTTCATAACATATGGCAACTCAACTATACAGGGGGCACATGTAGGGCAATAGGACAACTTTATTTTATTTATTAAAGATTTCCTGGGCTTGTGTAGTGGAATGTAGTGGCTGTAACATACACCTGCACCGTATGCAAATTAGGCATCGCTAGCATAAATGTGCTTTGCCTGGCAAAGTAACGGTAGCGCAACTTTGTTACCGTTCACCGCCCTGAACGCAAATTCGCATCTTAGTGAATTTGCATAGCACTGGCGAAAATTCGCCTGGCGAAGTATGGCGAACGTCGGCGAAGGCAACACTAGCGCATTTTCGCGCTTTAGTGAATTTGCCCCTTAGGAAGATGCACACCATAGACAGCTGTTCCACCTGGGTGCCCAAGCTAAGGAACAACATAAGCGATGCAGAAGAACAACACTCACCGGACTTGCTGAATTAATCTTCCAAAGGTTTATTTTGCTCAACGTTTTGGTCCCCCACAGGGACCTTCATAAGGAGTAAAAAAGTGCTTTTATACAGGTCATGGCACTCTGAGGTTACTTCTAATATCATATTTTCCAACAAGGGGTACTAAATATATTATAATACACAAGTTTTAGTGAGTGTGACAATAATGACATCACTACTCACCATTTATAACTGATGATATCACTTGTCACTTTTTATAATGATATAATTTAGAGCAACAGAGTTTTGTGTCTGTATTCTGGATGGCGGTATTTTTGAACATTCATCCATACAAAACCTCTCCAGTTCAGTTAAATTTGCTGGCTGCCAGGCAAGGACAGCCTGCTTCAAATCATCCCAATGATATTCAAGTTGGGGGACTGTGACAACCATTCCAGAATATTGTACTTTTCCCTCTGCATAAATGCCTTTGTAGCTTTCTAATTGTGTTTAAGGTCATAGTCTTTTTGAATATCCAACCCCTGCGTAACTTTAACTTTGTGACTGATGCTTGAACATTATCCTGAAGAATTAGTTGATATTGGGTTGAATTCATCCCCCTTGACTTTAACGAGGGCTCCAGTCCCTGAACTAGCCACACAGCCCAACAGCATGATGGACCCACCACCAAATTTGACAGTAGGTAGCAGGTATTTTACTTGCAATGCATTGTTCTTCTTCCGCCATGCAACGCACTTTTTGTTATGACCAAATAACAAAATTTTTGTCTCATCAGTCCAAAGCCCTTTGTTCCAAAATTACTGTGGCTTGTCTAAATTAGCTTTTGCATACAAACAACGGCTTCTTTCTCGTCACTCCGCTATGCGGATGTTTACTGTGCAAATTACACTGAATTGTAGAACGATACACACCACCTGCACCAAGATGTTCTTGCAGGTCTTTGGAGGTGATATTTGGGTTGTCTGTAACCATTCTCATATTCCTCTGCATATGCCACTCCTGTATTTTTCTTGGCATGCCAGACCTAGGTTTTACAGCAACTGTGCCTGTGATCTTCCATTTCCTGATTACATTCCTTACACTTGAAACTGACAGTTTAAACCTCTGAGATAGCTTTTTGTAGCCTTCCTGTAAACCATGATACTGAACAATCTTTGTTTTCAGATCTTTTGAGAGTTGCTTTGAGGATGCTATGCTGTCACTCTTAAGAGGAGAGTCAAAAAGAAGCACAACTTGCAATTGGCCACCTTAAATACCTTTTCTCATGATTGGACACACCAGCCCTGTAGTTCAAGGCATAATGAGCTATTACAACCAATTTGATGTTGCCAGTAATCAGTATTGAGCAGTTACATGCATTCAAATTAGCAAAATTACAAAGGTACCCACATTTTTGCACAGCCAGTTTTTCACAATTGATTTCATCATATACAGCTGAATACAGCGTCACTTAAATTCTTTGTTTAGAAAATACTCCAGTACTCAGATGCTCCTAGGAAATGAAAGACATAACAGTGTTATCTTTTTTGTTGAAAGCAGAGTAAATTATTATGCAGGCTGAGAGGGGTTCCCAAACTTTTTCATATGACTGTAGATCCAGCTCTGCATCATAACTGAGCCTTATTATGTATAAGCTTACTAAAATAGTTGTATAAACATACATCCCTACTCATCCATGTACATACATTTACCTCTGTAAGCTGTTATTGATGCAAGTGTTTCAAAGCACTAGCGTGCCTTCAACTTCCAGCTGTTATTCATTCTATCTTCTGATATTACAGTAACTGCCTGTGCCTGACCTAGACAACGACGCCAGGTTTTCGATACTCAGTTAATCTCAAAGCACATGATCTAAAACATCAGTCCAACCTTTCTTACCTAACCCTCAGCCTGGAAATGGATGCAATAGCTCTTTTTTATTACAAAATATCATCCTAATTGATGCCTCATTGTCCTGCCGCTGAATTCCTTCATAATTAAACATTGGAAATATAGTAATGGCTGCTCTTCATAAATGCTGCGCAGTATTGAAGAGAAGCAAGGACGAATGTGTTTAGAGAAGAAAAGCTCCACTGAAAATGCAATCACCTTGCACGGCTGCTGCTATTGTTGGCGCAGAGTGAAAGTATTGCTAATTGTCCTGCATTTTAGCTGGGTTTTTATGGCATTATGCAGTACACTGAAGGGTCAATTTGCAGAGTGAATTACTTAGCATGCACACCGTAATACAAGACGCTCAGTAATACTTGACCTCCCAGCATAATAATTGCATCTGTGAAACGCAAACTATTGAATGGCGAGTGAATGAGAGCTGAACAAAACCAGTAAAAATGTTCTTTTTTTTTCTACCCTCCCTTCTGTGTGTTATCTTTTTTAACTAAGCGAAAATTATTCCCTGTAATAGGCACAGCCACAATTAGATGGCATTTGGTGGAATAAAGGCATCAGGGGCGAGGGATTTTTATAACTAAATCAGACTTTCTTCAGGGGCCTGAAAATTACTTTTATTTGAATTGGCGATTACAGAACCCAGCCTTTTGTAGCAGGGGCACCTACGTGTGCATTTTCTTAAATGTCAACAGCATGGTCCCTGTCTTTTCACTGATTCTGTGTATTGTAAGCTAATCCCAACACAATGGTACCTGTTGATTCCCTGCGTATGGACAAAAAAACACATTATAACATATTGCGACGATATTGCTGCAGATTAAAACTAACGTTAGCAACGCTTACATCAAAACAACTGCATTTACCAAAAGAAAAAAGGAAAAGGTATCAGTATAATTATGACCCACACTTTGCAGGCTGAAGGACATGTTATTGGCATATGTCCGAATTCTCTCTATATAAATAGGTAAAATAAGCTAAACTGAACCTGGCAAAACCTAGAATTTTCCATCAGACCATCAGGGGTTGATGTGTCATTAATTTAGTGCTACGTCTGCCTTGATGCATGAGAGAAACTTTCCTCAGATGACACTTCACCAGTAGAGGGGAAAAAGCTGCCCCTTCGATTGCGAGGAAGCAGTTATGTTGACATTTTCGGAAACACATTGTAGTGCAGGTAAAAAAACATGGTGATTTGTGTCAGGAAATTGCACTTTGCAACCTGAACTGCTTTTGTAAATAACCCCTACTAGTTTGTGGTTAAACTCTTTAAAAACACACTTACAAAGAGCAGGCGACCAACAGTTGAAAATATCTGCAGAATATTGCCTAAGCACTGTTGTATTTTCATGATTTACTTGGAGTCCTTTGCCTAAAATTGAGCAAAATATTTGAAGATGGGAAGAAAGCTCAGTCTTCAGGCCATCACCCTCACACACAAACATACACATAGATATGGTATCCATATCAAATTATTGTTCACTAACTCCCTGTGCCAAGATTATAAGAGCCCTCGCCCAATTTTACCTTACCTCCACTCCCACTTCCAAATCACCTCTCTGCCAAATCAGCTGAACAGCTAAATCAACACCTTGAGACCATTCAGATACATGTTAACCTGACCACATACAGGAAGACCTGCTTGTTTGCCTAGGTCATTAGAGAAATGGATTTTGGCAAAGTTTGGCCATCCATGTGGTGAGACAATTCAGACTTATATGGTTGTTCAACTATTGGGTCTGTGACCAGATCACATGGATGTGATGTCCCTATATTGTCCTCGTCTGGTAGAATTTTCCAGCCTGTCTGACCAATCTTTCAATAGACTCTACTGAAATAATGATAGAGGAAGTAGTAATTTTGCATTTCATTCTCTTTTAAATTTTTGTACTTCTGGAGTACTTAATTGTGCTGCTTTTGCTTATAGTTTTAACCACATGTGATGAACAAGGCAAACTAGGAGATTGTAGATACTGCATATAAAGCCCTTTTTATGCAGGGATAGTGGTGGGTGGTGAGCTGCAGACATGTCAAATGTGGATTCTAGAATAAATTTGCAGTGCCTAAAAGGTAGGCCAAATATGCTCAGAGAACATTGCATTGCAAAAAGTTTTGGAATCTCCTATTTTGTACAAAATGTGCGGGTAAATGTGGGTGTTGAGGGTAGTTTTAATGTGTTTTAGGCCAGGGGTCCCCAGATTTAGGCTGTCTCATTCTACTGCAGTTCATATTTAGCAGATGGTCTCTAGATGGAGTGTTTATACTGATGTCTTTCACTGTCGCACAGGTTTGTCAGCCACCTCCTGTCCAAATTGTCTGTTTTGATAATACTGTATATCATAGTTTAAATTATTCCTCTGAGGAAACTTGTTACATGAGGTGGTCATTAAAGGAATGCAAGACACATCAAAAAGATTTTGAAAGACTGTGTTTTTGATTTAAAGTGTTTCGGTCTTACTTAAAACACCTTCAAAATGTTACTTGGGCATGTGCATATTCTATTTATTTTTTTGCATAAACATAACCTAGGTTTGTTCATAAAGGGCTCAGTAAGCGATAAAACTCTGCTGTGTTTTGATCTATGAAATCTGCATAATAGCGTGATGTATTCTTTGTAGTGTGCTCTAGATTTATCCTGAATTGAGACACATGATTTAAAACATCAGTTTTATTAAGACTCTGCCTTACAATTAGGCACTGCCATGATTATAGAAAATACTGTAAACACTATTTTTGCTTTGTCCTAGTAATAACACAAAATAACAACTTGAATTGGAAAACAAACTAAAGTCTCACTAGTTAGCATTGTATAAAATATTTTAGCTTGGCATCTATTCTATTAAAAAAAAAGATGGAAAAAAATGTATTTGCATGTAAAGGCTAGTGCTTCAAACCAGATTATATGCTTGACACAAAATTCAACACCATCTTTTGCCTTGTTCAATTTCAATATACCATCAATAACATTTCCGGTATTACACAAAGGGGGTAATTTACTAAAACTCAAATTTATATTTTTATTAAACCAAGCATGACAAAACTACCATCCATGATTTTATTTTTTTATCAACAAAATAATTAGAAAAAGTCAGGACAGCAAAAAAAAAACTTGACAAAATTGAGTAAAAACCTAAATTGGACAAATTTTTCAGATTTGTTGCCTGAATTGCTAGAATTTTTCAGATTATTGGACAAAACCCAGCACAGATCATGATATCTTCAAATTGTAAAAGGGACATCTCCCATTGACTTATACATGCAGACTTTCGGATTCTGACTTTTTGCAGCTTCGGGGTATAATAAATCTTGAAAAACAGCGCAGAGTAAGTGCAATGGAGCTCATGGGCGCCATCTTCTGTCTCTTTGGTCTTCTTCAGGTCCTCTTCCTTCCCTTTGGCAATTTCCGGCACTTTAGGTGCAGGTGCTACATACTGTAAGACTGCTCCAACTGCGCATGCACCAATACCGCGTTCACTTAAGGAAGAAAACCAAAGAGCCAGAAGATGGTGCACATGAGCTCTGCTGTGCTTAGTCTGCACCGCTATGTGAGTACTGCATTAGGGGCACTTTCAGGCGTTTTCTAGCCAAAAAGAAGAATACCTAACTGGATTTATATGAATGGATTTTAAGAATCCAAAGCACTTGTCTGTGTTTAATATGTTACAACTACTGATGTTTTTCAGTTCTGAAGTTGAGCCAACAAAAATTATTAGCGAGAACATTAAGGGTCTATTTATAAAGAATCAAAAATGGTCATAGTTTGAACAAATTGTGAATTTTTACAGCTTTCCCTACCAAGAAAACTTTGATAGACATGGTTAAATCCAATATGAATTTGAGGGTTTTCTTGTCTTACTTTGACCTCCTCATCAATCAAAAGACCTTGAAATATTTCTTACTACCCGCCATTATTTTGTTGCAATGGTTAAAATACTATTCAAATAATAGCTCATTATAATGCATTATTTCATTGAATTATTATTGTTATTATATTAATTCACAAATAAAGAGAACATTCCAGATAAGAATCCCATACCTGTTAGTCCTCCACCAGAGAAGTAGCAGAATCTTAATGCATTATATCCCTGTCCCCTCTGGCTCCTGGTCACTGCTATGTGATACTGTGTCAGATCCAAAGCAATAATTTTATTTCATTTGGTCAGGCTTTATTCCTATTATGTGCAGTGTCCTCACGTGAAATTAGAAGCATATTCTATTGATTAGGCAGTGCATGGAAATCCGAAGTCTAGATTTTTATTTAATGGGCTAATTACTGGTCTATAAAGCTACCTAGTGAGTTATACTGAGTCGAACAAGAGGTTCAGTCAGCTGAATAAATTTATTCAAACTTGTGGAAATGAACCTCATTCTATGTACAGGCAGTCTGGGAAAACACACAAAATGTGGCACAATACCATTTTAATGAACCAAGCAGGGGACCTGATTTCCCCTGGACTTGCCTCTGTCTTGGAGCATTGTGAGTTATTGATGTCTTAGTTAAGGAAGAAAATGAGCAGTCAAAGATGCTTCTTGATGTCAGGCTTTAAGCCACTAGCACAGTGCATAGTTGAAAAAGAGTAATACTGTATGGTGAGAATTCTCAAAATAAATTGCTTTTTGAAGGTATTACTTAATCTTAATTGTGTCAATGGAGAGAGTGTGGTGGATTGAAGAAATCTATTTTATCATATGCAATAAATTAGTGTTTATTATAATGTGTATGCTGAAGCTCTGAAGAGATGTGGGTCCCAAGCAGAGACTGTGTCTTAATCTGGTTATTTCAATAATTTGCTAATGTGAATTAATTGAAAACTCAAACTGTGGACACATTCTATGTATACATACCCACAGCCTTGTATACCAATATTTTCTATCACATCACAATGGTAAACATGGAAGCTTCTTAGCATTCAAGAATATACGCAGGGCACTGACATATATTGTAATCAAATGTTTGCTAATAAGTTGACATTGTAGGAGAAATGGACTGTGGTTTCACTGAATTAGGTGAAATAACTTTTGGGTCATAAGGGGGTACAAGAGCTTTGGGTGGCCCTCTTGGGTGGCAACTATTGTGTTTTTTTGAGGAGGGCATGGAACCCAGATCGCTGGGGATTTATTTATTTTTATTTGTCAGCTACCAGAGTTTACTCTGTTTCAAAAGTGCTTGGAGACATGGTTTAAATTTGTGAGCAAGACGGCATAATATATCACTACTTTTCATTGTGGCCTCCCGCCCAGATTGTATTTTTTGAGATATGTATTCCCTGTTAATAACTATATAGTTTCTTAGTAATGTGCTTTTCTACCACAATTCAAATTTAGGAGATATATGACCATATAAAACCTTAAAAATCTCAGCCATAAATTGAAGACATGGAAGCAAAATTCCTTAAACAATATTAATAATACATAACGTTTTATAGTTAATGAATGTGCTGTGTGAAGGTATGTGGAGAAGGGTGAAAAAGACTAGTGTAGGGGTTTAAAGGCTACCTGTGCCATACATTTGAACTGTAAGCATGCATGTCCAGAACACAGGGCAACCATCAGGGGGGCACATAGGGTACTGTTTTACCAGGCCCTGGCCTAAAGATAGGCCGGCTGTGCTGCACTCAGGGGCTGGGGTGGGGCTCAGGGCCCAGAAAATGTAGTTGTACTGGGCTCTGTGATTTCTAATGGCGGCCCTTCCTGAACATTTGCTAGACTACTACATTTGGACAGTACCTGTAAAGGGGCAAGCAAGCATTAATCAAACCCAATAGGCTGATTTTCCTTCCCATAAGGATTAATTATATCTTAAAACAGTACAAGATACTGTTTTATTATTATATATGAAAAGGACATCAATTTTTTAAATGTGAATGATAAAAATGGAGTTTGACCTTCCTGTTACGCGTAGGTTTCTAGATAATGTTTTGTGGATAACTGATCCTATATCTGTATATATAGATATTGATGTGCATTTTTTTGTCTTGAGTGAAAGGTCCCTGAGTGGAACCAAAACATTATATCATTAGCAATGATGACATGGATGAATAAGGAAAGCCCAATGAAATATTGTTTGCTTCAACAATTTAACAATATAGGAATAGCAATATGGAAGGCTTTCATCTTTTCAAGCTCCCAGCATTTCCTCTGCCACAGAAAGAAGACTAGACCCGCTTCTTGTCCATACAATTACAGAATGCAGTGTTTGTACATATCATTTTCCATTTAGCTTAGATTTCTATAACCCTTTTTGGCCAGGCATAAAAAGAAACTCCATTTCAATTCTTGTAGATGGGGAGAGATGTTCTTCCTTTGCCCCCACCCCCTTGTGTCCCTTCTCACATAGGATTTCACAAAGCATTCCCCATTACCAAACAGTCATTTGCCCTCTAATAAAATATGTCATTATGCTATATTCATAGCTGACAAAAGAATCAGTATAAAAAAACACCAAACTGATGGTCACTAATTATACGTGTGGTTCCTGTGTCGGCCCCTCGTATGCTTACTTATTGCAGAAGGCAGGTGCTAGGGCATCCTGTTAATAGTTAGTGTGTTTCACAGCAATTAGGCAGTGCGTTTGCTAAAATTAACAATTACCTAACATGCAATTCCCATCTCGCATGCTACAGTTTACCATGCATAATCCTTGTATCTTCCTATCAGGGTAATTGCTCCCGGACGATAATTATTATGTGGATTTTTTTTTGCATTTTCTTTAACCCTTTTTCAATACTCCATTTTATCTGTTTCTTTCTATAAGGAACTGTCATAACCCATGGATTAGTCAGAGAAAGGCCACAGTCAAGAGGTTTGGTCCATTCCCTCTTTGTCTCTAACTAGCTTTAACGGTCCAATTAGTGGATGTGACATTCACCACATGTGTACAAGCAAAACCAAAGTAACAGAAGCATGAATACAAGGAAAAACTAAATAGATGCAATAAACTGGGTTGGATCACAAACATATATATTTCAGGTAATAATGACAATAATAAAATGTTTAAGTAGAATCAATTTAACCTCTAAATATAGTACTGATTAGAAAAAAGTACAATATAATCCTGTAATTCTGCATTTGCATTCACATTAATTGCAATAGAAGCCTATGGGAATCGATCGCCTCGATCGTTCGAATTGTACTAATTTTTCGAGCGCTCAAAGGAAATTTTTCAGTTTTTTTGTGAAATCAAACGATCGGTATTCAATCGTACGATTTCATCGAGAAATCAAATATCAAGGAAAAAATTGCCTGAAACTATTCGATAAGCATTCGATAGTGGAATGCTTATCGAATTTCGAACAAATTCTATGGATTTTTTGGTGAATAATAGTAAATTTGCCCCTAAATGTTTAAATGATATTTTTGTAGACATAAGGTATAGAGATCCAAATTACAGAAAGGTCTCTTCTACAGAAAACCGCAGGTCCCATGCCTAAAGCTCAAGGCAAATAACTGACTTGAATACTTGTGACTCCCTTTTGAAACAATGGAATCCACACAGACTCCCACACACCCTATTAAAGATATAATGGATAAATTACCTGGTGCACGAAGGTAGAGGCTCGGCAACCTCACATGAACAGTCCAGAAAAAGATGCTTGAGAAAGGGGTGTGTCCCCGAAACGTTGCACATGCAAAAAAAACACGCAAAGCACAAATATAAACAGGTAATTTTGACCTAAGTCCCTTTTTCTTTTCTTTCCAAGGATCCGGCCCAGCACTTCTCGTTTCTCCTCGAGAAAAAAATTTTTTCAACAAAAGTCCAAACTCACAGGGTCAGCGCTAATGAAAGCTCGGAAAAGATATGTAGCCAAGGGGAAAATGGGAAAAAGGAAAGATATATATAGTGTAGTATTTTCGGTTAATTGTTGTAGTTCCACACTCTAGGTTCCCACTACCAATCTGGTGTATTTAGCCCTCAATTAAATCACCGCTGAGTGAGTGATCAGGTGGGTACTTACAAACGTTTCAATGAAACTTTAGCACATCAATAGTTTTGTAGACATGGATACTTGAAGTAGCGGTTGAAGCTGTAAGAAGCGTAATTGCGCAGAATAGCATAAAACCTCTTTAATATTTAAAATATAAAACCAATCAGTTGAACTCACATTTCAGTAGTTAAAATCAGGCATATAATTATTATCTCCGTCAAAGTCTGCAAAGTCCCAGGTGCCGTGTATGTCCTGTGGTGTTTTTAAGCTCCGACCCGCGTTGCTTGCAACCCACGCTGGCTCCCTCCTGGGCTCTTGGAGATGACGTACCTGCCTTTGCCTAACGCGCAAAGGCAGGTACGTCATCTCCAAGAGCCCAGGAGGGAGCCAGCGTGGGTTGCAAGCAACGCGGGTCGGAGCTTAAAAACATCATTGACCCTGTGAGTTTGGACTTTTGTTGAAAAAACACACAAAGCAGTTGCTTCCAACAGATCTTGTGTGCCATTGGTTTTCTTTTTCTCCCTTTTGAAACAAGACTTTGACCTGAGCTTTAGAGATATTGTAGTAAGAAACAGGGGTGCTCAGGGTGTAAGTATCGTCCTGGAACTGACCAATTTGATTGGTGAAGCTATAGTCACAGCAAAATTGGAGCACATGGCCTTTGTGTTCCTAGAATTCAAAACTGTGCCTCTAATTGTATGTGGTATTGCTTGGTTGGACCCACAATAAACAGTTCAGGGCAGAGCAGATCATCAAGGCAAGGGTTATTTACAAGTGTGTTTTATATATATAAAACTCTAAGCAGTGCTATTTTGCAATCCTTAGAAATCAGAATTTGCACCCTGCCCTTGGTAAAACTGCACTCACCTTTAAACAAAACAAAAGATATAGTTAGTCCAACTAGTCCAGTTGTGTCATGGTTACCCCTGGTCTGGCCAGTTCTACACTTAACGTTCATATGATCTATACTATACTATATATCAAACCCAATATACTGTTCATTATTCAGAATTCAAATCAGTGTTCAGCTGAATTGCGGATAACATATTTATGCAATTTTGGGGATGATTGGTTTGGTGCTTCCACAGTTCGTTCTGAATATTACCATGTTTGTACAACAGAAGAAAAACCACCACTGGTCCTTTTCTGTATTTGAACAGGTTCCTTCAAAACAGAAAATAATGTCAATAAAAACTCAATAAGGAAACTTTGTCATTATATATAGATCAGTAATAAAAAACAGGATCACCAATACAGTGCTAAAAACTTCATGTGTCCTCAATATGTATATTAAGCTTTACATATCCATACACCCTTTTGTTGTCAGTCTTTTTCTTTATAAGTGTTGTTTTTACATTTCTGCTTTTAAAAGAGATGAGAAACAGTAAATTGATCCAAGGAATTTGTTGTGGAACCAGTTCCCTACATTATATTTGGTTTAATACTTCTAAGTCATGATTTCATATGTAGGCCATGGATTTGGCTTTTGTAATAATGTGAAAATCACATGGGTAGCCCATGTGAGGCCACTCACTCCAGACGGTCGCACTCCTGTTCTCTGCGGCGTCCGGTTCGGCGCTTGTGCGCGCGCATTTCGGCGCGCCGAGGTGCGCGCGCGCGCGTCGAGTTGGACGCGCGTCAAGCTGGACGCGCCTCCGTTCTGACTGCGTCGGTTCGGACGCGCGACCATTGCGGAGCGGTGCGACTCGTTTTGGCGCCAAATAGGCCTATTTAAGGAACTTCCTGGAACTGCTCTGTGCCTGGTTATTTGGGTTCACTTCCTGAAGCTAAGCATTATCGTTATTGGATTCCCTGTGTTTGACCTTGCTACCCCTTATTGGATTCTTCATTGACTGCCGCCTGCCCTGACCTCCTCTGCCTGTTACCCGGATTTGATACCTGCTGCCTGCCCACGACTCGGACTGTTTGACTACGCCTCTGTTTGATCCCTGGTACCTTGCCTGTTTTTGCCTCACCGGCTACTCTCCACTCGCTTCCGTCCCTGTTCAATCCCCAGGGCGGTTCGCGTTGTGTGAGGCGCTTGTGAGTTCATTCTTCATATACCTTCCTCGCTGGATATTGAAGGTAAGCCTGACAGCCCACGCATTGTCACCAAAATCTACTAAATAGACATTTCTGTTATCGAGTATGCTGGAAACATTTTTGAAACTTAATTTAATAGGAGTTAGGTGAAGTTGAATTGAGCTTGCTGATTAGATGGTATTCTCCCTATACCAGGTGCAGTGAAGGTGCAGAGTTACATTTACTAACCTGGTTCAAATTTACTACTGGGCCTTAACCAATAGCAGCTCAATCTGCAATTAGTTTAACAGATTGCTCTAGTGAAATTATTATGGAAGAGGGTGGTTTCTATGGGATACTGCAAAGAGCAAACGGACATATTGTCAGTAATTGGTTAACAGATAATGTGAACAATCAGGGACAAATCTACTAAATGCAATTTGCTGGGCTGCACTGATTGCAAGCTGCATTTAAATCAAATGCAATCAGTGGATTTTCTGCCCCCGATTGTCCACATGCTCTGTCCCCAGAAAACAAAAAAAATCCTCCACTAAGAAATGAAGGAGGAGGCTGGTTTCCCTGCAACTACCCCTTTATCATAACTTTTTGTGCTTTCATTTTTGTTGGCCTCCCTTGAGTTGTGCAAACAGAACTGTGCAACCCTCGTCACACTATGATAATCTTATACTTGTGTTTCTTTGGAATGAAATTATTTACAAACCCTGGTATATAACATGGGCTATTACATTGCTGGAAACAATAAGGTAATTGTGTAAAAACTGTTTTTCATTTCCAGCTTTCACAATTCTTTCAGCTTTATCATTTGTATTTCTTTGCTACATTTTTATTTTGCTTCAAAGATAAATATTGTTTTTGGGTTGAGTCACTTGAAGACCTGATTCTGTCTCCAGTCAGGGCACTTGTTAGCTCTGCCAGGAGACAGAACTATTTAAACAAAGCAAGAGGCACCCAGCCAGGCATAGGAATGGTTTAAGTACATTTCAGATCAAAGAAATTTAACTGAAACCGTATACCACTTTATCGACTCCATACAGTACCATGAAGTTATATAATCTGACATCCTAGGTGTGTAGTAAACAGTATAAATTAAAATACTTTTCAAACAAAATGAATGTTATTAATAGTTCCTTTTTTGTCATGCAAAAGTCTACCCAAAAACATTACCAAATGCTATAATTTGGTATAATTGGAATAGAATATGTCAGCTTGAGTTGGCCAAACCTTACAAATGCAATTGGTTTGGCTGCATGCTAAGAATTTGCTGGAAAATCAAATATTGAAAATTGTAATAGGATTCGGCAAATATAGAGCTGAATCCTAAATTCGATGAATCCTTAATCACTATAAACAGAGGCTTCATACATTTAAGCTCTCATTGAACCCAGAGCAGCATCAAGAGCCAATAAACTGAAAGAAGCCTACTAATTATTATGCAGGCCTCCTCACTGGGTGGTCAAGCCCTTGATCCTAACTCATGACTCCCAAAATGGACAGGGTGGATAAATAAAAGGTGCAGGTGGACTTTAAATCTAAAAGGGTCGTTTGCTTTAAAATTACATTTTATTATGCTGCAGACAGTAGTTTTCTCAGACAATATGCAATTATGGTTGTTTTTTCCCTCTGCTTCTGATGTTTTAGCATTTTTTTCCTGCTGCTGTCAGGCTTTTACCCTCGCGACCAGACATCAGATTGTAATTCAGAATTGAAGGTGGACAGTACAGTTCAAGAAACTAAAGATAACCCGTTGAAATTTAATCTGCATGCTGAAAAGAGGCAGAACAAAACCCAGACAAAAATGTACTTGTGTGAGAATATGTCAATAAAACCTATTCCCTAGTGTAAATAGAACTACTTTCTCACTTTCTATTATCTCACTTTCAAATTGGCAAAGGTTAGTGTTCACCTCCCATTTTCTCTATGAAGTCCATAATGGGGTCGGTATTGGTACCACAATTTTACTTAGCAGGACCAACGCACTCCATGAACAGAAAGGGTTTGTAACCTGTTATAAAATGTATGTTAATTAATGTAAGAAGTGGCCAACTGGTGAAAATAAACTATGCATTTGTGCACTTACACCAAGGCAAGCAGGGAGAAGATGTGCAAGTGGAAATAGGAGCATTTTCTGTGGGGTTTGCTCCACTTCTTGGCCACTTGCACTTGATCTCCATGCATTTTGTTAGTGTTAATACCTAGTGCACACATGCCAGTCGGGACAAAAGTACTTCGTACATGTAACGTGCCCTTATCACAGATGTCGATTTGGCTTATATCAAGGTGCATTAGGCCTATGGCACACTAGATGTATCATGCCTTGTAACTATCTCGGTTATCTCCATGGCACACTAGGGGGGTTATTTATTAAATCTCAAATTTATCTGAACAGGCTTTTTGGGGCAAAAACTGGAATTTTTTGTGAAAAAAAAACTAGATTTTTTTAATACCCCAATGCTGCAAAAAGTCCAAATACAAAAACCAGCCATCTCACACCTGTCATGGTCCTGTATCAGTCAATGGGAGAGACATCAATCTAAATTTGAAGATATTGTGGTTTGCGCTGAGTTTAGCCCAAAAATCTGAAAAATTTGGAAAAAATCAGAAAAAAATGGATGATTCGATTTTTCGATAATTCACTTTTTTTTATCAATAAGTAAGGTCAAATTGGGCATGGGAGTTTGGTCCTTTTTTTTTAATAAAATATGAGATAAATTCAAAATTTTGTAAATAATCGCCAAATTTTATTATGCCTAGTAACTAACTGGGTTAGGCCTATGGCACACTCTGGGGTTTATTTATCATGCTGTGTAAAAAGTAGGGTAAAACATTACCGGCGATGTTGCTCATCGCAACCAACCACCTCTTTGCTTTTGTTTTTTAACTGTTGAAATCTAATTGCTGATTTGATGCTCTGGGCAACATCACTGGTAATGCTTCACTCCACTTTTTACACAGTATGATCAATAGACCTCTAGATGTATCATGCCTAGTAACTAGCTGGGTTAGGTCTATGGCACACTAGACATATAAAGCTGTGTTAAGCCTATTATCAAGGTGCATTAGGCCTATGTCACACTAGGGGGGGTTATTTATCAAGCTCCAAATTTATCTTATATCTTCCCGAATGGACCTTAATCATGAAAAAAGTCAGAAAAAATAGGTTCGGGCAAAAATATAAAAAATTTGGACCTTTGCCAGAAAAGTCAGAATTTTTCCTGAACTTTTCTGTAAAAACTACAAATTTTTTGGACTTTTCAGTCCTAAATCCCAACCTTCCCCATTGACTTAAACAGGACCCCGAGAGGTTTGAGATGTCGGCTTTCGGATTGTTCAGACCATCAGACTTTAATAAATTCAGAAAAATTCTAAATTTTTCAGATTTTGGGTATTCGGAGCATGATAAATAACCTCCTAGATGTATAATGCCTAGTAACTAGATGTGTTAGGTCTATGAGGCTCTAGACGTATCCAGCTGTATTAAATCTATGTATTAAGGCACGTTAGATGTCAAGACTAGTATCAAGATGTGTTAGACTTATGGCACACTAGACATTTCAGGCCAATTATCAAGGTGTATTAGGCTTATGGCACACTAGATGCATCAAGCTGGGTTGGGACAATGGCATACTACTAAATATTTCAAGGCTAGTGACAAATTGTGTTAAGCCAATGGCACACAACACATCAAGCCTAGTAGCTAGCTGTGTTGGCCTTATGACACACTTACACCGACATATCAACCCTAATATCAGGCAGTGTTTGGCCTGTGGTATACTAGACATTTTCATTATTGTATTGCAACAGGGAGACATGCTTCCTTGTCTGACAATTAGCTCCACTTTTAGTAAATGAGAAACATGTTAATTGTGACAAACCCTGGTTATGACTGTCAGGGACCACTGAAGTGAGCATCCTAAGTATTCCCAGACTGACATTGCCATAGGAAGGGTATTTCATTTGCTAGGAGCAAATTTCCCACTGATTCATAAACAGTCTATTAGTGAAGTATTTTTTGAAGCAAAACAAAATGTGTACCAATTCTTTTTCTGAAACCATTTGGGCACTAACTATTGTGACATCTTTCAGAGTTTTGTCTATTATAAATGAACAACTGTAAAAAAAAAATTTGCTAATGTGAGTTTGAGAAAATGAACTGTTTCTATAACTGTAACGGGCAGCTTTGTGTTTTCATTTAAGTAGGATTTAATTAGCTGTGGTCTAAAGCAAATTTTTTTTGTTCTTTAAGAAATGTGGTTTGTGGTACTTAGTAGTTTGGCTTTATACTTTGTCAAGCTGTAGTGCATAACCTCAATTAACAAAATATGGAGTTGAGGCGCTAAGAGGATCATCCTTTCAAATTTATTTTGCCACACTATAAAAGATTTTTTTCCCGGTATTCTACTTTTTACTTTTAAGGATAATGACTTCCTCCATTATGTCATTAGGCAACAGATTTCATTTTTTTTGGCAGTAAATAGTAAGATGTTGGGTTGCTAATAAATAGCATTTTTTTTATGACTAACCTTGTACAAAACATGAAACATTCATTTTTTGTAAAGAAGCATCAATACAGATTGAAGACACAGGTTCTTCTGCTAAATAATATGTAGATTCTATTGAGTTCACAAGAATGTTTATTTTGCACTGCAACCCCTTAATTTCACCCCATTAGACACTGAAGGACACATACACACCGGACGCCAGGCAGTCTGAACCAAACATCTGAATCCAATTTGCGCAGAAGTGCATAGTGTACAGAGTGCAATTGTTTTTCCCGACAATGCAGTGGTTTTTCCCAGAATTCTAGCAGCCTTACATGAACATAGCAGCAATTTGCTTGGAGCAAAATTGCATTTGATTCACCAAAATAGATGTGCATGCACTTTAGAACTTTAGCACATTATTGCATTAGTTGTTCAGTTCAGACTGCCTGGCATCCTTTCTGGTGTTAGGTGTGCAATGTGGGTGGATTCTGGCTGAGCTTTTCCTTTTTGACCTTTACTCTGGGCGGGTCGGACGTGGGTCTATAAGTAGAGAAACCTTGTGGGTTAGGAGCAGGTGTGTTAGGGTCATGGATTTTTGTCAACCCTCACATCACTTTGCTACTGAGAGCTAGACGTCCATGGAAGCTGGCAGTTTGGTTTAGAATGACCAATTTCTGTAACCTGTGCCCTGTGGGAAGAGGTTTACCTAATTAGCCCAACAATCTTGTAACTTTTTCCTGCCGTTCAGTGTCGGACTGGCCCACCAGAATACCAGGAAAACTCCCGGTGGGCCAAGGTGTCAGTGGGTCCTCATGCTGCTAAACTTTTGGCCTATTTCTATGAGAACAAAGAGGCTAAATAGATGGAATAATTGATTATAGTATGTAAAGAAAACAAACTAGGAGAATAGAGGTTTATTGAAGAGATGAAGAATATTAGTACTGTGAGTGGGCCCCTGGTCTAAGGTTTTATGGTGGGCCCCTTGTCTATGGTTTTTGGGTGGGCCCCTGGTGTCCCAGTCCGACACTGCTGCCGTTAGTCAATAGAATGGAATTGAGCACATGGTTCTCTCTATCTTCCAAGACCAATTCCGAGCAGGAGTTGGATCTATGGAAGAGGCATGCTTCAGTATAGAAGTCAAGCCTAAGGTAAGAAACCTTACAGGTAAAGGCACATGTTTAATCAGTGCTATACCACTCAATATATTTCCTCGCCAATTGTTGTACTCCAGGTTGCTGGTTAAGAATGTTTTTAGCTTCACGGTTTTTGGGTGTTTTGGGGTGTTCAACACTGTTTTCGCTCGAAACCTGGTTTTTAAGCATATAAACTCAAAAAATTTGAGGTACTAATAAAAGACTTAAATTTTTAGATTTTTTTTTTCTATGTGATTTTTTTTAGTTTAATTATTATTATTATTACTATTATTATTATTATTATTATTATTAATAATAAACTTGCAAAACTCATGGATGGGAGTTATGTTGAATTTGTTTCTGGTAAAATATGAGAAAAGGAGTTTTAGTAAATAACCCCCTTAATGTATGGTGATCCAAATTACGGAGTGATCCCTTTACCGGAAAAGCCCAAGCCCCGAGCATTCAGGATAACAGGTTCCAGACCTGTGATGCTCCATCCCTCCATCCCTTCCATATCATAATTGATTAAAGGCTTAGACATACACAATATTTGATGGTTGGGTTTTTAATCATCTTATAGGTTTATAGGTTTCTTCATAAAATATAAATATATAATACAAACCACTTTAAATGCTGTGGCCCTTTAAGCCTACAGTAGAAACATTTTGACTGATGTTTTAACAATACGTTTCATAAAATGTTTTCACTCCCAAACTGGTGAAATATATTCTTTGCTATGGAACCAAACATTTCCAGTTCTGAAAATGTAATTGAAATTACTAATGTTATTAAACTATGTGTATACAGGTATGGGACCTGTTATCAGGAATGCTTGGGACCTGTGGTTTTCCTGGATAACATATATTTGTAAATGAGTTTACTAGAAAATCATTTAAAGGGGTTGTTTACCTTTGAGTTAACTTTTAGTATAATGTAGAGAGTGATATTCTGAGACAATTTGCAATTGGTTTTCATTTTTTATTATTTGTGGTTTTTTAGTTATTTAGCTTTTTATTCAGCAGCTCTCTAGTTTGCAGTGTCAGCAATTTAGTTTCTAGGGTACAAATTACCCTAGCAACCCTGCATTGATTTGAATAAGAGACTGGAATATGAATAGGAGATGGACTGAATAAAATGATAAGTAATAAAAAGTGGCAATAACAATACATTTGTAGCCTTACAGAGCATTTGTTTTTAGATGGTGTCAGTGACCCCCATTTGAAAGCTGCAAAGAAACAGAAGATAAATAAATAATGAAGACCAATTGAAAAGTTTCTTAGAATTGGCCCTTCTACAACATACTAAAAGTTAATCTGAAGGTGAACCACCCCTTTAAACTAGGGATGCACCGAATCCAGGATTCGGTTCGGTATTTGGCCAGGATTCGGCCATTTTCAGCAGGATTCTGCCGAATCCTTGTGCATGGCCGAACCGAATCCGAATCCAAAAAGTCATGTGACTTTTCGTCACAAAACAAGGTAGTGAAAACATTTTTGCACACTTTTACCCTCCCCCTTGCTAATTTGCATATGCAAATTAGGGTTCAGATTTAGTTTGGTATTCAGCCAAATCTTTCACAATATATTCAGGGGTTCGGCCGAATCCAAAAATAGTGGATTTGGTGCATTCCTAATTTAAACATTAAATAAAACCAATAGGATTGTTTCTAAAATTATATCTTAGATTGGATACAGTATAGGCTATTGTTTTATTAGAGAGAAAAAGGATTTTTTTTTTTAAATTTGGATTATTTGGATAAAATGAAGTCTATGGGAAGCCCTTTCCGTAATTCAGAGCTTTCTGGATAAAGGGTTTCTGGATATGAATCCCATACCTGTATTCTTTTCATATCAATTCCATTCTGAACTCTACATCTAATTTACTGTCCTTGGATTTCAAAACAACAATTTAAGTTAAATTTAAGTATTTAATATACCTCAAAGATGCTTTATCAAAGTGTTGTTTCCTAAGTAAATTCAGCTAGAATTCTCCCATTTAAAAACAAAGTGGCCACCAGAGGGCTTGTGTTCGGCTTGCACAATGTGCTGCCAGCCATAGAAAGTTATAAAGGGGTACTCATTCTGGGGAACGATTTCCAGCAGATTTTATGAGTTGGAAAAATACTTAATGAATTACATATTATCAAAGCAAATGAATGTGCCATTTGTTAGAATGTGTTCATCTGTTTAACCCCATTTTGTTCTATGTGGTGTTGAAGCTCAGTGGCATTGCTGAGCTCTAACACACCAACGAATTGATAATCTATTAAAAACAAACACGTATTGAATTAACATGGAAAAGCTTTTTTGATGCGTTCTAGCTCTGAAACAAAACTTGCTAAATCTGAATACAGCAAAACATTGTTTTAATATTTCTGCATTTTGCACAAATGTGGCAGCCCCTCCAATGTCATATTATCAAAGCAAATGAATGTGTCATTTGTTACAATGTGTTCATCTGTTTAAGCACATTTTGTTCTATGTGGTGTTGAAGCTCAGTGGCATTGCTGAGCTCTAACACACCAAAGAATGGATAATCTCCTAAAACTAATGTGCATTGATTTGACATGGAAATGCTTGTTTTTTATTTGTTGACAAATACAAAAGATCCTCTGCCCTCAACCCATTATCAATATATTTAAGACATTGAGACATTTTGTGCATACAGCTACTAAAAAATGCCTTACCCTTTAAACAACAGGGATTGTTTGTCCATATATTGCAATATATTTAAGATGGCCAACTACGATCAAAGTCATCCCATATCTGGCCAGTCCTACTCTCAATTTCATCTGATTCATCAAGAAATTGCTTCATTATACATTTTACAAAGGGACTAAGCTCTACCTGCAACTTACTTGCAGCTTTCAAAGTAAAACTCCCAAACTTGGTTGCCCTTTTATTACACACCAGTGGGATCACCTGACTATAGCTGGGAAGGTTGGGGGCTACAACTTTTTTATTTGTTCTAGCTTTGAAAAACACTTGCTAAATCTGAATACAGCAAAACATTGTTTTAACATTTCTGCATACACACGGTAGTCTCTCCAATTCTGTTTTTCTGCATTTAAATGGGTGTTTTGCCCAGATTTTGCAACTTGCTTTTCACATATTTTCCACCAAAATTTGTGCTGGTTTTCCTAAATTTGTCTTCGTTAAATATTGAATAGTAGTTAGTTTGCGCCTCCTACGACCAGCTACTTATCATTATGTTAGGTTTTGCACCATAGCATACTAATTATGGGGTAGTTTACTAAAGTGCAGTAAAAACATGTGCACAAAATATAGACAAATTTATCACTGAATATGTTTTCGCAGTTTACTAACCTGTTGTAAAAGTATTTTTTCGCCAGAAAATTCTCAAGGGGCAGGAAGTATCCTATAATACTTTTTTACCCATCATTCTTTGCTATAGCTATTGCTGACAGGATGTTTTGGCGTCTGCTTCTATCTGCGGCAACTGCAGCAGTTTATGCTCAGACAGCGGAATCACCAAAAAAGCGAATCTCCCTGTGTATGGTCGCCTTTACTTTTAGGTCAATTTGAATAGGGCGGATACATACAGGTCATATAGATGTCTTTATTAGAGATAATGCTTGAAGTGGCCACTTATTATTACAAATGTCAAAGTAAGCAAAATAAAGACTAGATCTTCTAATGCTCTAGACAGGAGCCCACCCTAACACAAATGTGGCATACCCCTCATACAGGGTATGATGTCACTGACATAAGATTAAAGAGGATGTAACTTCATTTCATGAGTTCACCAGGTCTAAGGTGATGAAGGAAACTCTGGCCAAAGAGGTAATGTTCTGTAAAATTTTCACTTTAGCACGGAAAAAAATAGCAGCAATTATTCAGGACGTCAAACTTGCACAGGGGGTCAAAATCTTGGAAAGTGTCTGTGACACTCACATGCTCAGTCGGCTCTGAGCAGCTGTTGAGAAGCTAAGCTTAGGGGTTGTCACTAATTATCCAGCAGAAAATGAGGTTGGCCTGTCATACAAGCTGATGCTACAGGGCTGATTATTAAATTCTGATGCTAGTTGCACTGGTTTCTGTGCTGCCGTGTAGTAATTATCTGTATTAATGACTAATCAGCCTGATACTGTGACATTTCTATTCTATGTGTACTGTATATTGTGGGTGGGTCCCTAAGCTCAGTAAGTGACAGCAGCACAGAGCATGTGAATCAGTGAATCAGCAGAAAAGAAGATGGGGAGCTACGGGGTCATCTACTGAGGAGACACAGATCTTTACTGCTAAAGGACTGTGGTTGCCTGGGGTTGGTATAGAGGCACAAAACATAATGTACAACATTTCTTGCTTACTTTTTTAGTTTAACTTTCCTTGTCCTTTAAAATGGGTGTTACTTACCCAACAGCTAAAAACAATTGCTCTTTGAGCTTACAATTGTGTTATTATTGTTACTTATTATTTTATTATACCTCATCTTTCTATTCAGACCCTCTCCTATTCATATTCCGTTCAAACCGCTACCTGGTTGCTAAGGTAAACCAGACCCTAGCAACCAAATAGCTGCTGAAATTCCAAACTGGAGAGCTGTAGAATGAAAAGTTAAATAACTGAAAAGCTACATATAATAAAACATGAAAACCAATTGCAAATTGTCTCAGAATATCAGTGTCTACATCTTCCTAAAAGTTTATCTAAAAGTGAACAACCCCCTTTAAGTGAGCTTGGATACTTGCTCATATGCATGCCTCAGCATGGCTTTCTTTACTACAGGTCTGTACTACTCTTTCCCCACATCCCTTTTCTGGACTTTTTCTAATGATAGGTGCTCCCCACATGTTCTATATTGGTGTTTTATTATTAAAGGAAAAAAGAAAATCAGTCCAAAATGAAGAACTGTATTTTAAAATAGTTGACTATAGGAAATGACCATAATTACAGTATTTACAATAATGCATTATTATATTTCTGCCCTCTCTGGATAATAGATTTTCATTTTCATAAATGTAGTTTTCCTGTACTTATAGGGGAATAAAGGTTCCGTACCGTAAGATATTCATCTCAATGACTTTTAGTTTAAAAATGACATAATTAGAGGCTATTAAAATAACAAACTTGCACTAATTTGTATTCTGCTCAACTAAAATCAAATTGGGAAATAATAAGAAAAAAAAACCCCCATCTCTGTGCCAGATGAGGAAACAGTTACAGAAAAGGCTAAATGAACCACTGGGTCCTGGCTTTTACTCGAGGAGGGAGGCAAAAGACAGAGAAAGGGTGGGAGGGTTCTTGAACCTGCAACTTGTCCTAATCAGGGCTTAAATCTCAAGGCCTGCTATTGTAACCTTTTCACTTAATCTGCTTTATCAGCATGTCTTAAAGCACTGAGACCTTAGCAGCAGGAGACTGTGTTAGCTATAGGGCCACCCACTCGCCCATTATTCCTCCCTTGTCACTGACATGCCACGAGAACAAAGTTTACATTAACCGCTACATTAAGCCCAGAAGGCAGGTAATCAGCACTGTTATTCCACTAATAAAGGATAACACATGCAGTGTGAAATCCAGAAGACCAATCCATAGCCCTTGGACAATGCTACGTGCCAAACAAATTGCAAATCAATTAGAATCCTTGTTTTCTTTGAAATGCTTGACTATATCTAAGGCAATTACTCGTTCATTAGAGCTAATTTAACAGCATGACGGCCTCGGCAACAACTGGCAGCGTCTGGCAATCACACTGAGGAATGACAGCTCATTTCTGTTTGTCTGTGAATCTGGCCATGACATCTAACATCAAGCCAGCATGATTACATATACACATAAATACACAGGAATCAAGGGAAGCACCACAAATACACTATGATCATTATTAGGAAATGGACACATCTGTACAGTACAGTCCCAGCCATACCTAATGTTTATGAACTCATGAATTACACATTTTACATTTTACATATAAAGAAAGGGGAATCTTAGGGGTAAATTGGTTTTCTAGGCAGCCAAATTCTAAAATGTATCTTGTATTGTTACCCACACACACATTGTATATATAATCCTATTTAAACTCACAAAGAAACAGTTACGGCCTGAAATGCATCTAACTGAGACAGTTACCATAAACTATAGCAGAGAAGCAATTCAAATTAGGGGGTATTTTTTTTAAATTCTAAAAATTATTAACCTTGGTAAAGTTGGTGTTAAATAAATAGCATATAAACTGTTTATTTCTTCTTATGTGCAATTTGAAACCATCAATCTCTCTGTATTTAAAGATGTAAGTCAGACATGGCATTGTGCATTGCATTGTGCACGTCAAAACTGGGTGTCCAGAGTCCCATGTCTCCCAGAATTTTTGTTCTCCCTGGTTCCAGAAATTGATAAGGACAGGTGGGAAGTCAAACAAGAAAATGATGGCTTAAGAAGCAAAAATGTGGACTTTCATGTGTACATTTACACTGGGCTACACGATAGCTTAAAATGAACACACAGCTTTATAAATACAAAAGATTTTAAATGGCTATGTCTGGACCTGGCACCCAGTCATACAAAGCTGTATAATAAAAGTACTTTTCAAATTTTCTTAAAATATCCTTACTTGTTATAAACTCACTTAAAAGTATGCCTTAGGCATACAGGCAAGGCAGGCAATCACTTACGTGTTAGGAATCAGGTCCCCCATTCTGGTGTGTAAACAAGATATTGGAATGATGCAACACTTGCCTTAATAACAGTGTCCACAAAATGACAACTGCCTGCTTGCCAATTTCAAGGGTAAAAGAAACACGATTTAAATAAGTTATATAGTGTAAGTGAAGCTTATTTTTTTTGACTAACATCACAAAATAGGATTTAGAATTATTTCTTTGGGTGGCAGTCCTTGAATTTGGGTGAAAAAAACTGGAGGGATGCTATGTGCACCGCTAGGCGGGGTGCACCAAAAGTAGCCCCTCCAAAATTATGTCACATCCATTGTAATAATAATATAATAAGCCTTTCCCACCAACAATACCTGTTTTTTTCCACGTGTAACCCCCCAAACACACACACAAACAAAATTTAATCAGCGAACAGCCTCTTTGAAATCTTTAGATAACTGCCATTCAGGTCGTTAAAAGGTTAACAGTAAGGCTGCAGCATCACTTAGAATTCCCTCTACTCCTCTAACCTACTCTGTCCCCTCCCTCAGGAATTTACTTTGGCTGTTGGCTAATGAGCATGCTCAGTTCTAATCTTCAGATTACTACTGTAAACACACGCTCCTTTCTAACAGCCAATGAAGAGATAGCAATGCTGGTTCCCAAAAAAAACTCTAGCTGGTCTGATCTTTTTTCTCCTAATCACCTCCCTGAGCTCAACCCCAGAACTTTTTATCAAAGTATGTTGTGTGTGTAAACCTACATCCAGTCTATATGTTCTGGTATAACATATATATATAACATATATGTTATATGTTCTGGTATAATTACCCTTGATGCTCAGTTCTGGTATCTCACACCCCTGCTTCCATCCAAAGCCTTCAATCAATATGTCCAAGATACCATGAAGCGCAGAAGTACTGCTGCAAAAAGTGCCTTTATTCGCCAACACGACATGTTTTCAGCTTCACAGCTCTTTATCAAGTGTATAAACCTGCATTCTGCATTTCATGAACTTTACAGCATACATGTCCTGTTTGCAGATGTCAGTGTTACTGATGATGTGTCAGAGGGAAAATTGCTGCCAGGTGAAAGCTGCTATTTGTTTTAGGAAAATGTGATGGTGCTGGCAAATGGAGGGGTTATATGCAGTACAAATGATGTGGCTTGGGAGGGGAAAATATGCCCAACTTATATACAGTACATGGTAGGAAAATGTAGGTTCTACATGTCTTTTAAAGCAATGCCATTTTGAAATTTCCATGTACTAAACAGTATGCATGTGTGCTATAAGGACTGTTAAATGAAAATGCTGCAGACAAATTTTCCCAGCAAGCAAGCTTCTGCAGGTAATGCCCCCTGCCTGCATATTGAGGGTCACTAGACCCCATAACAATGCAAAGACCCCAGAAAACCGTATATTTTTGGAGAATACACATTCTGCTGCAGGTTGCTGCATCCTATGATTCAAAACTATTGCATAACTCCTTATGTTCTATGTATGTAATTCATGTGATTTAGTTGTATAATCACATTCACTTTACAGCGCTACGAAATAAGTTGGCGCTATAGAAATACATGTTAATAATAATAATAACCCTTGAGTGGATACTATTCCATAGAAATAAGTGGATAGATGCCATCCCACTATCACTTGTAGCACAGTTGAGAAACGGATTAATTGAGATTCCCCGTAGGCATTTAGACATGATAAATAAAACCTCAAGCATCAAAAAGGACTGGCACAAGCCATAGCCTATGACTAAGTGTCCCTAGTAGACATGAAACACGTCAGGTCCTTGCTTTTAATTCTAGAAAATAAAATGTAAATTTTTAACTTTAACATCTGGCTTCTGTATTTGGTGTGGTTTGGCTTGTGCCAGCCCTTTTTGATGTTTCTGGTGTTTGCTCCCTCTGATCAAGGACTGGGGTGTATGCTAGTGATGTGTGGGTCGTGTTTTATCCAACCCACACCCACCTCTAACCCGCCCTCAGTGAACCGCTCACGGCTGCGACTTCTGGTTTCCTTTTATAGACCCGAGCCACCCCGTCGATGACATTACAAAAACGGGCAGGGAGATAAGGCACACATCTATGAAAAAAAAGGAGAAAAAATGCAGAACCCGGCAGGCCAGAAGCGCAAGGCCACTCGCAACCAGAGGTGCAGGTCTCGCGGGTATCAGGCCGACCCACGCATCACTAGCGTGTGCACTGTGTTCACTGTACACAGTGGTAAACTACCATAATGTACTCTATACACTGGTTTTCTCTTGTCATTCATCTTAAATAAAACCTATAAATAAGGATTCTTGCCCCCAGACAACACAACCTTGTAAAATGTATCATGTATTTTATACAGCCCTGCCCACAGTGAAAGCGAGCATAAGAGCAATTGATTTACTCAGTGATATGATGGCATTAATGGATGTATTATAAGCTCTCAATCAATAGGCAAAAAGTCCAAGCCTGATAATTAAGCTTATTTATTTAATAACTTTGATGTTACTGAGACAACAGGAGAAGAAGTGGAAGGGTGCTAAAACCTGTGTTAAACCCCATTTAGATTAATAACCTAAATACCATCATGCCTAACTGAAAATAATTTACCTTCTGCAAACCACATGCTGTCTCTAAATGTCTTCTCCAAAGAGCAAGGGTGAAACTATATAATACATTAAAAACAAATACCTAAAATGTTTTGTACCAAGAGATTTAAGCTCCTTTGAGCTGAGCCCTTTTAACCTCTTGTATCGCTTATTGGTCTTCATATGTAAATCTGCATGTTCAATAGATTTTGCGCTGCAGAATGTTGGTGCTTTATATATATATACATGATTATAATAATAATGAGTAAAACAACAAATCCCAGGCATAAATACAGTATTTGTGCATAGATTATTTTTTCTCATGCCCAAATATAAAGGAACAATTGCAGATCCATATAGTGTTGCCAGTTCCATCTAGTGCCATCTCTGGTGCCATCTTAATGCCAACAACTCCACTCCAAATCTTATATTTCTATTATTATGTACTTTTGCACACAGTAAGATAAACATATATATATATATATATATATATATATATATATATATAAAGATATATATATATACATTATACATTAAGGGGGTTATTTATGAAAGGTTGAGTTGTGCTTTTCCCCAAAAAATCAAGTTTTTCAATTGTAGTTTCACTAAAAACTTAGATCTTTTGGGATAAAAAAAAACTTGGATATTTTGAGATAAAAAAACTAGAATTCTTTTGAGATTTATTCTGCCCCTAAGCTGCTAAAAGCCTGAATCCGAAAACACAGCTAACACAGCTAAAACCTGTCGAGGTCATGTAGAAGTAAATGGCAGAGGTCATTTAAACCATCTGAAGATGTTTTTTGCCTTCATGATTTTTTTTTTTACAGTGGTTTTCGATTGAAAAATTAATGAAAAATGAGATATTCATCTGCGAGCAATTCGAGTATTCCAGTTTTTCCTCTGATTGCATATGGGTTTTTCATAAATAAGCAAATATTCGAGTTGTGAGTTTATTCTAGGTAGAAAAAACCTCACATAAATAACCCCCTAAGGGCTGTTTTTGTATAAACACCAAAACAATGCATACTATCATATGCTGTCAGGTTCTTTATGCATATAGCCCTTTTGTTTGCACAACTATGAATTATTTCACTATGCCTTACATTACATTATGAATTATGATGAGAGCTAAATATCCTCCATGCTATGTTCTTAATTAAATTTGTTGCAAAAGGTACATACTGAAACCCTTTGATATTATGCCTCCATTGGTGGGCTTGCTGGCATTGCACACATCAAGAAATGCAATTCAAAAAACAGAAGGCAGTCCCCAGGCCTTTCTAGACAGCCCACTGGCTCTCCAAGTAAAATCCAAAGACGTATTGCTGGGTGACAGTTGCTATAGCATTTTCAAGCACCTCTTTCTGCTTGTCCTCATAAATGATCTTTAAGTGAGGAAAAGAAGGAAGAAAAAAATAGAACTGCTTCTCAGCTCCTTAGTGGAATCCCTGGGCAAACTGCGTGAAACAGCAATCTGTAGAAAGAGCTTGCTCTGTGTTCCTGGGTGTCTTTATAGCCCCCTGTAGAGACAAAGCACATACTTAATGTGTTATGTTGTTATAATACACACTCGTTTTTCATAGAGGACATTATGAGCTAAAATACTTTCAAGATCTGTGAGTTGATACTAAAGATATTCACCAATCCCACTTCTCTCTCTCTCTCTCTCTCTCCCTATCTCTTTTCTTGTTGTGCCACAGGCCTTGATAACCATGTCTCCTTCAAGTATGGTTTTTAAGTGTGTGTGATGGGGACCAAGCATTCTGTGTGAGGCAGAACTTGTTGACTTGTTAAAACACCACACAAGAATAACTCTAGCATCTACAAGTGACAAGTTTAGAGCTGGCAAATGTCATGTCTGAATTGATTCTCTATTAGATGAGGGCTATCATGCCAAAGTCGATTCACAGTGAGTGGCATTACAGTGTCCTTGACTTGTCTTATGCTTCAACAATAATTCATCAACAGGACAATAACCCAACATTAAGGGATCTCTAAATACTATACAGCAAGGGTTTTTTCCAGCCGTCGGCTACAACATTTTTGTATTGTAATTAAAGGTCAATTACTGAAGACAAGATGAAAATAATAATTTTGCTGTTTCAGGAATTTTCTTCTTGTTTGCCTGTTCTCTTTCCTGGAATAGGCAGTCAACAAAGGCATGCAGATTCTATAGCACGCCATGAATACATTCTCAACTCTGTAACACAACAGACAGAGAATCACATTCATACAACTTTGCATAGTCCCTTGTGATTATTCCTGATGGACATCGCTTATATATGCAAGCTGCGTTATATATGCTAAATAAAATCATAATACATTTTTGGTTTGTTCATATGTAAGTGCAAAAACAAGACATACCCATGTTATATTTATCTGAATGCCTATTTATGACATGTAAATGCAATATAACATATTTATAAAATATCTGTATCGGTTAAAGCTAAAATATGGTTAGCAATATGCATTATTTAGGACACAGTAGTCTGAATGTACTTCTGTTGAATTATTTCAATCATTTCATTCACTAACTCTATACCATATCATAATTACAAAAGGACCAAAAACATTTAAATGTAGTCAACGTGCATGCATAGGACACAAAACAGACACAGTTTTATCAAAACTCAAAACTCCAAAAATCAGCATGCCTGGGTGCAGGTAAACGTGTACAAAGCAACAAAAAAAGTACTGCACTCAACAGGCTCAGAATAACTGATTTCAATAAAAAAAAACAAAAAGAAATTCCAATGTTTAGATCACATCATTCTGGGAAAAAACTAAATATTTTTGTTTTTTTTCCATAAGTAATATCATGTGGCTGTTCAGACAATATCATGAAATTGGAAAAGTTAAATAAAATAATTAAATTTCACACCATTACATGGGATTTTTTAATACTGTGTTCTCACCTACTTTCTTGTCTGTTGTATGTTAACATATAATTTTCTACTGTTTTCCATATTATAAGATGTGCTGTGAGCACATTCCAGGACAGGTACAGCTTAAATTCTAGACAAGCCCAGTGGTTTTGTTGAATGGAAGATGGTGCTGGTTGGCAAGGTTTGGTTTATAATACAAGCCGCTATGTTCTGATGTGAAATAAGCATTTCTGAACCATCCATACCAGACTTTAAGCATATATTGGTAATTGACACACCAGGGCACATTTGTTAAGGGTCAAAGTACATTTTCAAGTAAAATTAGAATTTTTAAAATTTGAATTTTGAAGTACTTTTGGGCTACTACGACTATTGAATAGCCCAAAATTCGATTTGAATTGAAAAAAAAATTAGAATTTTCAAATAGTCTCTTTAAAATCCTTCAAATTCGACACTTTGCCACCTTAAAGCTGCTGAATTGCCATTTTAGCCTATGGGGTACCTCCTAGAGCCTGTCCTGAAACATTTTCTAAGTTCCAAGAATTCAAAGGATTTTATTGAAAATCGTTTGTATTGTTTGAATTGAACAATGCATTCGAACGATGCGAATGATTTAAATATGATTGAAAACAGACCTGTTTGATCCATTTTTGATCAAAAATGCCTTTTAAAAAATTCGATTAGTAAATCTGCCCCACCAAATACAGTATATTAGAAATGTGTGAATTTGTGTAAAAGCTGAAAGGCTTGAAATAAATAACCCAGAGGACTAGCATTTGTTTCTATTTTTCTCTATTTATATTATTACAAAAGTTAGTTTCCTTTCGTATCTGGTATAAGATTGTATGTTCAGTTTTTATTAAGAATAGGCATTGGCAAAAATAGCCATCAGACGAAGGTGGCATTTGTATATTTATAAATGTGCTATGACAGTAAAGCAGGAATCTTATGGTGATATGATATTAATTTGAATTTGTTTTAATTTTTTTTCTTTGAAATTATGAATAAAAGTTCCAAAATATAGTATTCCCAAACAGATTCAAATCATTCAGTTTTAGGACATTTTCTTTGTTGTTTCAATAACATAATAGTTTCAAGTTTCAACTTATAGTATATGATTAATAAGTATATAAGCTATTTACAGTATATATACATATATATTCGTGTTATGGTATATATTCATGTTATGGCAACAGAGGTAACTGGATTTAATAGTAGAACAATTTTGAAGTGTGTTTCTGTTCAAGTGTCTTAAACTTAAATTTTGGCATTTTATTATTATTCACAGCAAGTGAAAAAAACTAACCATGAACAGTATCGGTAATTCCCTGATACAAATGAAATGAGGTTTATTCATTTCTGTTATACACTAAAAAGATCTAAACCATCCGTTAACATTTTAATTAGCAATAACTTTACTATGACTGGTGTAGAGGTAATTTTATAACACAAAATTTGATATTTTGCTGTTTTGTTCATATTATTCCATCACTCCATCATTTTGGGTAGTTAATATGCAGATACAACAGGGAGCTGTATTTAGTAATCACTTGTATTTAATCTATTATCCCCAAAAAAGCTTTTCAATGTACTGCCGTTATAGGGAGTTTATTCCACAGCACTCTGCTTATTTCTTGCAATAAATCATTGGTGCTTTTTTTTTGCTCATTGAGATAACGTTAATACCTCTCTATTGCCCAAAGAAATAAGAGTTAATTCATTAAGTGTACTCAAATGTGAAGATAACATTATTGGTCTCATTAATAAAAGAAAGCAAGTACTTCCCATTTCAAGCAGGATAGTAATAGAACAAGTCACATGGCTATACTGATGAAGAAGTAAACCTGAAGCAGAGGCTCTTATTATAATCTGTCTCTGTTAGAGGTGAGGTACAAGGATTAACCCCTGGGGTCCTATGTTTCCTTTTTTCATTGAAGGAAATCATGCCAACAATGTAGTGAATGTTCAGAACCCGAGTGGGAAAACTCGTAGAGATTCTCCTGATTTCCTCGAGTGGCCAACACAGCACATAAAGTAGTGAAAGGGCTTACAAATGAGTCCTACTTCATTTTGGTATTGCTAGAGCTTTTACCGCTTGCCATTGTTCACCTCCCTGCCCCCTACCCCGATGTTGTCTTGGTACAAGAGTGTGTATGTGTTTGATGGGGGAGGTGATGCTAAACTTGCTCAGCTATCAGCGCGGCTGGCAACATCTCCCCGCCTCACAATGCCGCACGCTGAGCTTTGGCAGGGAATCAATAACGTGAAAATCTGTCCTCATCAACCAGACATTCTCCATGACAATCACCAATCAGAGGCAGGACCTGGCCCCTTTATCCCAAGGGCAAGAGCCTCCCAATTTTCAGCTATGAAAAGCAGCATAAATTAGAACCCTCAATTCCTGCTGGCGGTGCTTAATGGGCCTGATTTATGAACCATTAAATGAGGTTATGTAAATCGATCTTTTTGAAGAATACTAACACACAGGTGACAGGTGCAGCGAGAGCAAAACCATGATGAGACCACAAGGGGAATGAATGAGATTTCAGCAATGTTTAAAAGCACACAAGGAGGTCAGGGAGAGGGGGGAAGCCAAAGAGTCACATGAACTATGCCCGAGGTTCCTCCATCTAATTGTTTACAAATGTATTCATTTTTAGCCAATATAAAACTTATTTTTTTTGTGGGAACGGAGCAAGCTGAAAGGCTGCTTAAAGCCCGGCGTCAATGACATGAACTGTTTGTCGACTACATCACATCAGAAAGGTTAAATCAAATGACTGCTCGAGTCAGAGATTTTTATTTTCATCTACAGTAATAGTCTGAGATTTCCATATATCAGGGAAAGTCAGCTGTGGTTAATGAAGAGCATTTGTTATTTAGCACGAAGGCTGTTTGAGAGGCAACCCCATCAAGAAACTACAGGCCACAACACTCATAGCTAACACGAGTAACCCTTTGATGTTCAAAAAGATTTGAAATACAGAATATTATATTTTTAAAAATTGGCTGATGCCTTACTTTTATTTGGAGCTTTCTAGATAATGGGTTTCCAAGTAAGGGATCCCATAACTGTATAATATTTATGGGTTGAAAATCTTTTTCCATTTATTTCACAGCTAATTGAATATTGCAAGTGTCCTTCAGATTTTAGACTAGGGTATATATTTTCACTATGTCATAATAGAAGAAACATGAGCATCAAGTTCAACATAAACCTGGAAAGTGCAGAGGGCATTTAATCATTGCCAAATAAGAAAATATTTTTATGTTTAGAACTTCTTGTGTTAGTGCTAATGAACTGAGCCTTCTGCATTCATCCATATTGGTGACACAACAATCCTACTGGGTTTATTTAGGGGCAGATTAAGGTCAAGTTGTGTTTTCCATGAAACATTTGAGTTTTCTGTTTATTTTTGGTCAAAAATTGATTTTTCAGGTTTAAAAAACTATTTTGAGTTATTTTTAACCCAGCTACTGTAAATAGCTTGTATCTAAATGCTGTCGAGGCCATGTAGACGTCAATGGCAGAGGTCCCTTGAACCATCTGAAGTTGTTAATAGCCTTCATGATGTTCAAGTTTTTATCCAGTGGGTTTCACTCAAAAACTCAATCAACTTGATCAATTCAAATTGTCAACCCCAAACTTGCTGATTTAAATATTTTCCATTTGACTTTTTTCTTAAATTAGTAACCGTTCGAGTTGTGAGTTAATTCAAATTCATTCAAGTCTATTGGATTTACTTGATTTTTTAGTAGACCTAACAGTATAGGCATCCAAATTACAGAAAACCCCCTTATCCAGACAACCCAGATCCTGAGCATTCTGGATAACAGACCCCATACCAGTATAGTAATTTGTATAAATTGAGTAAATTCCCCTAATTAAACACTTAAAAATAAAAGCACAAGCAAAACAATGGGAGGTTGTACATAATGAAGGTTCTGTAAATCTTGCTTTTTTTAAACAATACGGGTATGAGACCTCTTATCCAGAATGTTTGGACCTGGGGTTTTCCAGATCTTGGATCACCATACCTTAAGTCTGCTAAAATAATTTAAACATTGTTTTGCTTCCAATAAGCATTCCTTATTATCGTAACTGCATTCAAGTATAAGGTACTGTTTTATTATTACAGAGAAAAAGGAAAGCATTTTTTAAAATGTGACTTCTTTGATTATTTTGGAGTCTATGGGACATGGCCATCCCGTAAGTCAGAGCTTTATGAGATATGCAGTTGTGCTCATAAATTTACATACACTGACAGAATTTATGAATCTTAACCATTTTCAGAGAATATGAATGATATCACAAAAACTTTTCTTTCACTCATGGTTAGTGGTTGTCTGAAGCCTTATTGTCAAACAACTGTGTTTACTCTTTTTAAATCATAATCATTACACAAACTACCCAAATGACCCTGATCAAAACTTTACATAACCTAGTTCATTAATACCGTGTATTGCCCCCCCCCCTTTAACATCAATGACAGCTTGAAGGCTTTTGTGGAAGTTGTGGATGAAGCTCTTTATCTTCTCAGACAGTAAAGCTGCCCATTCTTCCTGGCAAAAAGCCTCCAGTTCCTGTGAATTATTGTCATGAACTACACATCTGAGGTCTCCCCAGAGTGGCTCAGTGATATTGAGGTCAGGAGACTGAGATGGCCAAACAAGAACCTTCACTTTATTTTGCTGTAGCCAATGACAGGTCGACTTGACCTTGTGTTTTGGATCATTGTCATGTTGGAATGTCCAAATACGTACCATGCGCAGCTTCCGGGCTAATGAGTGCAAATTTTACTCCAGTATTTTTTGGATTTCACCTGAAGTTGTTTGTGGAGTTTTCCTTACATTCCAAACAATTTTTCTGGCAGTTGTGGCTGAAATTTAAGTTTTATTTGGTTTGTTCTCAACAGAACCCCTAATTTTCCACTTCTTAATTAGAGTTTGAGCACTACTGATTGGCATTCTCAATTCCTTTGATATTTTCTTATATCCCTTTCCTTTTTTATAGAGTTCACCTACCTTTTCCCGCAGGTCCTTTGACAATTCTTTTGCTTTCCCCATGACTTAGAATCCAAAAAACATCAGTGCAGCACTGGATGAAAGATGCAAGGGTCTGTCAGGAGTCCAGAAAGTCATTGACTTTTTATAAACACCCACTAATTACAAGCAAACAGATCACAGGTGAAGATGTTTACCTTTATTAGCCATTTGAATCCTTTTGTGTCAAGTTGTGTGCGTGTTATCAGGCCAAATCACCAGGGTATGTAAACTTTTGATCAAGTTCATTTGGGTAGGTTGTGTAGTGATTATGATTTAAAAAGAGTAAACACAGTTGTTTTGACAATAAATGGCTTCAGCCAACCACTAAACATGAGTGAAAGAAAAGTTTTTGTGTTGTCATTCATATTCTCTGAAAAATGGTTAAGAAATCATAAATTCTGCCAGGGTATGTAAACGTATGAGCACAACTGTGTTATGCAGAATTCTATAGTAATAACACTTTGTACTTGATGACAACTAAGCAACACTAATCCATGTTGAAGTCGGACAAGCCCAAGTGACAAGATAGCAGCTGTAATTCCAAACTCAAGTATTGTAGAACAAAAAAAATCCAAATGCTTAACAAATTACAAAAAACTAAGAAATGTCTCAAAATATGGGTCTGCATTGTTCTAAATGTTATTTTAAATGATCCCATAAGTCCATAACTACCTGCAGCTAGCTTTTCCAAACCACTGCAAGATACAGTTGCTTTGAAAGGTGTGGATGGGCAGTGGGACACATAACTTCCTGCAGAGCCTAAATTAAAAAATGATGCGGACTGTAATTAACTACAATAAAAATTCATCTGTCAGTATGAGACATGCAAGAGAAATGCTGTTTCCCCATGCAGCAGTACACCTCTTGCATATTCTCCAAGGCTTTTGGGAGTGAGATGATAATTTAATCAGCTCTGAGTGAATGGATGGATGTCCTCTTAATTAGAATAACAATGTCATAATAATTTGCATTTATATGGCTTCTCCCATTCACACTTTGCAGCAGAGTGACAGCAGAATCACTTCACAGAGAGAACACAGGAATAATGTCAATCCCTACAAAAAAGTTGGAAGGAAACTAGGTTAACTCTTTCCCAAACGATTTACAGCATGAATATATATGATGTAAGAATAAAATACAACAATTCGTTTAAAGGAAAAAGGAAACAGAAATTTGTATAGGTATGGGATGTATTTTATCTGTAATGCTTAAGATCCATATAAGCTCTTTTGTATACATGCTTTATAATGCTGGGTTCTTTTCTGTCACATTAGTATTTTCTGAGCTTACATGCTCCTGTGGGACAGTGGCTCTGAGGCTGATAGCACTTAGATGTTTTCTCTGTCAGGATATTTCCCCTGACTAACAGAAAAGTGCATCAAACTGCCACCTTCCCTTGACCCCAATGTGAATGGCCTTAAAAAAACATTCTGGCAGTTCATGGATAATTTTTCCTGAATGGAAATGAGAAAGATTTAGAATGCATGTTTCCAGGAATAAAAAAGAAATTGTTTTGAATTTTAGATCAAAATTTTTATAAAATGCTGGAAGCTAGATACATATTTTCCATAAATATATTTATATATATGCACTATTTTAATTAACATAGGCACGGAAGAAAAATGTGACTGCTACCAAATGAGCTCCTATTTTTTTACCTTTGTGGCATGAGAGCTAACAAAATGATATACTCCTCTGGCTCTTGGCTTTCTCTATGTATAGATAAATAGACAATAGATAGATGACAGCCAGACAGATACACAGATTACAGATAGCTACATAAATAGATGATAGATATAACAAGCAAAGCCATTTATCTGGCCCACCAACTGCTTTCTCCTTCTTTGAATGTCCAAAGAGCAGATATGTTGTTAAACAGCACATTTAAGCCTGTTACATGTTTGACAATGGCAATATCATGACGTCAGGTGAGTAAGAGATAGGGCAGGGCTAAAATTCCCCAAGAGTGTTACCAAGAATACTGAGTAAGTTAAGAGAGCCATTACAGTCACAGAACTACACATCACAGTGGGAGAGTGGCATTAAGAAAGCGGAAATTTTGTTTTGACAAAAGGCACCATTTACAACTTGCCACATTGTCAAACATGTCAAATCATCCTTACATTTCAGAAATGTGTCAAAAACCCAGAAGCTACTCTTCGGAATGTTGATTATATTACATTTATATATCTACTTATATACCTACATCTATACATACAGTGACAATGATTAAATAGGTTGATTCTTCTGCTTCTTGTTGATAAAACGTGTGCATTATATAAGTGTGATGTGTGAAAAGGTAAAAAAGACAAAAAAGAGAGAAATCCGCTAAAATAACATCTTTTGAAGGAGGCAGGCAGAATGTATTGAAAATAAGGATGCAGAATGAAAGATCCCAGAGGAAGATCAGAATATAGATATTGTAAAGTTGTACTCTACTCTGTTGGAAGATAAAGAAGACAAATAGTCAGATGAATAAATTACATTTAAAAGACATGCCACATATCAATATAAATATACGAGAAAACAATTTCTTGGTGCACACGATAGAAAATCTGTTAACAAGGAGTATGTGACCTGGACTGGAAAGTGGCCAGCACAGTGCCATTAAACTACATGAATGTCTCCTCTATCCCCATTTTAGCAAATGAACATTAACAAGTAAAAAAGAAACAGGGAGAGAAGTTGAAAAGCAGAAAAGCACAGTGTGAGACTTTAGATGGCTATGCACTAGGTCAAAGCTAAGTGGGCATGCTTCACTGACTTACTTCCGCCATACATCCGTCTCAGTGCGAGGGGGCACAGCAGGAGCTTCCCATGATTTCCTAAAGGGCAACTAGTCCTAGTGCAACTCTCTAAATAATTAATATTGCTTAATTTTAAGTTAGAAAATTTTAGTCTAACATCTTCATTGTACAGGTATGGGACCTATTATGCAGAATGATGGGGTTTTCTAGGTAAGGCATCTTTCTGTAATTTGGATATCCACACATTAATCCTACTTAAAATATATTTAAACATTAAATAAACCCAATAACATTGTTTTGCCTTTAATGAGAATTAATTACAGTATATCTTAGATGGGGTCAAATACAAGGTACTGTTTAATTATTAAAGAGAAAAAGAAAATCAATTGTAGAAATGTGATTAATTTGCTTAAAATAGAGTCCATAACATTTTCTTAATATTAAATATTATTATTAGGAATCTGAAAGATATGGTATAGGTCATGCTTCAATGTATGAACATAGAGCAGCATATTAAAGAAAAATGGTAACAACAGAAACATACCAGTTAGTGTTAGTGGGGTACCGCAGGGCTCTGTACTGGGTCCCTTGCTTTTCAACTTGTTTATTAATGACCTGGATGTAGGCATTGCAAGTATGGTTTCTATTTTTACAGATGATACTAAATTGGGCAGCAAACTGGAAAAAGTAGGTTCAGTGTTGGTAAATGCAAGGTTATGCACTTTGGCAAAAATTATATAAATGCAAGTTATACACTAAATAACAGTGTGTTGGGAGTTTCCTTAGATGAGAAGGGTTTTTATAGATAACAAGTTGTATAATTCTGGGCAGTGTCATTCTGTAGCTACTAAAGCAAATAAAGTTCTGTCTTGCATAAAAAGGGCATAAACTCAAGGGATAAAAACATAATTATACCTCTTTATAGATCCCTAATAAGACCTCATCTGGAGTATGCAAATAAAGAAAGAAAGGTAGTGGGAGCACTCCATAGCTAAATAAAAATGTACTAAAATACAATGGAAGTGCTACTGATCTGGCCAAATTAACTATACACATAGGGGAAAAAGAGGAGAGATTGATCAATGCACAGTCTCTGGTCCCCTGTTGTCATGAGCGCTCGGTGCTCTTTACCTTCTGCCCTGCAGTCCCGGCGCGGCGGCGCTGAATCCAAGATGGCGGCGCCCAGGACTCCACGTGGGCGCAAGGACGCCGGCGCCAGCACGGTGACGTCACGCGCTGTGGCGCCAAATTCAAAGTTAAAAGGACGCCGGAGACCCAGGTTCGATGCCAGAGTATAGCTCAATATACTTATTGTGTTCCTGGGTCTCTCTACCTTGCCTGATACTCCTGTTTTTGATCTCTTGCCTGTTCCTGACCTTGAACCTTGCTGCCTGCCTGATTGAACCTTTGCCTGGACCTGACTTCTCTATTGGATTCCCCTGAACTGTACCTTGCCTGGACTCGCTGGAAAGGGACTTCCTCCTTGATCCTGACATCACCCCCCCCCGTGGGTACCGGAGGCCCCCGCTGACACCTGTCATATAAGTAATCTATGCAGTTGCATGTGTACAAAGACAGGGGTTTTTTAGTTACAAAATTATGATCATAAGATTGATAAGCCACCACACCACGTCAAGGTAAAACCCATATGGCGGTCCCTAACTATTTACCTCTGGTCATAATATCAAATGCTATAGCCACTCAGCATGAGAGCATTACCTGAAATAAAGGTCTCCCGACCTGGGCATTGGTTTCATCCATTGGGCTTAGTCCTCCCCCGCCATTAGCTTTCAAAGAGGAGAGACAACCTACACCCCAGGTGTGGTTCATAAGATTGATCCTCCCCCGCTTGAGGCTTTTAAGAGAGAGAAACTTCCCGGACCAACACCCATTTCCAAAGGCATTGTTACACCATTTAAATGGACGGGTGTGGGGGTGCTACAACCACTCATCTGGAGTATGCAGTGCAGTTTTGGACTCCAGTCTTTAAGAGGGATATAAATGAGCTGGAGAGAGTGCAGAGACATCCAACTAAAATGGTTAGAGGGACGGAAGACAAATTATGAGGGTAGACTATCCATGTTGGGGTTGTTTTCTCTGGAAAAAAGGTGCTTGCGAGGGGACATTATTACACTTTACAGATATATTAGAGGACATTATAGACAAATATAAGGGGACCTTTTTACCCATAAAGAGGATCACTGCACCAGAAGCCACCCCTTCAGACTAAAAGAAAAGGACGTTCATTTGAAGCACCGCAGGTGGTTCTTCACAGTGAGGACAGTGAGGTTGTGGAATGCACTGCCGGGTGATGTTGTGATGGCTGATTCTGTTGATGCTTTTAAGAGGGGCCTGGATGATTTTTTGGACAGACATAATATCAAAGGCTATTTTGAAACTCTACAGTTACTATAGTGGTTTGTGTGAAAGAGTGGAGGGGTGTGTGTATGCTGGGTTTTAATTTGGAGGCAAGGGGGTACAGTGGGGACAAGTGTACCGGGCCCGTGCCTGAAGGGGGGCCCGGCAGTGCTGCACTGTAAGAAGAGCCGGGCCCCCCTTACGAGCGCCTTCCAATGACTGTAGGATTGTAGAAGTGCCAAACAGTCGAAGTGCTCGAGTGGCGGAAAGACCCGAAGACACGGAGGAGCCAACACTGAAGTCCTGAAGCCATGAGTTCAATTCTACTGACACCAATGTTTTATTTTTTTTAATATAGGCCCCTGCCACCAATTTTTAAAAAAAATATGTTTTGAATAAGATACCAACCTGAAATATATAGTGAATAAAGTACACCCTGTTGTAAATTATAAGATATTGTAAGTTACCGAGGAGTTTCATGACCATCAGAACTCACTGTTTATAACAGATGACATCAGAACTCACCGTTTATAAGGATATCATTTGCAAGATATTCACAGCTTTTGTGTATTATATATCTATATATAATGTTAGCACTGAGGTTCCAAATATAAATATTCACCCTTATTTATGTTGCACCACCTGTGCCCACATCTCCCTGCCAAATTATGAAACTAGTGTATTGAAATGCAAAGACACAGTGATTTATTAAATAATAAAGAGAGAGTAAAAAGATAGGTCAGAGCAAAAACTGAAGAGAAACACCAATGTCAAACATGAGGCACATAAATAAAATGCTCTTCCAATGGTCTAAGTAATGTTTACATGATGTAATAATGTTTAGAGCACAAGAATATATGACGCCATTCCTTGAATGCCTTAAAAGAGTATGCTTTAGAACTGGGGAAACTATTCTGTCCAGTGACTGCTTCTGGCACAGTCCTAGACACCTCTTCTTTAGAAAACCAGTATGGTTTGGTTAAGTGACAAATAAAAGAAAGAAAGGAGAGGGCAGAGGGATAAGTAATGGTTGATCATTACTAGTAATGGACGAATGTGGGGAGTTTCGCTTTGCTGAATTTTTCGCAAATTTCTGGTGAAATTAGCGAAACAGTGAAACATTTGTGAAAAGCCATGTCTCGTTTTGGACATGGGCATCTGTTTTTGGATGTGGGCATCCGCTTTTGGATGCCGGCGAATTTTCGGCAGGCGAAATTTTCCTGGTGTTTCGCAAAATTATCCCGGTGTTTTGCGAATTGCAGGCATTCACTCATGACTCATCCTTACTTTGATTACTGCAAGGGGGTTAAGACTAGTCAAGTCAGGAACCAACAACTGTCCACATTTGGGCACCTTTAGATTTACATGGGGGACTGGCATTTCTTTCTCAAATTGATCATTGGTACAGTACAAGAAAATACTTCCCTGAATAAGATGGAATTGTTTTCTTCTGTTCATTTGCCCAGAGAAATAAGAGTTGCTGCACTTTATAAAGGACTCATGCCAACTTCTCTAAGATATCCTTGCTATCTAGAAAAATTATTTTTATGCAGATTTGCAGATTTTATGTTCACATCCGTTATTTATGATGATGAAACTTGAGTAACAGAAATTTACATTTTATATTTACAATTTCTTTTAAAAAAAAAGTACATGTTTTCCAGTGCTCGAGACTAAGGGCAGTTAAGATCATAGGCAACAGCACCGGGACAAAGCTCGAATTTACAGTTTCTGGCAGCAGCTGACAATCAAGGGGTAATTAAGAACTAATCAAGAAGCAATTTGTTCCTAGCGTGTAAAGAAAAGCTGCAGGTAAAAAAAAGTGTAACAGGGAAACATTCACAATTTAAGAGTTTCTAACACAGCTAACAATTTAATATTTATCTTGCATTTAAAAAAGCACAACTTTCCTCTAATATTTCCTGAACAAAACAGGAGCCTGCCACATACATGTACAGATAATATTCAGCTTTCACTCCTGTACCCACAATTAATATTTGGAATAAAAGGAGAAACGCTCTTCTCTAAAGTGATTGTTTATACATTGCTGATCATTTTAATGCTTTATATGTTAGTACCTTATATGAAAGTATGTATTATAGTAACAAATGTAATCAAATTCAAAGTATTGTGACAGATGCAAGAAGCAATGTGGTAAAAAGAAGACACAGGATTATACAATATGGTCAACAGATCATTGTAAAATTCAGGACACAACTGCATGAACTCAGGACACATGAACTCATTTAATTTATCTCATCAGGTCCAGAATAAGATTCAAAATAGGCCCTGGCATTTTACACAGAGACCGAAACACTTTTCCAAAGCCTCCCAAAAATTTCCCCTTATATCTAATAATCCAAACGCTTGCGATTCTATCCTCGCTGCCCTGTAACTAAATCCTTTTGTTAGCATATGGAAAATTTCTTGACTGTTACAGTTGGGATTGTCAATAAGAAGAGTATTTATTATGCATTTCTAACCATTTTAGGAGATCTTATTGAATAATTGTCTGAACCCCCATTCCTCTGATTCATCACCAAATATACCGTATTAATAAAACAAAAGTATAGGTTGGAGATGGCAAACCTTAGAGCTCCAGCTCTGATTAACTAATATGCAATCAGAAGAACCGACCAGAGCAGCAAACATGTTGACATTTCAAGGCAAACATATATGCAGTGGATTGATTTACAGATGTTCCTTGATTAGTGATGGCAAATAATGTTTTTTCTCATCTGGGGCAACCCTTCAATGGAAACCACCTGACACAGTTTAGAGCATTTTTGGGATGATAGGCACCAGTACAACGGTGGAGCAACCATTTGTGTAACATAAGTTTTGTAGGACATACTACATTTACTTGACAAGGTTTTGGGTAGATTCCCTTGAAACACAAGGTTCTAATTAATACAAAATCTACTTTCATCTAAAGTTGAAACACTTTTATCCTGACTTTGAGGATGGCAATGTCGTTCTCCATAGATCATGAAAGCTGTCCGAATGTTATCATGAGCATTAAAGATATAAACTGGTAATACAGTACCTATATATACCTGGTAATACCTACTATAACCCTAACAACTGAAACACTTTTAATGTTGGGGTCACTCTCAGGACTTCTGCTACTAAACTAAAAAATCAACTGTTATACATTCTCATGAAAAAATGGTGTCACATTCAACCCACAGAGTTCTAGACATTTGTAAATGCACTTCCTATGTTCTTAAGGATTATGGACTATTTAGAATAATTTTCCAGTCTCTTGTAATTAATCTATTTTACATGAAAAATATAATATTAAAAAATGAGTGTATGTGAAACTAAAATTTGGATTGTAGCTCTTATAATATATGACACTGGCCTTGGCTGCTTATGTTTCCATATAGAGAAAGGCTAAGATATACTAAAATATATCACAAATAGCAAAATGCTTATGCATAACAGAGTAACAGAAGAAAAGGTAAAGTAATTCTACAATTATAAATGCCAAGCCAAGTTGTGCTCACCTAACTTGGGAGGTGAGACTACTTTGCAACAAAATTTACTTGTTCCTCGTAATATGAACATGGATCCCTTAAATATTTCCCAATGATCACAGGTTGTTTTCCTACCCATCACAGCCAGCCATTCATCCTGCTAAGGCAGATAAATTCAGTGCTAATTGTAATTGGGTAATTATAATGTATAACCTCTTAATGAATGCAAAGCGCCTTATAAATACACAATTATTCATCTTATTATAACAGGACCTGAATGCAGTGATTAGATGAACTTTATTTTGTCACTGTTACATAATTACTATTGTCGAATCACTATTCTTGTGTTCATAAACATTTGTTTTACAAATTCCACTCAGGGCTTTTACTGAGCTGAGCAGAAAGCACTTTTCTTTTATTCCATATCACCCATTCAATCAAATGTAACCTTGGGATCTCACCAGCATGCAATTTAGCTTTCAAGCCAAATATTTCCAAATTACATTTTGTTTTACATGAAAGAAATCTGTTTTTACACTCTATCCAAGCCTTCCTGGGTTCATCGAGTGGGCTGGAAGCTGTTAAACTCATCCTAGCTATAGGATGAAAATTATAAACACTGATTTTTTTTTCAGCAATGAATTAATTGAAAGGTACAATATAAAGGGCACTGTAATCGAAAGAGACTGTGTGAGGACAGTACAAGGAACAACACTGAATGGCCTCATTCTACCCTGGTATACCTAGTAGGCATCTAAACTCTTTGTCGTTCTTCTGTACTAAGTTAAATCGTGACAATTTTGTGCCCATCACAGTACAACAGATGCACCTGGTTAATATCTTGTATTACAATGATTCTGGTTAGGAAAAAAGGGATAATTTCAGATTTTCCTTTATCATTTTAAAAGGTGACCGAAAGGAACCAGCGATATTGTCAGGGGCAGCTGATTTATGAGGTGATTTGTGACCAAAAAGTAAAAAGGGCCAGAACTTTAAGGTCCTAACTGATCAAATAGTGTTGAGGATCCTAAAATGATTTTGCAGTGGGTTACAGTATTCAAAAGAAATTTTAAGTGAAAAGTTCGGTTCAAAAACAAAAAGTGTAATGTCCTGTCCTCCAATGCACAGTCACAACCAGGGTTCTCTCCTCCCCTCAAAAAACACGAATCTTCAAAGGTTTTCCAAAGGAAATTTGTTGCTATGCGCACCTCAAAGGGTAAATGGGGACAGAAAAACAAAAATATAGTGTAGTATTTTCAAAAAAAGATAATTCACCCAGTGATGAGATTGTGGCCAATAGTGGTGTATTAATCATATACCCACATAGGTGAAATTTATAATGTGATAACTTGGGAAAATCCTCTGACACCAACAAAATGAAGTGCACATGTGACACACTAAGTTTAAGGGGATTGTAGTGAACACCCACACGATCGTAGGTCTGTATCCAGTTATACTCACAGACGTTTTAGAAATTGTTCAACTTTAAAATGAGATCCCAAACATTCTTCTACTTTTCCGATCTGAACAGATAAAACATGGCATGTGCGGAAACTTTCTAAAAGGTATTTTAATAAATAGTAATGCACTTACAAGAAGTTGCTTTAAAAATCGCCTTAAAACATAAAAACGTCCTTTTAGGTTCAGGTCCCTCTGTGCGGCTCAGCGTATACCCCCACCTCCAGGATCGTGGTATCCGAGTCCGAATTTCGGGGTCGCGGTGCCAAACACAAGGCGCGTGTACCTGCTGCCCAGTATTCAAAAGAAGTATCTAATGTTCATTATCTATCTTATTTTACAGCAAAATACGAAGACATGACTTAGGGGCAGATCAATATTTTATTGAGTGGCAATAATGCTTACAATAAATACCAAATATAATATTTAATAAGTGCTTTCCAAATCTTTAATCCTCCATTAACTTGCATTGCATTGCTTTTAAGAAAATTTTGAGGGATCAACAATGTGTAAGGGGGTTAGAGTAGGGCTCAGGAACCCAATTTTGCACAGCAAAATTGCTATTCACCTCTGCGCAACTCTCATTACTATACATTTTATTGTAATAAGAACAATGATCTGTATTGGGATAATGTTGCTGCAATCCTTCAGTTGTAGTAAAAAAAAAGAAAACCAGCATTAGATACTTCAACAAATTAATGTATAATTCTTTGCAATAGGCCATGTTTGCATAATGTGAGTTGTTGATCAATACAGATTACCGGATACCAACTAGATACTTTCTTCTTCTTAAAGAAGAGAAAGAACACTAATAATGTGCCTGGCAGACAGGAAAAAAATTATATATTTCAGAGTTTATGTTTGAAAATAATTTAAAAATTCAAAGCAAAGGGAAACATATTATTCCATTAGTATGGATATACATATGACATCTCATGCTCATTTGAACACAAAGAACTTTTTTAAATAAAATTGAACTTTTTAATAAAGTATACTGGTTAAACTGGTAAGATAAAGGCTTATATCAGACTAGATTTTAATTATAAAACATGGACTTATTCATCGCTGTTTCTGCAAGTATTATTTAAAATTTCCATTCTAATTCACTTCCACTTCATCCAAAAAATGCAAGGCATATTGCTAAATTGGAAGATAGTGTCAAGTGTTGAAAATGTTCATTAAAGCACTAATGGGCTTGAGGCAAAGGATCACTGGTTGGCCCCTAGAGTCCCTCCTGTAATGGAACTGGGAGTCATCTATGATAAGCTATTTTGATGATATTTCAAATTTGTAAGTTGAAATTTGTGTGCAGAAATTGTTATTGTATAATATTTATCTGGTAATGCTCTGTTTTAATCCATTGTAATTCCTCATTGTGGAACATTTGGGTCACCTGGTACAAACGCTGTGAGTGGGGTATATTGCTGCTACTGCTGTTACACCATTTTGTTAAATTATCTGTATTTTATTCCATGTCAGAGCCCCAATCACTGTTATCTTATGCACAACAGTGTCTGTTTACTAAGCTACGTTAACGATAATGTTATCGTGCCAGAAAAAACGCAAGAGCAAGCTTGGTGAATGGCGAGCACTGGATTTTATGGCACACGTCTGTATTATTGTTTACTATCACTTTATGATGTTTAGGTTGTCTCAAAAGTTTAACTTTTGTCACCAAATACAGACAAAATTCTTTCCAAGTTTTATTGCCACCCGGAGTGGCAAAGTGTTTTTTTCTTAAGAACAAGGGTTTGGTAATTCAGCCCCATAATGTTTTGATTCTTGTCAAGAGCTGAATAAATGAGACATTAAAGATGTGAAATGCATATATATGGTTTTAATCAATGAAACAGCGATGAGTTTTTAACATTAAAATAAAAGTATATTACAGCTGTTATACACTCCCTATGTCTCAATGTGAAATGAACCATCTTTATGACAAACAGGGATGTTTTAATGCAAGCTACAGAGAACACAACAAGCAATAACTGCTATGACTACATTCATTCATGTATCAGCACAAATAATTTGATACACACTTAGGGGCAGATTTACTAAATGAAGGATCCGAATATTCGTGCAAATAGTCGAGAATAGTCTCAATTCGATCGGGCGACTATTCGAATATGAAAATTAAGTATTTTAGACCATCTAATATAGAATATTCAGGCGCATCGAATAGATCAAATAAATATATATTCGAGCGCTCGACTATTCGCCAGTCGAAGAACTTGCCCTTTTTTTTTTTTTTTTATTCAACTGCCTACTTCGTCAGATTGAACCTACCAAATTGCAATAGAAGCCTATGGGGGCTTTTTTGTACGATCGAACGCTTCGAATGTTCGATTTGTATGTTTTGGCAAATATTCGAGTGTATTTTCTGCAACTTTTCGTTTGAAAAATATTCGCAAAATATTCACCAGTTGAATTTGAGGGCTAAAAACCCTCGACAATTCGACCCTTAGTAAATCTGCCCCTTATTCTTTGCTCTTTATATTGGCACATAGATCGTTTTTTTATAAGGCTAATTGTTAATGAGCAAAGACTGGGCCATGAGAAAGTTTGTAGTTTGTACAATTTTTGTTACAAATATAGTTGTTGTCAAATCAATTTACTTTTTGTAAAAAAATGTTCAACATTTTTAACATTTTACATTACATTAACTTTCCAAGCTGGTGCAAAAGAACATTTTATTTACACACAAGTACCTTTATAATTGAAGAAATACAGCTTAGATCAATAACTTGTTGCAGAATGAGAGTATCTGAGAATATCTTTCCATAGTTATTTTCATATGTACTTTATACAGCATGCTCTCACCAGCAGCATTATTTATTCTGGTGTGCTGATGGTTGATAAATGATTTACCTATTATTTTTCTTTATTGTTTCTTTATAATAAAATATGTATGTATTATATATGAGTATTATACAATATATTTTTTTCAGACAATCCCTTGTTCATTACCATCTATATTACATCTTGGTTACACATTATAATAATAATAATAAAAATGTTTTTGCATTAATTGTGTGTAAGGGGTGCTGTAATTGTACTAACCAGTTCTACTGAAAAAAAATTGCTGCTTCCTCAGTATTTAAAATGATGAAAAACAATCTGTTCATAAAGAAATTAATTTTTTGGAAAATAAGTGTAGCCGTACTATTGATTAGAAGATTATAATCCGTTCATTACACACATTTCAGCAACAGACAAGTCCTCATGGTCAAGCTTTTTATTATGAGAGCCTGATACGAATTTGTCACACAAAATGCAGATATAATTAGCCTATTCGTGCTCAATGACTTTCAGGTCAAATCCCATTTGAGGTAGCTATTCGGTAAAATATGCAGGGCTACGAGTGCCTTTTTTTTTTTTTTACATTTCATTTGCAGTTGATGTAACCTAGTTTATACAGCAGTTTGAGTGTCATTTTTCTTTTACTTCAAGTTAAAAGAATATTGTACTAGAAAAGAAAACATTTTTGAAGTATTTTTTTCTTATTCATGTAGCTCAGAGCTTCACCAAGGTCTTTTTTTTTTTTTTTAATTCTCCCGTTACAAAAAAACTCAGAAGAACAGATGACTACACTAACACTCTCAATGGCAAATAGCTGTTCCCTAATTGTACTTTTTGCTCTCCTCAATGTCTGCTCTTCAGTGCAAAGCTACAAAAATTGCCTGAATAGCCAAAGAAGACTTTCCCACAGTCATGTGCCACAGAAAAAACTCAATTGTTCCTGCTCACAATTTAGATGAACAACATTTCTATAACTGGATATCCAGAGTCTGTCAATGAAAATGTTGCTGAAAAGACAAATGAAGAAAACAGATTCTGCCAAAAGCATGTTAAGAAATAATCAGGCATTCACTGGCCAGACAGCTGCCCCTGGGACCTGCTGGAACCAGGTGCCCTTTAAGCCATTTCCTATTCATCTAGTTAAAAACATGCAGGCAGTACCTGGGAAAGGAGCAGCTTAGTTAGATTGACAGTATTTGTCCTGCAGAATGAAGAGACATTATTTTGCTAGTAGCACAAGCACCATTATATATATTTGTGACAAAAACAAATTATATATTTGCCACACAAAAATAAGCATGAAAACATCTATTCACAATTACAAAATAATTATTTACTTTAAAAATGGACAACCAGTTAAAAAAATACTGGTAAATAATGAAACCTGTTGATTAGTCTTTTGAAATAGTCTGGTTTATATGGTGTTTAAAATACATGCAAAAGTAACATTTATGTGCTTTTATTTTGTTTATTGTTGACATTGCTGTATATATTATTATATTTGCATAACCTATCAATTTATTATGTTATTTCTAATTTTAGAAGGAAACAAATCTTACAGAAATATATAAAGAAAAAACTGATCAAGAAGATTATGTATGTCATAGCTGCTCATAGCCTATAGAAAAAACACCAGGCCTGGTAAAATAAAAAACAGCCATTGTGATCTAATAAAGGAAAACAATGTGTTTATAAAAAATAATTACCCAACAGATAATTTCATATATTTATTTATAAATGACCAATAAGCAGCGCATGCACAGTCGTTAGGGACAGGACGATTGCTCTAACTGCGCATGCACTAAAACCCCGCTCACTACACAAAGGAGACCGTAGAAAAGAAGATGGTGTCTATGAACTCCCAAGGACAGAATCTGCACGGGGAATCTACTGGTTCTCATGAAACTCTGCTCTAGCTGTCTGATCCTATTTTTATCCTAACCACCTCTCCTTAGTTTAGCTTAACCATTACAGTGTTCAACCCCAGCAGAACTTTTTACCAATATATGCTGTGCCTGTGTAAAACTACATTCTGCATTGCATGAACTTTGCAGTATACATGTGCTATTTGCAGATGTCAGTTACTGTGTCAGATGTGTCAGAGGGAAAATGGCCGCCGGGTGAAAGCTATTATTTGTTTTAGGAAAATGTAATGGCAGTACAAATGATGTGGCTTGGGTGGGAAAAATATGCCCAACTTATATACATGGTAGGAAAATGTAGGCTTTACATGTGCTTAAAAGGAGGTCAACCTATAATGGGGTAAATGCCATACCACCCTCCCCCCGTAAGCCCACCCTCCCCCTACTACAAATGCCCCTAATTTGCTACTTACCCCCTCAGCGCAGGTCGCCATCTTCTCAACAGCCATCTTCTTCCTAGATTCTTTGTTGCTTGGCAGCACATGCACAGTAGGAGCATTTGCCGGTTTAGCTCTACTGTGCATGCGCCGAAAGTCATGAAGTTTCCCGATTCAAACTTCATGACTTTCGGCGCATGCGCAGTAAAGCTGAACCCGACACTTGCTCCTACTGCTCATGTGCCGCTAAACGCAGATGGATCCTGGAAGAAGAAGGCTGGGGAGAAGATGGCACCTGCAAACTCCACGGTCAGGACCTGCGCTGAAGGGGTATGTAGCAACTTAGGGGCATTGCGGGGGGAGGGGGGCATGGCGTTTACCCCATTATAGGTTGACTTCTCCTTTAAGGGTCTCTACAGCTCAACAACTTTTTGATACATACAGGTGGTCCTCAAGAGTCTCTACAGCTTGACAACTATTTTGATACAGGTGGTCTTTTCCTTTTCTCCAGTGTGTATGTTAGGCAATAGCGCCTCCAGTGTCTGAGTGTGTTTTTGTAAAATAGGTGTGTCGTTGGGGGTTTCACAAGCCGATTGGTTTTGTCCCTCTTTCTTGTTCTCAAATGTTGGGAGGTATGGAATGTCAGAAAGGTTGAGCTATAAAGGGCAGCTCTGAACGCCAATGTAGGATAGTTTGCAGGTATATCTCTGCCAGGTGATACTGACTGAGAGGTTTCCTAAATAGTTCCCATGATCCAAGTCCACTAAAGGATGTCAAGTTGCATCCAGCAAGTAGTGAGTTTGGAATTAGGGTTGCCACCAGGCCGGTATTTTACCAGTGTGGCCGGTAAAAATTATGGTGGATCCCAATGTTATTAATAGGAGAAAAAGATAAAAATATAGGAAGGCCTGTATTATTTTTTTTTTGTTTTCAGAAAACGTGGCAACCCTATGCATACCTCCCAACAGTCCCTCTTTTGACAGCTCAACCTGCAGTCCCTCATTAGTACTGGAAATATTTTTACCATGCCCATTTTGTGGCCATACCCCCTAATTACCATGATAATTTTCCAAAATTTGGCAGGTTATGAAAGTTTGACATTATTTCTCCTTATCTAAACTGTTACAATTACTTGTTTTCTTATATCAAAATTGTTACAAAATATATTATTTGCACCTGGTAGCTGTTCTGGGCTCTCTACCAGAAGCCAATTAAGTTAGAAACTTTGTTTCAGTGCCAGAACAGCCAGTACAAATGAGGGACCGCAGCAGTGTTGTTGGACTGACCCACAGGGATACCAGGAAAACTTCCGGTGGGCCAAGGTGTCAGTGGGCCTCTGGCTTCTAACAGTTTGGCCAATTTCATGTTCATTCCCTATTTCTTTATGGGAACAAAGAGGCTTAATAATGAAAGAATAGAGTATAGTAAGGGTTGCCACCTGGCCAGTATTTTACCGGCCTGGCCGGTATTTTTGATGGTTGATCCCAATTAGAAAAAAGATCCTCCCTATATATTTATGTTTATTTCCTATTAATAACATTTGGAGCAACCATCATTTTTACCAGCCAGGTGGCAACCCTAATCCCAATGTTATTAATAAGAAGAAAAGATAAATATATAGGAAGGCCAGTATTTTTTTTCAAGAAAAGGTGGCAACCTTAAGTATAGTATGTAGAGAAAAGACACTAGGAGAATAAAGTGGGCCCATTGTCTAGTTTTCTGGTGGGCCCCGGCATCCCTGTCCGACAGGTTGAACTGTCAAAAGTGGGACAGTCCCTCCGAAAAAGGGACAGTTGGGAGGATCATTGGTACTATGTAGATACGTTGAGTGCTAAATAATCCATCTTTATTAATAAAAAGAGGTAAACAATTTAGTAGCACCACAGAATCTGCGTTAGTTCAATCAGATGGAACCAAAAATAAATAGAAACACGTTGCATACGTCCCAACTGTCCCTTTTTTGGAGGGACAGTCCCTCTTTTGAGAGCTCAACCCACTGTCCCTCATTTGTACTGAAAAGTCCTTCTTTTCTCTGCACTGAACAGCCAGAAAAAGAAACAAAGATTTTAACTTAATTGGCTTTTGGCAGAGAGTCCAGAACAGCTAACAGGTGCAAATAAGATGCTTTGTAACACTTTTGAGATAGGACAATAAGTAATTGTAACAGTTTAGATAAGGAGAAATATTTTCAAACTTTCATAACCAGTCAAATTTAGTAAAATAAACATGGTAATTAGGGGGTGTGGTCACAAAAATGGGCGTGGACACAAAAATGTTGCCGTGCTGTGGGCAAAATACATTTTTGTCCCTCTTTTAACTTCCAAAATGTTGGGAGGTATGACGTTGCTCTTTTAGCGCAGTAAAATAATACTGCATTATTTACATATTACTTTGTGTCGACAAAGGACAAACTCGCTATTTTCAAACTACAAAAACCGGTAACAAACTGCTATATGTTTCCCTGACAGACAGCATTACCCGCCAAGAAAATAGTAGCGCCGCCCCGCCACAACGTCACACATTGTGCGCCGGCCGGACTTTACTGTTGCCAGGCTACGAAATGTGTGCGGCCTAGCGCCTTATTCTGTTCGATTTTCATGGATTTCTTGGAGACGCAGCAGCCGGAGAAGGCTGGGGAAGCAGGTGTCGTTTCGCAAAGCTATGAGGAGGTGGTGAGGGGGATTCTTCTTGCTTTACAGCGCTGTGCCCAACAGGTGAGGGGCATGCAAACACGAACAATTGGGGGTGGGCTAGAATCCATCGTGTGTCGCTCTGTCCGGCCCATTGTTGCAGCGTTTTAATTATTATACGGTATTTTGTAGCAGTGGCTTATCCCTTCCTGTAGCAACATTATTGCCTAATAAACTCATGTATTTAACCAGCTCTTTGGTTATGATGCCTGTAGCGTGAGTGAGTGTGCGTACGATCTCTTTTGTCATACTGAGTTATTGCCTCCAGAGAAAGTCTCATAGATTTCTGTGTTAGCAGAATCACGTCCAATGAATAGTAAGACACAAGCAATGGAGCTAAATTCCCTTGGGGGGGGCGGTTGTACTATAAGGTGCAATATTTGACATGTTTGTATTCCATCTTATGACAACCAATCCGATGCTTCCATTTAAACAGGTGACCAGCAAATGCAATGTATCTAGACCTATAGCAAACTTTGCATATTTTATTTCATAATCCCCACTGTCCTGTACTCTTATCAGGATCATCATATATGTTTTCCATGTGGTGTTTGCAGCAGGAAACAATGACACCGCTTCTATCCTATTTTTTTTTTTAATTAAGAAGTAAGGCTAATTTCAGGCTTTGCATACCTCCCAACGTTTTGTAAACAGAAAGAGGGACAAACATATTTTGACCACGCCCTTTCTGTGGTCACACCCCCTAATTACCACGTCCATTTTACAAAATTTGCCAGGTTCTGAAAGTTTGAACATATTTCTTTAGTTTTTATGTTTTATTACAGTTTTACTAATTCCCTTTAAGCTGTGAATCTTCTTCTCCCAAGGGACAATACTGTTACAAATGTATCAAGTATTTATTGTGGGCCAAGAGCCAATTAATTTAGAAACATTTTATCTCTCTTGGCTATGCAAAAAAGGGACTTTCCAGTACTAAACCAGGACAGTGGGTTGAGCTGTCAAAAGAGGGACTGTCCCACTCAAAACGGGACACTTTGGAGGTATGGCCGCTTTGTGTTTTCTACATCAGCAGAGAAAATGCCAGTACCACCTGGTTCAGCCCATGACATGAATGGAACCCTCCTTTACTGCTGACAAGGGTTGGGGATATCAACCTCGTGTCATTAAAGGAATTGTTTACCTTTAGTATTGTGTAGAGAGTGCTATTCAGAAAACTTGCAATTGGTTTTCATTATGTGTTGTGTTTGAGTTTTGAGTTTTTTTCTATTCAGCAGCTCTCCAGTCTGCAATTTCAGTAATATAGTTGATCAGGTAATATTTTATTATTTGTGGGACCTGTTACCCTAAGAAATAAATCCATCTGTAAAGGAGAAGGAAAGTCTAAAATTAAGTAAGCTTTATAAGAAAGGTCTATACCAGTAAACACTCAAAGTAAGTCCTCTGTCAAAATAAACACCTAATTTCTTTCCTTCTATTGTGTACACATAAATTTCTGTATCACACTTTCTGTTTTCAGCATAAACCTCCAGGGCTAGGACTTGATCATGCTCAGTTTGCTTTTCTCTCTCCCTCATACCAAGCTAATATGGTAGCTGCTATCCTAAACAAACGGAGAGCTGTTTACTTGGGTATGGAAAAACATTTTGCAGAATAAATACAGCATTATAGCTTGCACTATTGTGGCTAATGTATTAGCAATAAACTGCTTTGGTAGCCTTTCTTCTCCTTTATGGTGTTCGTGAAACCAAAGAAAAGTTATTTGCACTATGTTAATTTTAGCTTCCTTCAGTCTTGGGAGTTAGAGCAAGCAGACATTCACTATTTTGTAAGCAATTATTAAGGCAAGCTTTGCATCTTTCCAAAATCTTGTTTATGTGCCAGTGCAGTGACATCTAGGAAGTGAAGGACGAAAAGTAAAAATAATTGCCTGCTCTGCCTCTGATTGACATCTGAGATTATTAAGTACCTTTATAACAGATATATGTACTATATTAAAGAAAAACAAATAATATGGGTCTTTAGTTTAATACAGATGTTTATGTCTGGGTGGCAGGTCCCCTTTAATCCTTCCAGTCAGAAGACACTGCAGAAAGTTTACTTTTGGTTTTGTCAACAGTATGGAAATAGATGTACTTACATTTTAAGGCAAATGCCAATTCAAAGGTATTGTATTCCCTTGTTTGATACACCAATCTATTGATGCATGTACCAAATCCAATATTTACTAGTGCCTTGTTGTTTTCTTAATCTTAAGGTGACTGAAAGCTCTGTAAGATTTCACATTGACTGGGACAGTCTTCAGTGCCTGCCAGATGCCAAGCCTGCATTACTTTGCTCACTTCTTCAGCAGCACATTGCCGACATTCAGGTATCCAACTCAGTATGTTTGTCTATTTATTTACCTAGGAGCTACTTTAATGGAAAATAATGGTTGATCCAGTATGAAAGTGTGTTCATATAATTAGCTGTAATAGTTAACTGACCTTGAGAGGCAAACATTAGCCATATTCTGCCAGATCTGCTACCTTGGTCTGATTTCCAGGTTAGCAGATCTTTGGCTAAATCCCTGAATCCTTTGTGAAAGATTTGGCTGAATACCGAATCTGAACCCTAATTTGCATATGCAAATTTGGGATGGGAAAGGAAAAATTGTAAACAACTTGTTTTTTTTTTAAATTTACTTGATTTGTGACAAAAGTCATGCGATTTCCCTTAACGTACGTATGCAAATTATAATTAAGTTCGGCCAAATCGGAATCCTGTTGGAAAAGGCCGAATCCTGGATTTAGTGTATCCATAGTAAATATAGGCAGTAAGGATTCAGACAGCACAATTACAGTCATCCAGACTGCGAATTAATTGAAGTAGCGAAGATACACACTACATGTTTTGGGCCTAGCCTTTGCTCATATAAGATAAAGGGCTAGGTCTGACACATGTAGTGTGTGCCTTTACTGCTTCAATTAGATTACTGCAGTTATGCTGTCTGAATCCTTACTGCGTATTTTTACAGTTGTTCAAGTCAGACCTGTCCGATCTTTGAGCTGTCAGGCCAATAGACGACTCTCATAGGGGAATTTGCCAGTGGCTGCAAAATGCATCAATGGTCTTACATGTAATAGACTGGGGATTTATAGTCTGGCCTAGATGGAATCTCAACAAAATCAGTTTTGATACTGAAGCTTTTCCTGAGAAGACCCAAATTCAAAAACCAATGCAAAAGATACACTGACCTTGCGTTAAATGAGATGTGGACAAAATAATTGTCTGTATTACCCAAAAATATTAAGTAAATGAACCCAGTAAGGACATTAATGAACTAAATACTCTGACTTCCCATGGCTCTGACTGATTCAATAGCACGGCCCACATTTACATTTTTTGCAAGTATTCTGTAGATATGATTAGATGAGAGAAGGCACAAATGAAAACTATACGCATACTCCTATCACTAAAATGCTTTCCTATTTAATCTTTTGTTATGCATTATTTACTGAAGCATACCACCATTTCCCTGGTAATATTTGCTTGTCTTCTTTTTAAAACTGTTTCAACTTTATAGTGCTTATTCTATGGCATAATTGAAGTGGCGTGCCTACGCTCCGCATTTTTCTTGTGCACAGGTTTTGTTTCAGGTCGAGTTTTTTTGTTTTTCAAATTCCACCTCCAAAATGCATTAGGTGAACCTCAAAGAAATAATTGTGCTGTAAGTTTCCCTAACAATAGCACCAAATGTATTCTACACATCAATTGTGAAACTCCCGCCATTACTCTATTTGGTATAAGTGCTGCATCTCCTAGTAATTATCAATGCAATATTTTCTGAGATGTGTGGGAAGAGTTTTCTAGAAAAAGAAACGATGCATTAGATGTTTGCAGCCAGGAAAACATGAATAGCATCAGTACTGTAGTAGGGTGGTACTAGTGTATAATCCCACACATTAACATAATTAACAGCAAGACACTTATAAGGCTGTTTCAATGGAATTCTATCCAAATGTATTTTTCCACAGATGTGCTACAGTCATTCTAAGTTAAATAAATGTTTATATTCAAATAGATCAGAAAAATCTATTGACAAAGAGACACAATGTTTTTGAATATTGAATTTTGTAAACTGTCAGGATATGATGAGCCCACTGTTGCAGTTAGAAGGCTAATTGTTTAGCTATTGGAATGATTAACATATAGAAAACCTTTGTAGGAATTGATAATGGGAGTGAGATGACATCTGTATGACAAATCTTTGCTGCTGTATCTAAGTATCTAAGACTAATGTCACTGTGGGTGAATTTCCAGCTGTGATTAAATGCAAAAGGCCCAAACAGGCAAATTTACACCTTGAAGGAAGGATTATGAGCTCACCATCACAGACGCTCACTTACATTGTCCAAAAACTCTTGGCAGCATTTGCTTATCATGTGAACGATCCAGCCAGTGCAATTTGGCTTGCAACCTACGGGTTTCCTCGTTGTCAAAACATTTTTTCTTCTCATCTGGTAAGCGGCGAATCTACGTTAACCTGCCAGGATATCATTTGTGAAATCCCTGGATACTGCTAAATACACAACACCATCTATCCTCCAAAAGAAATGTTCAGTTAGTTGGAGTTTTAAAGAGGTTGTTCACCTTTGACATAACTTTTAGAATGATTTAGAGAGTGATATTCTGAGACTATTTGCAATTGGTTTTCATTTTTTATTATTTAAGGCTTTTGAGTTATTTAGCTTTTTATTGAGCAACTCTTCAATTTGCATTTGAAGCAGTCTGGTTGCTAGGGTGAAAAGTCCCCTAGCAACCATGCATTGCTTTAAATAAGAGACTGGAATATGAATAAGAGGGGCTGAATAGAAAGATGAGCAATCCCAGGTAGAAATAACAATGCATTTGTAGCCTTAAGAGCATTTGCTTTTTAGAAGGGGTCAGCGATGCCCAAATGAAAGCTGCAAGGAGTCCGAAGAAAAAGGTAAATGGTAAACCTGAAAGGTGAATCACCACTTTAAAGTGGACCGGTCACGCAGACACAAAAATCTGTATAATTTTCAAATTAAAAAAATCTGTGTACTTTTCAAATTAAATACAATTTAAAAATTTTATCAAATCATTCATAGCTGTTTTAAGCTCAGTTAAAAATCTCAGCTGTCAATCAAATATTGTCTGCCACTCCTCTATGCCTTAGGCATAGAGGCGGGGCAGATAATTACTTTCACTTTCCATTCAGCACTTCCTAGATTTCACTGCTCCCCACACATTCCCCCAGTTCTCTTAACCATTTAATTGTGTAGCCAGGACATGGGGATAGACATTGGATCCCCCATTCTGGTGCACAAGATTCTGAGATGATGCAAGGCTTGTCTTAATAACAGTGACCACAAAATGGCTCCTGCCTGCTTGCTATAATTATGAATTCCCAGACTGAAGAAAACAAGATTAAAATCATTTATATAGTGTAATTAATGTTCATTTTGCTTGACTAATGTGATAAAATATGATTTTGAATATTTTTTTGGGGTGACGGGTCCACTTTAAGATGCTGGTAGTGTGAAGATCTGTAGCATGAAGATTAGTACAGGTATGGAACCTGTTATCCAGAATGCTTGGGACCTGGTGCTTTCCGCATAATGGATCTTTCCATAATTTGGATCTCCATACCTTAAGACTGATGTAAACATTAAATAAACCCAATAGGCTGTTTTGTACTTCCAACAAAGATTAAATCTATCTTAGTTTGGATCAAGTAGAAGGTACTGTTTTATTAGTACAGAGAAAAAGGAAATCCTTTTTATAAATTTGTTTTATTTGGATAAAATTGAGTCTTTCTGGATAGCTGGTTTCTGGATAACGGATCCCATACACTAAGATTTTAGTAGTATGAAGATGCTAATGATTGTTGTACAGGAAATAAATAAGTCCACAACTGCCAGTCTTGAACAGAAATCATCACTGGAAAGCAAGAGCCTATTCAGCCAGAACAGTGTCTGACTCAGGCACCAAGGGACCTACTAGAGAAGACCTTCTATCAAGGGCCCCCACCCACTAGCAAGTCCTAAGGCTAGATCCACACATGGCATATTCTCAGTTGTATTTATCCTAAAGTCAAAAATCCACCATGTGAGGCATTGGCCTTAAAGGAGAATTCAACCTGTTAAGTAAAAAAAAAAAAAACC